>CM075979.1:14121726-14261578 GCA_038087875.1 Malacoraja senta | reverse complement strand
TGTTCTATATTGGATTGTGTTTTTGTATAATTGTAATAAGTGGTATAGTTTCTTGTGTTAGTACGATTTGGCTTGCGTGTTTGGAGCTCATTTGTCTGTGTCTAGATGAAAGTGTTTCGCGTGCAGGAGATTTGCTGCTGAAGCTTGTTTGATTATTTGCTAAAGCACCTTAACTTGTTTGTCGACCATGAATTGTTACTTGAAATTGTTTACAGGATTGGAAACTTGTGTGAATTTACAGTGGCTTGCAAAAGTATTCATACCCCTTGAACTTTTTCACATTTTGTCACGTTACAACCACAAACGTAACTGTATTTTATTGGGATTTTATGTGATAGACCAACACAAAGTGGCGCATAATTGTGAAGTGGAAGGAAAATGATACATGGTTTTCAAATTTTTTTACTAATAAGAAACTGAAAAGTGTCGCGTGCAAAGGTATTCAGCCCCCTTTACTCTGATACCCCTAAATAAAATCCAGTGCAACCAATTGCCTTCAGAAGTCACCTAATTAGTAAATAGAGTCCACTTGTGTGTAATCTAATCTCAGTATAAATACAGCTGTACTATGAAGGCCTCAGAGGTTTGTTAGAGAACATTAGTGAACAAACAGCATCATGAAGCCTAAGGAACACACCAGACAGGTCAGGGATAAAGTTGTGGAGAAGTTTAAAGCAGGGTTAGGTTATAGAAAAATATCCCAAGCTTTGAACATCTCACGGAGCACTGTTCAATCCATCATCCGAAAATGGAAAGAGTATGGCACAACTGCAAACCTACCAAGACATGGCCGTCCACCTAAACTGACATAGATACATAGATACATAGAAAATCGGTGCAGGAGTAGGCCATTCGGCCCTTCGAGCCTGCACCGCCATTCAATATGATCATGGCTGATCATCCAACTCAGTATCCCGTACCTGCCTTCTCTCCATACCCCCTGATCCCTTTAGCCACAAGAGCCACATCTAACTCCCTCTTAAATATAGCCAATGAACTGGCCTCAACTACCCTCTGTGGCAGAGAGTTCCAGAGATTCACCACTCTCTGTGTGAAAACGTTTTTTCTCATCTCGGTCTTAAAGGATTTCGCCCTTATCCTTAAGCTGTGACCCCTTGTCCTGGACTTCCCCAACATCGGGAACAATCTTCCTGCATCTAGCCTGTCCTACCCCATAAGAATTTTGTACGTTTCTATAAGATCCCCTCTCAATCTCCTAAATCTAGCGAGTATAAGCCGAGTCTATCCAGTCTTTCTTCATATTAAAGTCCTGACATCCCAGGAATCAGTCTGGTGAACGTTCTCTGCACTCCCTCTATGGCTATAATGTCCTTCCTCAATTTGGAGACCAAAACTGTACGCAATACTCCAGGTGTGGTCTCACCAAGACCCTGTACAACTGCAGTACAACCTCTCTACTCCTATACTCAAATCCTTTTGTATGAAAGCTAACATACCATTCGCTTTCTTCACTGCCTGCTGCACCTGCATGCCTACTTTCAATGACTGGTGTACCATGACACCCAGGTCTCGCTGCATCTCCCCTTTTCCTAATCGGCCACCATTTAGATAATAGTCTGCTTTCCTGTTTTTGCCACCAAAGTGGATAACCTCACATTTATCCACATTATACTGCATCTGCCAAATATTTGCCCACTCACCCAGCCTATCCAAGTCACCTTGCAGTCTCCTAGCATCCTCCTCAAAGCTAACACTGCCCCCCAGCTTAGTATCATCCGCAAACTTGGAGATGTTGCCTTCAATTCCCTCATCCAGCTCATTAATATAAATTGTAAATAGCTGGGGTCCCAGCACTGAGCCTTGCGGTACCCCACTAGTCACTGCCTGCCATTGTGAAAAGGATCCGTTTACTCCTACTCTTTGCTTCCTGTTTGCCAGCCAGTTCTCTATCCACATCAATACTGAACCCCCAATACCGTGTGCTTTAAGTTTGTATATTAATCTCTTATGTGGGACCTTGTTGAAAGCCTTCTGAAAGTCCAGATACAACACATCCACTGGTTCTCCCCTATCCACTCTACTAGTTACATCCTCGAAAAATTCTATAAGATTCGTCAGACATGATTTACCTTTCGTAAATCCATGCTGACTTTGTCCAATGATTTCACCACTTTCCAAATGTGCTGCTATCCCATCTTTAATAACTGACTCTAGCAGTTTCCCCACTACCAATGTTAGACTAACTGGTCTGTAATTCCCCGTTTTCTCTCTCCCTCCCTTCTTAAAAAGTGGGGTTACGTTTGCTACCCTCCAATCCTCAGGAACTACTCCAGAATCTAAAGAGTTTTGAAAAATTATCACTAATGCATCCACTATTTCTGGAGCTACTTCCTTAAGTACTCTGGGATGCAGCTTATCTGGCCCTGGTGATTTATCGGCCTTTAATCCATTCAATTTACCCAACACCACTTCCCGACTAACCTGGATTTCACTCAGTTCCTCCATCTCCTTTGACCCGCGGTCCCCTGCTATTTCCGGCAGATTATTTATGTCTTCCATAGTGAAGACGGAACCAAAGTAGTTATTCAATTGGTCCGCCATATCCTTGTTCCCCATGATCAATTCACCTGTTTCTGACTGCAAGGGACCTACATTTGTTTTAACTAATCTCTTTCTCTTCACATATCTATAAAAACTTTTGCAGTCAGTTTTTATGTTCCCTGCTAGTTTTCTTTCATAAACTATTTTCCCTTTCCTAATTAAGCCCTTTGTCCTCCTCTGCCGGTCTCTGAATTTCTCCCAGTCCTCTGGTATGCTGCTTTTTCTGGCTAATTTGTATGCATCATCTTTTGCTTTGATACTATCCCTGATTTCCCTTGTTATCCACGGATGCACTACCTTCCCTGATTTATTCTTTTGCCAAACTGGGATGAACAATTTTTGTAGTTCATCCATGCAGTCTTTAAATGCCTTCCATTGCATAGCCACCATCAACCCTTTTAGAACTAATTGCCAGTCAATCTTGGCCAATTCACGTCTCATACCCTCAAAGTTACCTTTCTTTAAGTTCAGAACCATTGTTTCTGAATTAACAATGTCACTCTCCATCCTAATGAAGAACTCAACCATATTATGGTCACTCTTGCCCAAGGGGGCACGCACAACAAGACTGCTAACTAACCCTTCCTCATTACTCAATACCCAGTCTAGAATAGCCTGCTCTCTCGTTGGTTCCTCTACATGTTGGTTTAGATAACTATCCCGCATACATTCCAAGAAATCCTCTTCCTCAGCACCCCTGCCAATTTGATTCACCCAATCTATATGTAGATTGAAGTCACCCATTATAACTGTTTTGCCTTTGTTGCACGCATTTCTAATTTCCTGTTTGATGCCATCCCCAACTTCACTACTACTGTTAGGTGGCCTGTACACAACACCCACCAGTGTTTTCTGCCCCTTAGTGTTTCGCAGCTCTACCCATACCGATTCCACATCCTCCAAGCTAATGTCCTTCCTTTCCACTGCATTAATCTCCTCTCTAACCAGCAATGCTACCCCACCTCCTTTTCCTTTCTCTCTATCCCTCCTGAATATTGAATAACCCTGGATGTTCTGCTCCCAGCCTTGGTCACCCTGGAGCCATGTCTCCGTGATCCCAACTATATCATAATCATTAAAGCTATCTGCACGTTCAACTCATCCACCTTATTACCAATGCTCCTTGCATTGAGACACAAAGCCTTCAGGCTAGTTTTTACAATGCTCTTACCCCTTACCCCTGACAGGCCGGGCAAGGAGAGCATTGATCAGAGAAGCAGCCAAGAGGCCCATGGTAACTCTGGAGGAGCTGCAGAGATCCACAGCTCACGTGGTAGAAAATCTGTCCACAGGACAACTATTAGTCGTGCACTCCACAAATCGGGCCTTTATGGAAGAGTGGCAAGAAGAAAGCCATTGTTGAAAAAAAGCCATAAGAAGTCCCGTTTGCAGTTTGCCACAAGCCATG
The DNA here is from genome assembly GCA_038087875.1 of Malacoraja senta. Classification (NCBI taxonomy): domain Eukaryota; kingdom Metazoa; phylum Chordata; class Chondrichthyes; order Rajiformes; family Rajidae; genus Malacoraja; species Malacoraja senta. Next base: position 14,257,608 of record CM075979.1, on the reverse strand, counting down.
CGGGGGACACAGCAAACATGTGGAGGAAGGTGCTCTGGTCAGATGAGACCAAAATTGAAGTTTTTGGCCTAAATGCAAAACGCTATGTGTGGCGGAAACCTAACACTGCACATCACCCTGAACACACCATCCCCACTGTGAAACATGGTGGTGGCAGCATCATGCTGTGGGGATGCTTTTCTTCAGCAGGGACAGGGAAGCTGGTCAGAGTTGATGGGAAGATGGATGGAGCCAAATACAGGGCAATCTTGGAAGAAAACCTGTTCGAGTCTGCAAAAGACTTGAGACTGGGGCGGAGGTTCACCTTCCAGCAGGCAACTACCCTAAACATACAGCCAGAGCTACAATGGAATGGTTTAGATCAAAGCATATTCATGTGTAAGAATGGCCCAGTCAAAGTCCAGATCTAAATCCAATTGAGAATATCTAGCAAGACTTGAAAATTGCTGTTCACAGACGCTCTCCATCCAATCTGACTGAGCTTGAGCTATTTTGCAAAGAAGAATGGGCAAATATTTCAGTCTCTAGATGTGCAAAGCTGGTAGAGACATACCCCAAAAGACTAGCAGCTGTAATTGCAGCGATAGGTGGTTCTACAAAGTATTGACTCAGGGGGGCTGAATACTTTTGCACGCGACACTTTTCAGTTTTTTATTTGTAAAAAAATTTGAAAACCATGTATCATTTTCCTTCCACATCACAATTCTGCACCACTTTGTGTTGGTCTATCACATAAAATCCCAATAAAATATATTTACGTTTGTGGTTGTAACGTGACAACATGTGGAAAAGTTCAAGGGGTATGAAAACTTTTGCAAGCCACTGTATATGAGACTGTGAAGGAATTTATGCACCACTTTGTGTTGTTCTATCACATAAAATCCCAATAAAATACATTTACGTTTGTGGTTGTAACGTGACAAAATGTGGAAAAGTTCAAGGGGTATGAAAACTTTTGCAAGCCACTGTATATGAGACTGTGAAGGAATTTTTGGGTACCCGGACTTGAAAGGAGATTTGATTGTGTGATTGTGCTGTGAGAAGTGCAAGACTACTGACGTGCTACGGAACTTTCGGCCATTGTTTGGGAGCGACTTTGATCAGTCTAGAAGTTTGTGAGTGGAGTGTGAATTGTTGCGATATTGGGTGAATCGTTGAGAGTTTGTGTCCATTGTTGGCAACAATGGGAAATCAGATCGAACGAGATACTATTGAGGACCCTGAGAGCCCGTTACAATTAGTGTACAGCGAGTTTCCACAAAAGGCTGAGAGATTAAAGAATTTTTCGGGAGTGCTGAATAGGAAATTAGGAGATGAATTGTGGCCTGAAGGAGGGGTCGGAACATTGAAGGGAGTGAAGTATATCGAACAGATTATTTGGCGATGCAGCAATAGCTATGTCGCAAAGGAGCTGATCGGATTATGGAGAAAATAATATGAAGAGCAGAAAGCTAGTAGAGAGGATGTGAGTGTGGCAAATTGTCAGGAAGCAGCTTCAAAGCATGGAATAGAACTAAGGGATGATGAAGTAAACCAACCTCCAGGCACCTTGAGAAAGGGGTGTAGATGTACTAGAGAACATAAGGAGCGGGAGAGAAAGAAATCTCCTGAAGGGAAACTGGCACCAGTAGATCTAGAAGTTAAGGACTCGGTGGTTGGCCTTGGCTTTGAAAGGGAGAAGACGATTATTTGGAAGATTGGGAGAGTCTTAGGATTAGGAGATGTTCGCAGCCTCCACCTTATTCCTCTTGCGTTCCCCGTACTCCATCCACACATTGTACAGCTTGCACACACAACGGACACTTAGAGCCTGCAGCGCCTTTAACACCACCTGCAGATTCCACAATAAAGCCTGCTTTACAAACAGCAGCACTAACCGCTCCACTATTGGCAGGTAGTCGAGTAGCTCCCGGTACCAGGAGTAGAACGAAGAAGATAGCTCCCATATTTAAGGAGAGAGAGGTTATTAGAGACATAGTACAACCCCCAGAATACTCGTGTGAGCCTAAGCCTAGACGAATTAGACGACTAGCGAGAGATCAGAGAGGTTCCTTTAAGAAGTACCGTAATCCCCCTAGTGAAGAGGAAGACATATTGCAGGGCAAGTCAGTAGTGGGAGACACAGAGGGAGTTCCCGATATGGCTAATATCATGAGAGCAGAGCAAGTATCCCGTAGGCAGTTCCCAGTCAGGGAAATGCCTAATCCAGCTTTTGATCCGGTTAGAGCGGTGGGTGCAAACAATCACCAAACTATTGATGTATATACCCCATGGAAACCCAATGAGATGATGGCAGTATTCAGCAAGATACCTGATCATAAGAAATCACCTGCTTCCTTTGTGGATTACCTTAGAACCACAATGCGTGTATATCATGCAGACTCCCGAGATTTATGGGCTGTTATCCAGCAGATAATTACTCTGACAGAGCATACCAAATTCCTCGCAACCTTAGGACACCCAACTCATGAAGCACTGGCTAATGTGATCGCTGACAATAGTGCAAGAGAAGATGCAGTTTTAACTGCCCTTGCAAATACTCTTCAGAAGCCGACAGATATTGCTAGGATTCTGGATGTGAGACCAAAGAAAGGAGAGGGAGCAGATTAGTTTTTAGAGAGATTCTCGGAGTTATACATGGATCAGTCAGGTGATCTGAATTTTAGGAATGGGGCAAATTCTCTTGTACTGCGCAATATTATTGAGCTGCCTTCCAACTAATGTGGCCGAATCAATTAAAACCAATAATATGGACTGGTCGGAAAATAGTTCCAGTCAGATGGCTCGGGCAGGGAGATATCACTGGAAAGATATCGAAAAGCAGAAAGGTCAGCCTGCAGTAAAACCAAAAACAGAATACATAATTAAAAAGGAGGTGCCAAAATCTGACTGACCGTGGAGTCCTAAAACATTAGCAAAGTATGGAATGTTAGAACTGTCTTATGAAGAAAGACTGGATAGACTTGGTTTATACTCTCTAGAATTTCGGAGATTGAGAGGGGATCTTATAGAAACGTACAAAATTCTTAAGGGGTTGGACAGGCTAGATGCAGGAAGATTGCTCCCGATGTTGGGGAAGTCCAGGACAAGGGGACACAGTTTAAGGATAAGGGGGAAATCCTTTAAAACCGAGATGAGAAGAACTTTTTTCACACAGAGAGTGGTGAATCTCTGGAACTCTCTGCCACAGAGGGTAGTTGAGGCCAGTTCATTGGCTATATTTAAGAGGGAGTTAGATGTGGCCCTTGTGGCTAAGGTGATCAAAGGGTATGGAGAGAAGGCAGGTACGGGATACTGAGTTGGATGATCAGCCATGATCATATTGAATGGCGGTGCAGGCTCGAAGGGCCGAATGGCCTACTCCTGCACCTAATTTCTATGTTTCTATGTTTCTATGTTTCTATGGAATGAGAGAAATTAAGGTTCCAGAATATCCAGAGCATTTTTATGATGATATGCCTGCCTTAGAGCCGATTTCCCCAAGACCAAATTGGAGAAGAAATAAAATACTGGGACCAGATCAGTGTTATACTTGTGGTGGGACAGGGCATTGGAGTAGAGCATGTCCGACTAGGGGACGAATTGAAGAAAAGGGTCAGAGAAGAGACCGAAGTGACTTGAGGAGACAACTCACGACCACGACCATACAGGCGTCACCCCGCGACCATGTGGCGACAGCCTAGTCGCCTGTAGTCGCTGAAAAAATCGCCTAAGTGGGACAGGCCCTTAACCTGTTTGATTTGAACGCAATGTCCAGCAATTTAAATGCAAATCTTTCTATAAAAGGCACTTTACCCATTTCAGCACTCACACAAAATATCCGGTTAGCTAGAACATGTTTCCTTTATTGTCATTCTACAAAGGCAATTTAATTTATCTGATTAATTCATAGATTCTGCAGAAATACATGAATAATAATCCTTTCAAAGGACATCATTTGGCCAATAATATTGCTCGTTTTTAAAATTAAAATTAAAATCTGAAACAATTTATGGCCTTAAGGGGCTGTCCCACTGCGGCGACTATGTTGAAGACTAGCTTCGACCAGCTTCGGGAAAATTGGACACCGAATAGTGGAGAGTGAAGACGACCTCCTTCGATCTCCTTCGACCTCCCTTCGACTATGTTGAAGACCATCTACGACTACCTTCGACTACCTTTGATTACCTCCGACTACCCTCGATTACCTACGAATAACATGCCGACCTTCTACGACCTACTTCGACTAAACCTACGAGTAATAAAAATATTGATTTTTTCCATGGCGACCTTTTTTTACTCGCGAGCGTTTTTCAGCATGTTGAAAAATATGCCATGACCTAGCTGAGGCCTCAGGTATGCGGGAACTACTCTCGAGCATGAAGGAGAGTTACAAAAACCTCCCAGGACCTCGTGTTGACCATGCTGCGAGTATGAGTCGAGGGCAAACTCTTCTAAACTCGCCAATTAGGTCGCCGCAGTGGGACAGCCCCTTTACTAAATGCACACGTTATATCTATTTAGAAGATAGCAATGCAGTATTTTAATTTTTATTAAACCAACATATATTTACACTCTCCATCTTTCCTTTCAGGAGACCTGTATGTGGCTCAGGGGGCCTGAGGTTCATTATTTCCTCCACCACTGTATTTTGTATTGCTACGTTTTGGCCTTTCTTCATTGTTACTACACGTATCTAACAAATCTTCCAAGTCTAAGTTTCAAAAGCATAATTTGGCACTTACTCTCTCAAACATTCCAAAGGCCATTTCTACAGAAGGCTAAAGGAACAGAAACAGGTGAGAACATTACAAAAAAAAGGCAGAGTAGAAAAAGGGAATTTTGTTGATAAAACAGAAAAAATCTGAAATACTCCACATTTCAGGGAGCATTTGCAAGTCAACATTTGAACTTAATCTTTCATCAAAAATAGGAAACTTGTGAGGTAAAATGTGATCTTATTGATTGGATGGATTTAACATTGGTATATCTTTTATTGATTGTTTTATTTTAAATTTCCAGCATTTGCAGTAATTTTGTTTTGAAGTCTAACTAAATTTATTAAATCACAGGTTAAGCAGTAGCTGTTGTTTGTGTCCAATTGTGTCCACTAAGTTCTCAAGGATGAAGAGATTTCTTAAAATGGTAATAGCAATCCGAGATTATGAATAAAAAGATTGGAGTAACTAAATCAAGCTGAAGATCACTCAACAGCTGACTGGGCAATTATACAGAATAAACAATTAAGTGGTGTGGACAAAGTGGTTCCAATAAAAATTATTCTCAAATTGTTTGAGGAGGATACATGTCTAATGAAATTATGTGTCGGAAGGAACTGCAGATGCTGGTTTAAACCGAAGATAGACACAAAAAGCTGGAGTAACTCAGCGGGACAGGCAGCATCTCTAGAGAAAAGGAATAGGTGCCGTTTCGGGTCAAGACCCTTGGTCTGAAGAAGGGTCTCGACCTGAAACATTACCCATTCCTTCTCTCCAGAGATGCTGCCTGTCCCGCTGAGTTACTCCAGCTTTTGGTGTCTACGCAATTTATAGTACAGCAAGAATGCATAGAGGTAACTCTGATTAAAACTGAAGATATGCTACACACTTAAGTCATTTAAAATTGTGATATTTACAGCAAAAGCTTTATTAGCCATGCTAAAAGATTAAGTGACTATAAAGATCATCATTTTAGTCTATTGGAGCAGAAATTCTGAACACACTTGTATCCCACTACAGGCATTTGTTTCCCCGGCACCAGGAGAAACAATAATCAGAAGCACTAGCTACAATAATACACCTTCCAACTTAATCACACGCCCCAGAGAAACATGTGTGGGAAAGAACTGCAGATGCTGGTTTACCCCCAAAATATACACAAAAAGCCAGAGAAACTTGTTTGCTTTCCAAACCTCACTAAGAAACCAAGGCGCTAAAGTCTACCATGGAATGAATAACAGACTGTTATTTATCAATCGCCAAATGATTATTTCACATTTATCTGTATTTATTCTTGCCAGAGAATGTGGGTGATGGGGAAGCATCTTTGCTTTTTATAATTTAAGAAAAAGATCAAAATACCTAAGATTCACTCTTGATTTTAGAAAGATGCGGGAGGACCTCATTAAAATGTACTTAATAGTGAAAGGCTTCGTTAGAGTGGATGTGGAGAGGATGTTTCCACTAGTGGGAAAGTCTATGACTAGATGTCATAGCCTCAGAATTAAAGGACGTTCCTTTAGGAACGAGATGAGGATGAATTTCTTTAGTCAGAGGGTGGTGAATCTGTGGAATTCTTTGCCACAGAAGGCTGTGGAGGCCATCAGTGGATATTTTTGAGGGAGAGATAGATAGATTCTAGATTAGTACGGGTGTCAGGGGTTATGGGAAGGAGGCAGGAGAATTGGGTTAGGAAGGAGAGATAGATTAGCCATGATAGAATGGTGGAGCAGACTTGATGGGCCGAATGGCCTAATTCTACTCTTAGAACTTGTGAACTTATATGATGAAAGGCCTATTGTCCTCTCATTGCTAATGGGTTTGGTTTGTATTTATGCATCATAAACTATCATCTTTGCGGAAACCATTAGAGTCAACATTAGATTTCCCTACTCTGGTTAAAGAACTCTGTGCAACTACCGTATCTATATCCCTCATGATCTTATATACCTCTCATCCTCCCTTAGGCCGTTTCTCATCCTCCTGCGCTCAAAGGTTTAAAGTCCTAGCCTGCCAAACCTCTCCCTTTAGCTCAGGCCTTGTAGTCCTGGCAACATCCTTGTAAATCTTCTCTTTCCAGCTTAACAACATATTTCTTATGGCATGGTGAACAAAATGGAACACAATACTATTGCACAACTGTAATATAACATCCCGCCTTCTATAGCTAATACCCTGACTGATGAAGGCCAAGGTGCCGAAAGCCTTCTTGACCACCCTATCCACCTGTGATGCCACTTTCCAGAAACTATGTACCTGCACCCCTAAACCCCTTTGCTCTACAGCACTTTCCAGAACACTTTTCTCTCCACAAGTCCTGTCTCAACTGATGAATATTCCTTGTATTTTTAGTGCAGCCAAGTTGCAGAGCATGGTTAAACTTGACATTGTCATTGCATATTGTCTTTATTAAAGGCCTGGTCAATACCGGTAAGAATATTGTAAATACATGTGTAGATGACAACAAATAAGTGCATTAAGAAATGAAAGGAGGCCAATCAGTACCATAGAAATTTGCATGTGTTATATGGTAGGTTTTACAAAATCAAAGGCAATTACTGATAATTAACATCATCCAAATAGGTAGGGCCAAAATGTATTTCAAGGGAAAAATAATAAAAGAAGATCGATGGAAAACTTTGTTGATTCTTTTGTGCACCAAGAATGTAAACAGAGGCGGCGTGGTGGCGCAGCGGTATAGTTGCTGCCTTACAACGGCAGAGCCCGGGTTCGATCCTGACTATAGATGCTGCATGTACGGAGTTTGTACGTCCTCCCCGTGACCACGTGGGTTTCCTTCGGGTGCTCCGGTTTCCTCCCACATTCCAAAGACGTACAGATTTGTAGGTTAATTGGCTTTGGTAAAAATTGTAAATTAGGTGATCGCTAGTTGTGTATGGGGTGATCGCTAGTGCATGGGGTGATCGCTGGTTGACATGGCCTTGGTGGGCTAAAGGGCCTGTTTCCATGCTACATCTCTAAAGCAGCGGTAGAGTTGCTGCCTTACAGTGCCAGAGACCCGAGTTCGATCCTGACTATGGGTGCTGCCTGGTAAATATGGTCAGGTTTAAACCTAGGTTGTTGGAGATGTGAGGCAGCATCACTGTGCCACACATTGCAGCCATATAAACTCTTAATTGTTGATATTTCAGAGTGCTCATGCACTGCCACAATTACTGAATCTCTGTATAAGCTTACTGATATACAGCCCTGGCTCATAACAGCATCATTTGCAGAGATTGAATAAATTGTAAAATATTCATGCCTCTTACGTTCAAAAGTAATGTCAGCACTCTAGAGAAGGGGAACATTGCACATCCAATATAATCTTGCTATTTAAAGCTACAGACTATTAAAATTGGTTATTAGTTCCCCACATCCAACAAGCATTCAGTCCCTCAGGAGCTGGCTGGTTTTCAGATAAGCCATCAGAAAATGGCAGCTTGATTTCTATCAAATGGTGCACAATGAAAAGTGGAGCTTCAGAATAGCAGTTGTGTTCTCTCCTCCAGATGATACAAAACTTCTGAAAATGTTACAAGCAATCAAATTAACCAATTGTCATGCCCAGGGCTAAAACATCGTAGGTTATTTTAACTGTACGACCAATTTAGCTGTTACCTTATACATGACTTATTTTTAGTTTAGAGATACAGTATGGAAACAGGCCCTTTGGCCCACCCAGTCCGCACCGACCAGTGATCACCGCACGCTAGCACTATCCTACACACACTAGGTACAATTTGCAATATTATCAAGCTAAATAACCTACAAACCTGTACGTCTTTGAAATTTGGGAGGAAACCGAAGATCTCGGAGAAAACCCTCGCAGGTCACGGGAAGAACATACAAACTCTGCACCGACTGCGCCAGCACCCGTGGTCAGGATCCAACCCGGGTCTCTGGCGCTGTGAGGCAGCAACTCTACCACTGCACCACCGTGCTGCCCATAAGTATTTCTAGTGAATCTGCGGAATTCATTACCACAAAAGGCTGTGGAGGCCATGTCAATGGATATCTTTAAGGCCGATATTGATAGGTTCTTGATTAGTTGGGGGTGTTAGGGGGAGAAAGCAGGAGAATGGGGTAGTAAGGACCGCTCTGCTGCGAATGACACACCACTGGTGCACCGTGCAACCTGTATTGAATTGTGTAAAAAATTGCAAGAATGTGCGACAAAGAGAAAGGCTGTTGTTGGAATACAAGGGCTGGATGGAGAAAACATGCCAAGAGTTTGTTCAAACCCTTATACTTATTGAGTAAGCCACAGATAGAATCTGTTTTAATGCCACCAAATGTCCAGCCATAGCACCAGCAATGTGTGTAACACTCTGCCTTGTCAATGGGAATTGCCTGCAAACTATCACCTTCATATTAATTCCAAGTAAAACACAGACTAAACCCTGTGGGAAGTCAGTGTGAATAATTGAGTGAAAAGGTCCCAGTGAAAGGAACACTGAAGGGCCTGTCCCACTTGCACGCGATTGCAGGCGTTTGGGGCGACCAAACGTGGTCGCTTGAGGCGTACGGGCACTGTATGGCCGGTCCCACTTAGAAGCGTGGAGTTGTGCAGGGCTGGTCCCGACATCATACTCACCAATCAGCTGGGCAGGAGGCAGGCTGACTGAATTTGGACGTCGCACGGCGTCGGGCGGTGACGTCATCACGCAACGGCACGCCGGGCGGTGACGTCATCGCGCAATGCCACGCACTAGGCGTACGCCGTCAAGATGCTGCGTACGACGTCAAGACGCTGCGTACGCCCGTCGAGACGTTGCATACGGCCTCAATGCGGCTGCGGGCCGACAGGCCATTGTCACGCGGGATTTTCGGACTGTGTAAGATTTTTGGAGCCCCGCGCGATGTCGGAACCAGCCCCGCACAACTCCATACGCCTCCGCCGTTCGAAGAGGGACCGGCCCCGCGAGGCCGTACGCCTCAAGCGACCATGTTTGATCGCGCTAGACGCATGCAATCGCATGCTGGTGGGACAGGCCCTACAGTGTCCGAAATCTTCGCACGCCAAAGGCCTGTCGGCACGCAGGCGCATTGCGGTCATATGCAGCATCTTGACGGCGTACGCCTAGCGCGTGGCGTTGCGCGATGACGCCACCGCCCGACGCCATGCAATGCCCAAATTCAGTCTGCCTGCCTCCTGCCCAGCTGATTGGTAAGTATGACGCAAATGACATCAAGCGCGTACTCCGCTTCCGTTTGGTCGCTCCAAACGCATGCAATCGACTGCAAGTGGGACATGCCCTTGATGGTTTGGCCACAGACTCTTCCACTGCACGCGGCACTTTTGTCTACGGTTATCATACAGGTAGTTCCCAGGTTATTAGAGGGTTTTGTTGCTGAGAATTGGTGCCTCAAACTGTTCGTAAGTCAGAAATGCACACAACTAGTAGTGGAAGAGGATGGCAGAAACAGTATAAGGAGAGAGTGATCATGCAGCAAGGACCACAGCGAGCTGACCTCACTGACTCAGTGAGCGAGCGAGTGAGTGTGTCTACTCAGCATCCCCCGGCTCTGTTAGGCTCAGCCCAGCTCACGGGGGCCAAAGACCCGTGCATCCCTGCAGCAGTCATCAAATCCATCCTTATGCACCCTGCCAGTCTCCCAAATGCTCCCTCGCATGTACAGGGTGTTTATTAGTCAGGCATTGTAAGCTGGGGAGCTTACTAATTTGTCATTACCAATAAAAATGGACAAATCCCCATGTTGAGCACCACAGAGCAAGATGCTGCCACCACTGGCCCCTAAAACCATTAATAGCACAGTCTTATACCATTATATGGAGGGAGTGACAATGCATATGACAAATCATTGCCTGCCCTGCTGTTTTCCCTCAAGCCCCTGTCACTTGAGCTTAGTATATAGAGATAGACACAAAATGCTGGAGTAACTCAGCGGGACAGGCAGCATCTCTGGAGAGAGGAAATGGGTGACGTTTCGGCTGGAGACCCTTCTTCAGACTTGATTATGCTGGTGGCCTTGCTGAGGCAGTATGAAGTATGGACGAAGCCCATGGAAGGAAAGTTGGTTTGCGTGATGGTCTGGGCTATGTCCACTAATCTCTGCAATTTCTTGCAGTCTTGGATAGAGCTGTTCCCAAATCATGCTGTGATGCACCCCAATAAAATGCTTTCTAGAGCACAGTTATTCACCAAATTGGGTCGATACCAATTGCCTTGGGAGCTTTCCCATTCCAATTAGTCATGTTCCCTCTCTCAATTCACTGTGCATCTGCAACTTATTCTCTTCCACACATGCACCTGAACTCTCTTCTTAATACATTACTTCAGTGATACAGCGTGGAAACAGGCTCTCAGGCCTACACTAGCACTGAGATAGTAGGGATAATTTACAATTTTTACTGAAGCCAATTAACCTTCAAACCTGTATGTCTTGGGAGTGTGGGGGGAAACTGGAGCACACGGGGAAAATTTACGCAGGTCACAGGGAAAACATACTAACTCCATACAGACAGCACCCGTTTGTCAGGATCGATCCCGTGTCTCCGGTACCAATTCTACCGCTGCGCCACTGTGCCACCCACTTCTGATTCTCTTTTATTCTTCAACTACACAGAGGGAGAATAAGCAGTTTATCTCTGCAAAGTAAAAGGAAAATGGAGGAAACGCAAGCAGTCACCCATTTGATTGTATCCAGGGTCAGGAATGAATCGAGGTCTTCAGACCACTGAACTGCACATATGATTGTTACTAACAAAATGCTCTGCATGAAACTCCGCATCATCATCAGAGAATTAAGAAGGTCATTAGTAGGGTGCGGATCATTACTGTAAAATTGCAAAACAATCAGCTAAAATAAGCTCTGAAGTTAACTGAGATAACCTGGCATTCTTGCTTTTAGAGCCTCCTCGCTGTCTTCACAGCAATCAACATCGCCAAATGCTCTACTTGTTCCAGAGGGTGAACAGATTGTACAGGAACAACCTGTTGCTTTTTTTTCAACTTCTCTCCCATCCACTGTTTGTGGATAATTTGCACGGGAAGATTTCTTTTGATAAGTGGGGAAGTGAATTCAAATATTAATCACAGTACTGGAGTTGAGTTGCAGAAATCAGGCAAAGGCTAAAAAAGAATTCCCTTATTAGGGAATGTCATAATTCCCTTGTTAGGATCTCACCAAGATAAGGAAATTGAACCAAGGGAACAGAATAAAGTCACTACATTTACTTCAAAAGCACGTAGAAAATTATGGTTAAACCATCGTTCTGACTTGCTTTTAAAATGTGATGGATTGAAATGTTATTCCATTCCATCCAATTTTAATTATTGTAGGAGAATCTTTAAAATGTAAGTATTTTATTCAACTGTTCTATTTCTTTTTTTAAAAATTTTTTTTTTTTTTAATTTTAATTTTATTAGAAGTAAGTACAATTGTATACAATCATATTTTCATAATACCTTTCATGTACAGCTTCTTATTTAAAAAACATTTTGAAATAGAGAAGAAAAAGAAAAAAGTTAGATAATGAAAAATAGAAAAATGTGAGATATATAGTGTGTGAAAAAGAAAAATAAAGAATGAAATAAGAAAGTTGAGACATAGAAAATAGAAGAGAGAGAATAAAAGAAAAGATGAGAAGAAAAGAAAATAGAAGATCATTTATAATCTTGACCATCCGCAGTCACGGATTAGCTTTTACACCTGTTTTGCACCATACAACTGTTCTATTTCTGTATGTTATCTTTCGTAACACCATGTTCTTCTATTACATTTTGTTCTTCACATTTATTTGATAGTGAATGAAATATTCTGTCTTGGGTTTCCAGGATCGGAGGCAACGCTGCTTTTTCTTTGCTCATGTGGTGACGGTTGCTGCTTAAATACTGAAGTCCACCATGCTGGTATTCAAAAAATGGACATCCGAATTCAACCAAAATATAGACTTCTGAGTAAAGAAATTCCCCCCTCATTTCAAGTCTGAATGGCGAACTCCAAAAACGATGTCTCCCTGCTCGTGATTCTCTCTGCTAGAGTAAATAGAGCAGATGTCAGCATCCACACACCCCATCAATTCCTTTCAGAACTTACTATGTGTCACCAAGATCGCCTCTCATTCTAAACTTAAGTACAGGCCAATCTTGGACAATCTGTCTTGACAGAGAAACCTTTTCCTTCTAGAAAGAAACCTTTGAATGTCCCAGACATTCTCCTTTCATATGTAGGTTTGAGCTGCAGATGCTGGTTTACACTGAAGATAGGCACAAAAAGCTGCAGTAACTCAGCAAGTTTGGTAGCATCTCTGGAAAAAAGGAATCGGTGACGTTTCGGGTCAAGACCCTTCTTCAGACTTCTCCTTCCTTGGACAGGTACAGGATTCAAAACTGCACGTAGACCCATCTAAGAAACGTCTTCTAATCCGCTTGTCCTCTAATCCGCTTATGAGAGAGGCCAAGGTATTATTTGTCTTCCTAATCACTGGCTATATCTGTGCGCTTACTATATGTCTTCCATGAAGCTGCTCCTCAGTGTCTGTCTGAGCACTGATGCTTACAAGTTCCTTGCTATTTAAAAGTGAAGCTAAGATCAATTGAAATAATTGCTCTTTTACACACAAAAATTCAAATCAGAAACATGGCTGGAAAATTACAGCAACGTGCCAGGGCATTTAGCCTGGTCATGCATTGCTCAAACAGTGCACTGATTTTAGAGAAGAAAGGACAGTTTAATAAATTCCGGCAGACTTCCAAACCACCAAAGAATAAATGATAATACAATGGCCAAAAAGAGTATCCATGAAATGGATTCAGATTATGTGAAATATATACTGGCTTTTGAATTAGACAATGTAATAATTTTTTTTCAAGTACATTATTTAAGGAAGCATTCAAATTAATACCTTAAAGTGAATCTGAAGGTGTGGTCTAACCTGGGCTTGAAGTGAAATGAAATTAGACTCCCTGTGAAATTGGTCTTTTAAATGATGTTGAAGCTCTATTATTATCATCTATCTCTGGTAGCTCAGATGACAGCACACAACACACATAGGCAAGGACTAGGTGAACCATGAACTTTGATTTTGCTTTTAACCGAGGGCTGCATTTATTGAATAGGGCTATTATAACTGGCATTGAGAATGAAAGACGATTCATTGGAGTAAGATTTATTTGTATTGAATCTGTGGAATTAATTGCCACAAACGGCTATGGAGGCCATCAATGGATATTTTTAAGGTGGAGATTGATAGATTCTTGCTTAGTTCGGGAGTGGAAGGTTATGCGGAGAAGGCAGGAGAAAGGGGTTAGGAAGGAAAGATAGATCAGTCATGATTGAATGGCAGAGCAGACTTGATGGGCCGAATTGCCTAATTCTGCTCTTAAAATGTATTCAATTCAATTCAATTCAATCTTTAATTGTCATTGTGCAGTGTACAGTACAGAGACAACGAAATGCAGTTAGCATCTCACCCAGAAGAGCGAACTTAGGAATAATGAGCAGTAAAATATATATATGTACAGCAGTATCAGTAGTGCAATTTTTCTGGGGGAAGGAGTGTCCGGGGGGGGGGGGTGACTGAGTTATAAATTAATGAATTTACATGAGATTAAGTTTTATTATCCTCTGCAGCTACAGATCTGGTTGTCTTACTCAGACACAGTTAGATTTCGCTGTTAGTTTTCTATGCCCAAATCAGCTCTGTCAAGGCATCTGACATACTAAGGTAATCACAAACTACAGATTTTTTTCACAATCAAAAATTTAATAGGTGGAAAGAGCAAAACATTTTGTTGTAGGCAGAAATTTTCAGGTCAGCCTGGAGTTGGGAAGTTTATTTCGAACTGGATATTCACTAATTTTCCTCTATCATCTATTAGTTTCCAATTTACTTTTGGTATATTTATCAGACCTTGCTTTGTCAAAGGAATGTATTCTGCAGAGTATAAGAAAACGAGACCTCATTGAAACTTGCAAAGTTATTTCAGGCCACAACAGGCTGGAAACAATGAGGTTTGTCTGCCTGGCAGTGGAGTCCAGAATCAGGGTCACAGTCGCAACATAATGGGTGGACCATTTAGGGCTGAGATCAATAGAACTATTTTCACTCAGAGGGTGGTTAATCTTTACAATTCTTTACTCCAGAGGTAACTCAGTCATTAGCCATATTTGTAGAGTTTGATCAGCCATGATCATAATGAATAGTAGAACAGCTTTGAAATCCAAATGGCAAAATCCAAATGGTAATGACCAAATGGTGCCAGCACAACAACCTGGCTCTCAACATCAGTACAACCAAGGAACTGATTGTGGACTTTGGAAGGGGAAGGATGAGGATCCACAATCCTGTTTATATCAATGGAACGATGGTGGAGAGGGTCAAAAACTTCAAATACCTGGGCATACATATTTCCGAAGATCTTTCCTGGACCCAGCACACTGATGCAATTATAAAGAAGGCACATCAGCGCCTCTACTTCCTGAGAAGATTACGGAGATTCGGTGTGTCAAAGAGGATTCTATTGAACTTCTACAGCTGCACAGTAGAGAGCATACTGACTGGTTGCATCGTGGCCTGGTTCGGCAATGTCCAAGAGCAGAAAAGACTGCAAAAAGGTTGTGACCACTCCCCAGTCCATCACCGGCTCTGACCTCCCCACCATCGAAGGGATCTATCGAAGTCGCTACCTCAAATAGGCAACCAGCATCATGAAAGACCCACACCATCCTTGCCACACACTCATTTCACCATTGCCGTCAGGAAGAAGGTACAGGAGCCTGAAAACTGTTACATCTGTTAATCCTGGCTAAATTGGACCAGTCACGACTTCAAAATGGGGTTAAGTTTCAGGGTTTGCTGGGAGATTTGGTCAAATTGGAATTGCTCTCTGCAGAGATGGGACAGGCTGCGAGAGGTGCCTGGGATTTTGGAACTTAGATACAAATTGCAAGCAAAGAATGGGAAGCCTTGCAAGCCCTGTCAATCTGGTACTAAATGCATAGAATGGATTGGATGGATGCAAACCAGACATACACCTTGTAAATTGCTTGTAAATAATGTTGCAGAATCTGACTCTGCTAAGTGTTGATTGGATGGGGTGTTGAGCCTTGTCTGAGATTTCTGTTAATCAGGGTAAATGTTTCCAAGTTGACTTCATCTCGAAGTCCATTGTGAATACAATGTATTGAACTGTTGTATCATTGGGTTAGGGAAATGCCTGTTATGTATGAGGTTAATCGATATTTGTAATTGGGTGATTAAGAGACAACCCCCGTGTGGTTCAGCCCTCGAGTTTGCGGGGCATATAAATCCATGATCACGAGGCTCAGGGTCGATCTTCTGGAAGAGCGCTCAGGACCGCGTACCCTTCTGGAGTGTCTCTGCCTGCACGAGGCCTAGAGGGCTTGAACAGATAGACACAGGGATCGAACCCGCAGTGGGATAGGTACAGTGTGTGATCTGTGACGCGCTTTTGGAAAAATAAAATTTAGTTGATTCAAGTGCTTGATTCAGTGTTTTTACTGAAAATAGACTGGGGGGGGGACTTAGAAACGAGCAATTATCACATCCAGGTTCAGGAACAGCTTCTTCCCAACACCCATCAGGCTACTAAACACGACAACAGATAAGCTCTGAAATACAACAGACTATTATTATTATTGCACTATATTTATTGAGTATGTGTGCATGTGTATATATACACACTGAACTTTTTTTCTCCCGTTATGTACTATGTTTACATATTCTGTTGTGTTGCAGCAAACAAGAATTTCATTGTCCTATCTGGGACATATGACAATAAAACACTCTTGACTTGACTCCTGGCTTTCGTTTATTGTGTTTAACAAATTCTGTGCTTTTCATTAATTCAGCTATTTTCTTCAATGTTATTAATTTTAAAGTCTCAGAATGTTAAAATTGTGTATAGCTTTCACACTGAGCACAGTTTTGCCTTCCGACAAATCCTCTCAGTGACATTTTGGATGTGAGGCCTCAGAATCATACCACACATGGCCCAGTCATTCTTCTGGCCTCACCACCCACCAGAATGTCTTTATAACATGGACGGTCAGAATGATTAATCTTTTCTTTGTAACCCAGGCAAGGCTGGATTATATAGATAAAGGTTTTGAGTGGCATTTCTGGGCAATGCTCCCAGTTCAGTAACATCTGGCCCTAAATATATTCTGTTAATATATCTTGGATTATAGTTAAACTTACTCAATAAAGTTCCCCAATGATGTGTGCTTTATTACCCCCACAGTACCACTGGTGACTGAATGATTGAATCCCTGCACATAAATTGCACATCCAGAGAGTGTCCCATTGCTTCTTTCTCTCTCTTACTGCCTATTATGCCTCCTGGCATGTAGGGCAGCAACAAAGTTCCTCCACTCCTGTCTGTTCTGGGCTAGCTTCTGGACACTACCCCAGGTCAGGTCCATTGTTTTCATTTCCACCTCTACAGTTCGACGCCAGGTGGTTTTGGGTCTCCCTCTTTTCCTTTTCCATTCCGGTGTCCAGTGCAGGGCTATTCTTGGGATGCTGTCTGGTTCTCTTTCACCATTGACATTCATCCTAGCATCTGTCGATAGCCCTGGAAGGCCATCACGCCCAGTAGTGTTGATTCCTTCAGTTGCTGTTTCCGTAACATATTTGTTTTACGAGACAGGGTTGTTAGCCCCGTGCTCAACCTGCAACCTGGAGGACCAGTGGATCGTTCTTCGTCTCATCTCTGCCCTTCGACCTGTCCAGCATGGGAGACCCTAACAGGAGACGAATATCATGCTAGCATAGCTCTAGGGGTCACCGAGACACACAAGCTCCCCGCCCACGACAAGGTTGCAATCTAACGGGGATCATTGCTTCTCTCTGCCAACTTTATTCCTCTTCCTCTAGTTGCGATGCCACAGACACGGCCTGGATCTCTGTTATGGCCAGATTATGATGTAGGAGCAGGTGACAATATACCAGGAGACCCTCTCTTGGGTGCATTATACTATGCCCCCCTAAATAGTACTGTTCAATTGGATCGGTGCTTGAGACGTCTCCACAGCATTCCACATAGTTCCACGACTCTCATTTGGACAAAACTAATGCGAGGAACGTCAATTTAGAAGATAGATCTAGTCCCTCGTGAGGCAGCCTTTAGTCTTACATTGTGGCTGACAATTAGCAGGCACAATGGGGTGCATATTGATAAATGTGCCACGCAAGTTCTCTCGGATGATGATGTTTAACATCTGCAATTTTGGGCGATGGTCACAATTTGTGTACAAAAAAAACCCTTTATTGTCCCTGAGCTGTTTGGTGCTTCTATAAGGAGCCATTAACATCACATGGGCATCATCTGTCCCAGTCATAACAGCTATCAACATTGAAAGTATATATATTTGGTTTTATCATGAAAGCAAATATTGGACAGCATAAAAAAATTACTGCAGTTACGTCCACTTCTTAAAATGCTTTGTGGATTTTTTTCCTCCATCCAGAAGGTGAAGAGTTAACAGAAGATCAGTGAATTTCTTGCACAACAATTAAGCAATAAACTCTGCCTAGCCAGTTAATTCCAAGAATATCATATTTGGTGTGACAAATGTACAGATTACATCACTAATCAGGATGTCGGCATGGTGGCGTAGCGGTAGAGTTGCTGCCTTAAAGCGCCAGAGACCCGCGTTCGATCCTGGCCACGGGTGCTGTCTGTACAAAGTTTGTACATTCACCCCTTCACCTGTGTGGGTTTTCTCCGGGTGCTCCAGTTTCCTCCCATACTCCAAGGACGTACAGGTTTGTAAGTTGATTACTTTCTGTAAAATTTCAAATTGTCCTTAGTGTGTGTAGGATAATATTTTGTGTGCAGGGATCACTGGTCCGCGGGGACTTGGTGGGCCAACGGGCCTGTTTCTGCGCTGTATCTCTAAACTAATTCTCTGAACTAATGTCAAGCATGGACATGAAACACATTTCTAACTGACATTATTATGAGAGCAGAAATGTTTTTTGGAATGGAATAGTTAATGCATAGTTATGGTAAGAAAATGCCATGGCAAACACTAATCTTTGACATAACACTTTTGCCGTTCAGTATAGTTATAGTTTGAGATGGTAGATCAAATATCAGGTTTAATATTTAATAATCAGGCTGACAAAGGCATTTGCTCCAGCTATAATACTCTGTCCTGAATTACTTAAAAGCCATAAAGATAAATGTCAAGCATAAAGTTAACAAGCTTCTACTGAACCGTTCAAATCTGAAAAAATTGATCAAGAAGAAATGAAAAGGCAAAAAATTGCAGACCTTTTATGGCACAGTTATTAACTGCTGCTGGAGATGCAGTCTGCAAGAGTTCAAAAGAGTGTTCAAAAGATCCAAGATGTATTGAAACATTAAATAATGTCATAAAAGATTAAACAAATTGTAGACCTGGACACAGATGCCGAACAGTCTGTGCGCTAGTTACTTGTGGAGAAGAAGGAAATTAAAATATATAATGTGGATAAATGTGAGGTTATCCACTTTTGGAGGCAAAGGACGGGAAGGCAGATTATTATCTGAAAGGTGTCAGGTTAGGAAAAGGGGAAGTCCAGCGAGATCTGTGTGTCCTAGTACATCAGTCAATGAAAGTAAGCATACAGGTACAACAGGCAGTGAAGAAAGCTAATGGCATGTTGGCTTTCATAAAGAGAGGAGTTGAGTCTCGGAGCAAAGAGGTCCTTCTGCAGTTGTATAGGGCCCTGGTGAGACCACACTTTGAGTATTGAGTGTAGTTTTGGTCTCCTAATTTGATGAAGGACATTCTTGCTATTGTGGGAGTGCAGCGTAGGTTCACGAGGTTAATTCCCGGAATGGCGGGACTGTCATATGATGAAAGAATGGAGTGACTGGGCTTGTATTCACTTGAATTTAGAAGGATGAGAGGGGATCTTATCGAAACATATAAAATTAGTAGGTGATTGGACATGCTGGATGCAGGAAACATGTTCCCAATGTTGGGGGAGTGCAGAACCAGGGGCCACAGTTTAAGAAAAACCTTTTCATACAGAGAGTTGTGAATTTGTGGAATTCTTTGCCTCAGAAGGCAGTGGAGGCTGATTCAAAAGAGAGTTAGATAGAGTTCTTAGGGCTAGCGGAATCAAGGGGTATGGAGTGAAGGCAGGAACAGGGTACTGGAGGTGCTGGCTCGAAGGGCCGAATGGCCTACTCCTGCACCTATTGTTTATGTATCTATCTATGTACTGTATCTATGTACCTTGCTTTTAACTCAACCATTCAGATATGCTACAAACTGAGTTCCCATGTTGTGGTATCAGCTGGCAAATCCATCCCACCTCATACAGGCTGTCCATAAATGGGGTGTTCGTTAGCTGGGGAGGGCCTGCACTTCAATATTATTTTTGTTTCGAAAATCTATTGTAAAGATCCTGGCTTTTTTTTTTACAAAGTATTCACACATTTAGCATTGCCAGACACAGACATTCCACAAACCGGATAGCACACAACAAAAGCTTTACACTGTATCAGTGCACATGACTATAAACTAAGCTGATGTTCCAGATGCTGCTTTTCCTGTTGAATTACTCCAGCACTTTGGGGTTTTTTTTTGCGGTAATCCAGCATCTGCAGTTGCTTGTGTCTCCATAACTATAGAATTAGTTTCCTCCATTTACTGTGGTTATTTCCAAATTCCATGACTATTTGTTGGTCAGTTTAAGATAACTTGATCTCGCCGATATGCCCCAACATTTAGTAGAATGTTAAGTATGTTAGTTCAGAATTGAACTTTCTGTTCCAAAGTTTGTGATTGGCCAGGCTTGTCCAGTCTGATCAGTTACTCAGTGAGCTTGATATCACTGTTGCGAGACACCACTAATTAACTGTCGAAGGCACAGGACTGCGCTGACAACAGGAAAGAGAAATCCAAACTGCAGAACTCACTAATTATGTCTGGGCAGGCTTCTTCAAGGTCAGTAGTGAGTGCTGTGCCTGACCACAAAGTCCCCTTTGTGCCGATGCACTAAATACAAAGCAAAAATCATAACCCAAGATGACAGTTCAGTAAAGTAAGCCAGGTCTTTCTGACCCGATTTTTTTCTCATTTTATTGATCTGATGTTGTTCCAGCTTTTAAGTGATGCTTAACCAGTGAAGGTGAAATTACAGATAGACACAAAATGCTGGAGTAACTCTGGAGATAGGCAGCATCTCTGGAGAGAAGGAATGGTGAAGTTTTGGGTCGAGCCCCTTCTTCAGAAGGTAAAATGACCCTTTGCAAACAAAACAAAGAATAGCAAGGCAGAAGCCTACATCATATTGTATTCAATCCTTGTAATCATCCACTTCAGTGGAAGAGCTGCAGTTTAAATGGGATCCCTTTTCATATCATTGGCATAGATCACATTCACCCGCAAAGTAGCAACTCAACGCAAGAACTGAACAGCGATTGTCTACACTGGAGCAGGTATAATTGGCTACCAGGATTCAGGTGCAGATCCCAAAGCCCTGTTAAAGATCATCCTGAGGGTTTTTTGGCAACTCCTTACTGTCAAAGCTCTGTGAACAAGGCTGTTAACCCGAGACATTTGTAAGACTATTCAAAAGGATGATCTTTTAAATATAAACTTGAATGTGAGATATATTTTACTGATACCTTTCAGAGATAGTGGCGGCACAGTGGCGCAACGGTAGAGTTGCTGCCTTACAGCGCTTGGTTCGATCCCGACTATGGGTGCTCTCTGTATGGAGTTTTACGTTCTCCCCATGACCTGCGTGGGTTTTCTCCAAGATCTTCGGTTTCCTCCCACACTCCAAAGACGTACAGGTTTGTAAGTTAATTGGCTTGGTATAAATGTAAATTGTCCCTAGTGCGTGTAGGATAGTGTTAATGTGTGGGGATCGCTGGTGGTGTGGACTTGGTGGGCTGAAGGGCCTGCTTCCGCGTTGTATCTCAAAACTAAAAACAAAACTAAACTAAGATAGGATGTAAAAGAAAGTCTGAAGATGAAGCAAAAGCAAACATATTTTCAATAGATTGTCAATCTTACTCAATCAATGCATGGCGCAGTGGCGCAGCGGTAGAGTTGCTGTCTTACTGTGCCAGAGACCCGGGTTTGATCCTGGCTGCAGGTTCTGTATGTATGGAGTTCGTAGATTCACCCGTGCCCAGCGTGGGGTTTCTCCCGTAAGCTTTGGTTTCCTCCCACACTCCACAGGCGTACAGGTTTGTTGGCTAATTGGCTTGGTATAAATGTAAATTGTCCCTAGTGAGTGTAGGATAGTGTTAGCGTGCGGGGATCGCTGGTTGGTGCGGAATCGATGGTCCAAGGCCCTGTTTCCGCCCTATATCTCTGAACTAAACTAAACAAATCCTATTCAGACAAATGGAGTTCCATCACATACTTCAACCATTCCTAGTCTAACCCTGATGTGCAGGATGCATAGTTTACCTTCTTCTCTGGACTTGTGTCATGTGTGACCTCCAGCTTTGTTCCAAAATTCCAGGTCTCAATACACATATGTGAATATCAAAAGCTGATGGCTGACAATTCCCCTTGGGATTGCTGGCTACGAGCCAGTAAATTCCAGCCCAACTTTCAGAAAAAAAGAATTTCCAAAGTTGTCCCTCACAATTTAATAAATATTTTGATTCTCAATAGGGTACGATTTAATTTTCCCCTTCTGTTAGATCATAATAGCTCTTTACCATTTTGCATCGAGTCCCTTATGATCACCCCTTTGTATGATACCATTTGTTCTTCCATAATTGATAGAGAGATCTGTCTGACAGTCCTATTTTCAAACATTCACAAACAGCTGCTCAAGTTGACTCCCATCTTGCAAAAGAGCCTCAATGCATATGAAAACAGTGACTGGAAATAAATGCTCCTGCTGCTACTCCCTGGTTATCTAGATTAATATGCTAGTGTATTCAGCTGCCAGCAGATTTAACATTAACTGATACTTATATTCTAAACCAAGCTTGAATCAGATGATCTAAATGATGTGTAACTCTTGATGAAATGTATTCATAGTTTGGGACAGTTATCAATGGGTCTAAACACGAGAAATATCATCAAAGAAACTGGAGGTTGACCAAACTTCAATTTTTTTAAAGAGATTTCTCAGAAAACTTAAACAAATGCACAAATGAAATATCTTACAGTTCCTTACATCCTTTATAGTATGGTGTAAAATTCAAATGCACTGATAAGGCACTAATGACAAAAGCTAACAAGCTGGAATGCAAAGTATTACCAGTTAGTAAAGTGAATGGCAAAAATATTTCCCTGTATGAGAAATATTAATTCCCATCCCTTCCATTATCCATAACAGACTTTCAATCCATAGGATTCACAACAGCCATCAGCCTGCTTTGATTGTGGATGATAACAGCCTCCCACCAATGTCTGCAAGGATTGTTTAGTTTGGATCTAACAAATTCCCTGTCTTTATTGAGCTGAAAAATCACTGAAAGAAAACAAAAAAATGTTTGTGCACTTGCCTTGCCTTATTCATCCTCAACAGAAGTAGTAACCTGAGTCTGTGGCTTCACAGTGTTACATTTGCCTCACAGCGTCACAGATAGGAGTTACAGGGAGGTGGTCACACCTAAGGTCCAGGCAGAAAGTCGATGGATGATCACCAGGAAAGGGAGTAGACAGAGAGCTCAGGAATACCCAGTGGTTGTTCCTTCCAAAATAAGTACATCCTTTTGGATAATCAGCAGTTCAGGCAGCATCTCTGGAGAAAAAGGATCCAGAAATGCAATCTGAACTGCTAAGTTACTCCAGCAATGTGTCTAACTTTGGTATCAACCGGCATCTGCGGTTCCTTTCTACACACTCCTTTTAGATACTGTTTGGGGAGGTGGAGGGGTGAGATGATCATTCAGAGGAGAGCATCTGCATTGGTCAGGTGCCTGGCACTAGATTAGACTCTGAGGCACAATGGGTAGGGTGAAGTTAGACAAGGCCATAGTGATAGAAGATTTATTAGTTAGGAGGACAGACAAGAGATTCTATGGCAATAAACAAGGCTCCAGAATGGCGTGTGACCTCCCTGGTGCTAAGGTCCAGGATGTTTTGCAGTGGCTGTAGAACATTCAAATGGTAGGGTGAGCAGCAAGAAGTCATCATGCATATTGGCTCAAAGGGCAAAGGATGGAAAAGGGATGAGGTCCTGCTGAGCGAATGCAGGGCGTTATTAGCTTATTATAGCGGGATCTTCATCAGTTGAGCAAGTGCGCTGAAGAATGGCTAATGGAGTTTAAAGTGTGAGATTTTGAATTTTGGGAAGATGAACAAGGGTGTGTTGTAGAGCCGAAGGATCTAGGAGTACAAGTACATAATCGCCTAGAAGTGGCATCACAGGTAGAAAGGGCAGTGAAGAGCCTTTTGGCATTCTGGCCTTCAATAGTCAAGGAATTGTGTGCAGAAGTTGGGAAGTTCCATTACAGCTTGTACAATACATTGATGAAGCAGCACTTGGAGTATTCTATTCAGTTTTGGTCACCTTGCTATTGTTCTTAAGTTCATAGGTCATAGGAGCAGAAGTGGGCCATTCGGCCCATCAAGTCTACTCCACCATTCAATTGCGGATGATCTATCTTTCCATCTCAACACCATTCTCCTGCCTTCTCCCCATAACCCTTGACACCTTTACTAATCAAGAATCTATCAATCTCCACCTTAAAAATACCGAATGACTTGACTTCCACAGCCATAGATTCACCTCCCTCTGACTAAAGAAATTCTTCCTCATACGTCCCTTTATTCTGAGTCTACGGCCTCTGGTCCTACACTTTCCCACTAGTGGAAACATCCACTCCATGCAGGCCTTTCGCTATTGAGTAAGTTTCAATGAGGTCTCCCCTCATCGTTCTAAACTCCAGCGAGTACAGTTTGAGTGCCATCAAACGCTCATCATATGTTAATCCATTGTCCCCTGGAATGTTCTCGTAAACCTCCTCTAGACCCTCCAACCAGCACATCCTTCCTCAGAAATAGGGCCCAAAAGTGCTCACAATACTCCAAATGCAGTCTGACCATTGGCTGATGAAGCCTCAGCATCAGATCCCCGTTTTTATATTCTAGTCCTGTCGAAATAAATGCTCACATTGCATTTGCCATTCTTACTACCGCTTCAACTTGCAAATGAACCTTTTGGGAATCCTGCACCAGCACTCCCAAGTCCCTTTGCAGCTCGAATTTATCAATCCTCTTCCCATTTATAATAGTCTACGCCTTTATTCCTACCACCAAAATGCATCGGAATGGTACCATTCGGCGCCGCCGTTTAGGGTTAGGGTTAGGGTTAGGGTTAGGGTTCTGATGAGTATAGATATTATAAACAGAGGCGCCGAAACGGCGGCGCCGAAAAGTACCCGATCCAAATGCATGACTCCACATTTTGTCGTACTGTATTCCATCTGCCACTTCTTAACCCACTCTTCCAACCTGCCCAGGTCCTTCTTCAGCGTCCCTGCTTTCTCTACACTACCTGCCCCTCCACCTATCTTTGTATCATCCTCAAACTTGGCCACAAAGCCTTGTATTACCTCATCCAAATCATTGAAATACAACC
The DNA here is from genome assembly GCA_038087875.1 of Malacoraja senta. NCBI lineage: Eukaryota > Metazoa > Chordata > Chondrichthyes > Rajiformes > Rajidae > Malacoraja > Malacoraja senta. The sequence goes on along the minus strand of CM075979.1, from coordinate 14,232,360 downwards.
TGGAGTAAATAGCCCCAGCATCAACCACTGCGAAACTCCTCTGGTCACTGGCAGCCAACCTGGAAAAAAGGCCTTTATTCCCACTCTTTGCCTTCTGCCATTCTATCCATGCTAGCATCTTCCCTTTCATACCCTTTCAGCTTCTTTAGCAGCCTCATGTGCCTCTTTAGAACATCCACAAACTCTTCTTTGTCTATCCTGCTGTTAACTTCCTCAAAAGATTCTAATAGATTTGTCAGGCAAGATCTCGCCTCCACAAAACGATGCTGGCTTCAGCTTATTTTATCATGTGCTTCTAAGTACTCAAAACCTCATCCTTTATCTTCATCCTCTAAAATCTTACCAACTACTGAAGTCATGCTAACCGGCCTAAAGTTTCCCCTCTTTTGTTTCGCTCCCTTCTTGAACAGTGGAGTAACATTTGAAATTGTCCAATTCTGTGGAACCACTCCTGACACTAGTGATTCTTGAAAGTTCAACAATCTTCCATAATCTCCAAAGCCACCAGAAATGGCGTAGAGAAGGTATCAGGGAACGAGAGTTTGAGCAATAGGGAGGAACAGGGCAGGTCAGGACTTTATTCCTTGGAATGCAGGAGGCTGAGGGGTGATCTTAGAGAGATGTATAAAATCATGAGAGGATTTATACAGGGTAGGGGAAGCAAGAACTAGAGGGCACTAGTTTAAGTTGAGAGGGGAATGTTTCTTTGACCGAGTTCTACAACTTTGTGTACTTATTTTTAAGGTCTCTTAAGGGCCTGTCCCACTTAGGTGATCTTTCAGCGGACTGCCGGCGAGTGTCAAGCTCGCGGCACTCACTGAAAAACCGGGAAGTGGAACGGCAAGTGTCAACAGTGGAACATACACACACACACACACAAACACATCGTAAAGGCGGGGGCCAGGGAAAGCGGGGGAGCACTGTCTGAAATTCACATGGTGCAAAGCCAAGGTGATACAGACACACACCGCGATGAACAGGAAGGTTAAGACGGCTAGCACAGTGTACGGTAAGTCCTTTAAAAGAGCGGGGGAGGGGGTGGGGGGGGAGGGGAGAATGGGGGAGAAGGGGAGAAGGGGGAGGAGGGGGGAGAAGGAGTGGCTGTGAAGCTTGGTGGGCATTTAACATTACCGGTCCGTTTTCCTTGGTTCTGGGAACTCGTATTTACGTTTTTTTCCCCCCAATGAGCCAATGGTCAGCAAATGCCCGGTCAGCAAAGGAGATTAACTAAAACTACCTATGGCTACCTCGACTACCTACAACGACATGGCGACCCCACTACAACTACGACTACAATGGCAACCTATTTTTGGTCGCACAAAATTTTTCAACGTGTTGAGAAATTTGCTGTGACCATACTGAGGCTGCGACTAGTTCTCAGAATGCGGGAACTCCTCGCGACCATGAAGGAGACTCACCAGAGACCATCAGCGAACATGTGGCGACCATGTGGCGATCATGAGGCGAGCGCAGCGTCTCCTGCACTCGTCTAAAAAGTCGCCTAAGTGGGACAGGCCCTTAAATCTGGCTCTTCCACCTGCCCATTCCTTCAAGAGCACTATTTTGTAATTAGTTTACATAATGGATATTGATTAATTAACAAACTATTATTATATGATAAATGGGCAATGAAGTTCATCAGGTCACACTGAAGCTTAAACATATTAAATAATATACTATGAAATTGGCATGCATTTCAAGTAAAATATTCCCAATCTAACACCAGAAAGATGGGGCACTGTTTGTGGTGTGGAAACTGGAATACGTTTGGCATGAAACTTGGCTAAAGTGAATTCAACAGTTAGAAGAAAGCAGAATATCATTTGTGAAGAGAACATTTTGAATATATAAGAGCAGTCCTACAGGGAGAGAATTTAATTCCTGCACTGAAATTCAAGGACTTTTTTTCCTTCAAAATAAGAACACTATCCTACTTGATTAAAATTCGTACTTAATTGAACCATTGTACAAAAGATGTATATCTTTTAATTTAAGGAATAAGTGGAGTCCTGTCTGAATATTAAAGATTTGGTTTGCTCACTGAATATATAACAGTCCACAGTTTATTGCCCATTATATATTGTGCCCTTGAGCCATAGAGAATGTATATTTTCAATTAAATAATTTCAGTAACTGATAGCATACTCTGTATCTTTATTTTTCTGAGAAAGATTGGATCATAAATAGTGTTCCTGCAGATTTTTATTATTTTTTTTTTTGTGAATTCTTCTAAGACAAGTTCAAAATGAGTAAAGGGAGTTATCTGGAATACTCAGAGGAGGCCTTCTAACCGCTGAAAATATGTTGATGTCAAAGGGAACAGAAAAACAGCACTTTCACCTGCAGGTAGATCAATAAAACTAGACATCTGCTAGTTTACCTAACAGCAAGCAGGCTTGATACATCGTTTTACTTCACCAGGAAAATATTCCCAGCTTTATTGAGAAAATATTTACGATACATCTTGATTTTAACTCAGGATGATATCTCTATGTGAGTCAAGTTCTCTACTGTCCCACCAAACTCACCAATTTGAGCCCCAGTTCATTCTAATTCAGAGGGCCAAGGTTTCCTGCCTCATCTGAGGAAACCTGCTAAATTAACGGCTCCATGAACCTTCTCTGATAAGGACTAATCAAAATCCTGTAGAGCTGCATCATGACTTCCTGGCTCTTATATTCAATGCCCCAATCAATGAAGGCAAGTATACTAAAGACATTTTTAACCACCATATTTACTTGTGCTGTCACCGTCAATGAGCTATGAACTTGGACTCTAAGATCCCTCTGCACATTAATGCTGTTAAGGGTCTTGCTATGAACTGTATACTCTCTCCCAAAGTGCAACACCACACATTTGCTCAGGTTAACCTCCATCTGCCATTGCTCTGTATTTTCCTACAGTTGATCAATATCCTGGCTCTATTTTCTGATAGCATTTCTCACTGACTACATCTCCTTCAATTTTGGTGTCATCAGCTAATTTTCTCACCAACCCATCTATCTTTTGTCCAGGTCATTTATATATACATATATATACAGTGGCTTGCAAAAGTATTCATACCCCTTGAACTTTTCCACATTTTGTCACGTTACAACCACAAACGTAAATGTATTTTATTGGGATTTTATGTGATAAACCAACACAAAGTGGCGCATAATTGTGAAGTGGAAGGAAAATTATACATGGTTTTCAAATTTTTTTACAAATAAAAAACTGAAAAATGTCACGTGCAAAAGTATTCAGCCCCCTTTACTCTGATACCCCTAAATAAAATCCAGTGCAACCAATTGCCTTCAGAAGTCACCTAATTAGTAAATAGAGTCCACGTGTGTAATCTAATCTCAGTATAAATACAGCTGTTCTGTGAAGGCCTCAGAGGTTTGTTGGAGAACATTAGTGAATAAACAGCATCATGAAGCCCAAGGAACACACCAGACAGGTCAGGGATAAAGATGTGGAGAAGTTTAAAGCAGGGTTAGGTTATAAACAAATATCCCAAGCTTTGAACGTCTCACGGAGCACTGTTCAATCCATCATCCGAAAATGGAAAGAGTATGGCACAATGCAAACCTACCAAGACATGGCCGTCCACCTAAACTGACAGGCCGGGCAAGGAGAGCATTGATCAGAGAAGCAGCCAAGAGGCCCATGGTAACTCTGGAGGAGCTGCAGAGATCCACAGCTCAGGTGGGAGAATCTGTCCACAGGACAACCATTAGTCGTGCACTCCACAAATCGGGCCTTTATGGAAGAGTGGCAAGAAGAAAGCCATTGTTGAAAAAAATCCATAAGAAGTCCTGTTTGCAGTTTGCCACAAGCCATGTGGGGGACACAGCAAACATGTGGAGGAAGGTGCTCTGGTCAGATGAGATCAAAATTGAAGTTTTTGGCCTAAATGCAAAACGCTATGTGTGACGGAAACCTAACACTGCACATCACCCTGAACACACCATCCCCACTGTGAAACATGGTGGTGGCAGCTTTTCTTCAGCAGGGACAGGGAAGCTGGTCAGAGTTGATGGGAAGATGGATGGAGCCAAATACAGGGCAATCTTGGAAGAAAACCTGTTAGAGTCTGCAAAAGACTTGAGACTGGGGCGGAGGTTCACCTTCCAGCAGGACAACGACCCTAAACATACAGCCAGAGCTACAATGGAATGGTTTAGATCAAAGCATATTCATGTGTTAGAATGGCCGTCAAAGTCCAGACCTAAACCCAATTGAGAATCTCTGGCAAGACTTGAAAATTGCTGTTCACAGACGCTCTCCATCCAATCTGACTGAGCTTGAGCTATTTTGCAAAGAAGAATGGGCATAAATTTCAGTCTCTAGATGTGCAAAGCTGGTAGAGACATACCCCAAAAGACTTGCAGCTGTAATTGCAGCGAACGGTGGTTCTACAAAGTATTGACTCAGGGGGGGCTGAATACTTTTGCACGCGACACTTTTCAGTTTTTTATTTGTAAAAAAAATTGAAAACCATGTATCATTTTCCTTCCACTTCACAATTATACACCACTTTGTGTTGGTCTATCGCATAAAATCCCAATAAAATACATTTATGTTTGTGGTTGTAACGTGACAAAATGTGGAAAGGTTCAAGGGGTATGAATACTTTTGCAAGCCACTGTACAACTCAGTCATTCCCTTTTATCCCCTCTCCGATCAGGAAGAATATATATATATATATACACACACACACACACACACACATATATATATATATCTATCACAAAGAGCAGAGGTTGCAACCCAGATCCCTGCGGAACTCCACTGGTCACAGACCTCCAACCAGTATATCTACCTTACACCATAACCCTCTGTCTTCCATCAGTAAGCCAGTTCAGAATCCATTTGACCAAGTCACCGTTAATCCTGCAGATTTCAATCTTTTGGATCAGCTTACTGTGAGGGACCTTCTTCTAAAGCTTTACTAAAATCCATGTACACAAATTACATTGCCTTACCTTCATCAATCTCCTTTGTCACCTCCTCAAAAAGCTCAGTCAAGTTAGTGAGACACAACCTGTTGCACACAAAGCTGTGCTTCGTATCCCTTATCAGCCCATTCTCTTCCAAATCGGAGTAAATCCCATCTTGAAGAATTTTCAGGCTGAAGAAGCATCCCGACTCTAAACGTCACCTATCCATGTTCTCCAGAGACGCAGTCTGACCCGCTGAGTTACTCCAGTACTTTGTTTCTTTTTTTTTTGCATCTACAGTTCCTTGTTTCTACACCTCACACCTCAGTCATTCATTCCCTTTTATCCCCTCTCCGATCAGAAAGAAGACACAAAACTTTTAAAGCATGTTCCACTGACAGCTTCTTCCGCACCGTTATTAGACTCTTAATGGGCATCTCATAAGCTAAGGATATATTCTTGATCTCCCAATCTACCTCTTACTGGTCTTTGTACTTTTTTTTTCACCTGCTCTTTCCCTATAACTGTAACGTTGTACTCTGCACTCTGTTTCCTTTTTCTCAGTGCACTACATGTTGTACTACGTATGGTTTGATTGTAAACACATGTGGCCTATTGACTCAGATAGCACACAAAACAAAGTTTTTCACCGTTTCTTGGGACATGTGTCAATTCACTAGCTTGGTTTGCACGGAAGACAGGCTTGCCCTAAAAGGAGAGGTTGATTCCACCCATATTCTTAACAGTTTAGAGGAATGAGAGGGCACTTCATCGGAATTTACAAAGCACTTCACAGGGCTCAACAAGGAGGATGTTTCTCCTGGCAGAGAAATCTTGACTAAGAGCCAGGCCATTCAGGGTTGAGATGCAGAAGGTGGAGCTTTTTGTTGAATTGTCGAGATCTCCACAGTCCGCAGGGATAGTCTTTGGTTTCTTTCACAATATATTTCTGGATATCAAGAGAATTGAGAGATATGGGAATGCTGTGGGAAAATGACGCCTAAGTAGAAGATCATTCCAAACCTCGAGGCCATATGGGGAAGGCTCAAAGCTCCAAATGGTCTATTCCTGCTCCAATTTCTTATGTTCTTGTACGTAGGAATCTTGCAAAGTCTGAAATAAAATCACCCCCCAAATTACCTTTGTGTGTTTCCTGGACCTAATGATTATCTGAAAAAGTCATGTCAGATTTAAGGATGGTAAGTGAGAGTGATGTTCCCCCAGCATCTGTATAGTTGTACAATTCTATAATGTTTACCATATTAGAAATACCAAGGGTATATTTCTCTAATAAATGTTGAAAGTAGTCAGAGACAATTTCTTCCCAGTTGTTCTCAGGCAACTGAATCATCCTACCACAACCAGAGAGCAGTGCTGCACTACTATCTACCTCTTTGGTGACCCTCGGACTATCCTCGATCGGACTTTGCTGGCTTTATCTTGCACTAAAAGTTATTCCCTTATCATGTATCTATACACTGTAAATGGATCGATTGTAATCATGTATTGTCTTTCTGCTGACTGGTTAGCATGCAACAAATGCTCTTCACTGTACCTCAGTGCACGTGACAATAAACAATAAACTAAACTGAAATTCAAACTGAAATATTGCTGTAAATTGTTGAAAAGCAGTTAAAAGTATAGGATCCTGGGCTTTATAAATAGCAGCATTGTGAACAAGAAAAATAGAAATAATAAACCTTCATAAAATATTGGTTTGGACATGCTTGGACTATGATGTCCAATTCTAGGTAAAAAATCTTAGGAAAGATATGAAAATCTTAAGGGGCTGTCCCACTTGGGCGACCTAATGGGCGAGTTTAGAAGAGTTTAGGAGAGTTTGAAAAAATGTCATGTTGAAGACCTCCTTTGTCCTCCTTCGACTATGTTGAACACTAGCTTTAACTAACTACGACTAGCTACGACTAACTTCGGGAAAATTGGACACCGAATAGTGGAGAGTGAAGACGACCTCCTTCGATCTCCTTCGACCTCCCTTCGACTATCATGAAGACTATCTACGACTACCCTCGATTACCTACGACTAACATGCCGACCTGCTACGACCTACTACAACGACCTACTACAACTAAACCTACGAGTAAAAAAAGTATCGATTTTTTCCATGGCAACCTTTTTTTACTTGCGGCCATTTTTCAACATGTTGAAAAATAAGCCACGACCTAGCTGAGGCCTAGAGTACGCGGAGACCACTCTCCAGCACGAAGGAGAGTTACAAAGACCTCCTACGACCTCGTGTCGACCATGCTGCGAGTATGAGTCGAGGGCAAACTCGCCAGAACTCGTGGATTAGGTCGCCCAAGTGGGACAGCCCCTTTAGAAAGAATGCAGATGAAATAGACTAGATTGAGCCCATGGGTGAAAGGCATTTATTGATTGATTTGAGAAACAGGCGGAATAAAACAGGGGAGAGGGAGAACTTTTAAAACTGTGAAATGTCAAGACAAAATAAAGGAAAGCAGGTAGAGGGGTAAAAGGAGGCATTCAAAAACCGTGTGCGGGCGTGGCGTCGAAGGACGCGAAGCCGAAGCAAAGAAGTGGAAGCCAAATATCCGAACATAAACGAAGCCGAAACGGCAAATAACCGAAAGCGTACAAAGCCGAAACGCCAACTAACCGAAGGGTGGGACGCTGAAAAGCAAACTAACCGAAAGGGTGGGACGCCTAAAAGCAAACTCACCAAAAGGCCACTCTTCTGAAAAGTCAAATAACGGACATGACGTCGTCGGGGCAGCGGGACTTGTCAGCGATTGGTCCAGACACCCGAGTCCATCACATCACTGGTGACTGGGCACTCTGAAACCGTGCACCAAGTTGTAAGCGGCCGGAGGAGGTGGTGAATCATTCGGTGTGGGTGTACAACTTGGTGCTTGGGTTCAGAGTGCCCAGTCACCTACGGCTTGTGTGGGAAAATGACCCCCACCCTCCCCTCTCCATCGGCCAGTGATGTGATGGACGCGGGGGTCTGGACCAATCGCTGACAAGTCCTGCCCCTCCGGCGCGTCATGTCCGTTATTTGACTTTTTGGCAGAGCGACCATTCGGTGAGTTGGCTTGTAGGCGACGCAGCCTTTCAGTGAGTTGGCGTTTCGGCAGAATGGCCTTTCGGTGAGTTTGCTTTTAGGCATCCCACCCTTTCGGTTAGTTGGCATTCAGGCGTCCCACCCTTTCGGTGAGTTTGCTTTTAGGCGTCCCACCCTTTCGGTTAGTTGGCGTTTCGGCTTTGTATGCTTTCGGTTATTTGGCGTTTCGGCTTTATACACGTTTGGTTATTTGGCTTCTCGTCCTTCGACGCCACGTCTGGGTACCTTCAAAAACAGATGACGTAGGTTCCGGGTAAACATATTTCCAGAAAGAAAGATGGCATGGATGTAAAATTTCAAGTCCCTCATGACAAAGTAGGTAAGGTTTTTAAGGAACAGTTTGATGCTATTTTCATGAGCGAGGCAATGATGCTGACATTGTAATCAGAGTGGAAGTGTATGAAATATTAAATGGGATAAACGTGATAAAACAGGAAGTACTAATTAAGAGGCTAATCAAATCTGAACGTAGGTAAGTCACCAGATCCAGATGAAATATATTTTAGACTGTTAAAATAGAGGAAGTAATAGAGGCTGGACCATCAATTTCTAATAGTGCTTGTAGGAAGCCAAAGGATTGGAGGGTAGCTAACTGTCATTATTTCTAAAAAAGGATTGAATAAATTGGATTATTACAGGTGCACTAATTATTTTGTGAAATATGTTGAGGCTATCTTACTATTGCATGGATATCAATGCCCTCTAGTGGTAAGATGGCAACAGAAAGCAAACAGACTATGTACCAAAGATCCTATAGTGGAGCAAGATAGTCCACTTGACGAAAAGGCCGTATAGTAGGGTCATAGGTAATCTTCAGCACCATTTCCGTAACTGGCTTCCGTCTCCGCACCAAAGATCCTACAGTGGAGCAAAGATACTAGTGTGGAGACGGAAGTCGGGTACGGAAACATCCTCATAAAAATCTTCTCCTCAAGAGCATTTTCTTTCTGCCTCACATTAAAAAGCAAAAAGATGCCTATATTCCTTCCACAGCGTGAGGGGAGTCTGGCCCGGATCAGCACGGCTGGGACGCCAGGATAAAGTTGCGGGGAGGTTTGCAATGTATTTTTATGTAATGTTGTCCCTTGTCTGGGCCTTGAGTTCGAAATAAAGTTTATCATTATATATAAAAATCTGGAGAAATGTATATGTGTGTGATATATGATTATATACATCTATATCACATTCATATATGTGTGTATGTGTATTTTTTCCTACACAATCTAATCAGTTGTATGGTTGCTGAATAAAATCATCCTTAAGTTATACATCATTTGTTAATCTTGCTCAAAACAATTTTTATTTTGTTAACTACTTCATTTAGATAACCCCACGATTACAGACAGATCTCATTCCACTCTCTGGCTATTGGGAAAACCAGACCCATTTTATTGTTGAAAAACAATTCCACAGACACAAAAAAACATTAAGGAACATTCCAAGAGTAGAGCAACTGGAATCCTCATAATGTTATTATAGACAATAGACAATAGGTGCAGGAGTAGGCCATTCGGCCCTTCGAGCCAGCACCGCCATTCAATGTGATCATGGCTGATCATCCCCAATCAGTACCCCGTTCCTGCCTTCTCCCCATATCCCCTATTTTTAAGAGCCCTATCTAGCTCTCTCTTGAAAGCATCCAGAGAACCTGCCTCCATCATCCTCTGAGGCAGAGAATTCCACAGACTCACCACTCTCTGTGAGAAAAAGTGTTTCCTCGTCTCCGTTCTAAATGGCTTACTCCTTATTCTTAAACTGTGGCCCCTGGTTTTGGACTCCCTCAACATCGGGAACATGTTTCCTGATTATTTTACCAAATACAGCAGTTGTGAACAGTGTGATTAGATGAATTACAGAGTGCAAGTTTAATACAAAAATCAACCCAGCACATGAGCCATTGAAAAAGAAATTAAAAAAAACATTAAAAAAAAGAAAATTAACATAATTATAATTTATTAACATATTAATCATTAACAAAAAATAACAGAATTATGAATTAACAGAATTATGAATTATGAATCTAACCCTACATCACACATACAAACTGTTCCCCCACAATGCTGATTACACTGCGAGAGGGATAACCAAAGTCGAGTCGGGTTCACTGAAATGGCCAACGTTCTGCTCCGTTGCGTACTACACGTCAGCCCATTGGATTTAGCAGGAGTGGACTATCTCGCTCCGCTATAGGATCTTTGCTTTGTACATTGCTAAACGCCACTTATTTTCAGGTGTTATTTTCACTCAGAATTTGCTGACATTTACAGATACTGTTATGAGAACAGGCAAGAGAGGACGAATGAACATTAACTAAGAGTGAGAGTTTTCGCAGGGTTATATTTTTTGCCTGAAGCTGTGGAGCTGCACGGTTTAGAGTTTAGTTTAGTTTAGAAACACAGCGAGGAAACAGGCCCTTCAGCTCACCGAGTCCATGCCGACCAGCGATCACTCCGTGCACTAGTAGTATCATACACACACTAGGGGCAATTTATAATGTTTTACCAAAGCCAATTAACCTACAAACCTGTGAATTTGTGAATGGGTGCTGTCTGTACAATGAGTTAACAATGTGCCAATGGGACCATAATGTCCAAAAAGACACAACAATGAGTGAGAAAAAAAAATACAATGTGGGCAGGAGTGTGCAAAGATTGCGGAGTGATCTGGGGCATGATAGGGTTGTCAGGATGGATTCAGAGAGAGTGTCTCCTCTGACTGAGGAGTACAGGTCCAGGGGACATTAGATTGGAATTAAGAATAGATCATTGATGGCTGAGATGAGACAAAATTCCTTCACTCAGATGGTGATGCAGCTTTTGAATTGCTTTTCCCAGAGGGCAGTGGATGCTTAGTCAACCTCAATGCTTTGTTTCCTCACAAACAGATGAGGAAAGAGCTTATACTGAAATTTTAACACCGCAATGCCATGAGGACTGCTTATCATTTGCACACAGGCATTTCAAGTGGCAAGTAAAAACACATTTTATTATATTCCACTTCTGATACAAGATTAACTTGAAATCGGAATACTGTTCCTCTCTCCATAGAGATTGCCTGGACTGTTGAGCATTCCAGCATTTTCTGATTTTATTTCAAGTGACAATCATGCTCCAAACTATTATTTCAGTTCAAGAATACATGTTAACATCCTTTGCCTCTTTCAAACCCAAAATATACAGTGAATGTCATTGTGTTTTAAACAGTTCTTGCTTCTAGTACCTTTTCACGGCAATTGAACCAAATAGTTTGCCAAAGCCTGTTGAACCCCATGCTCAGACATCCATGATTAGTAGACAATATCAGCAAAATAGTTTGAACCAAAAATAATCTGAATGTACAATATAAATATGATAACAGCAAAACATCACAAAGCAATAGATGAGAAAAACTGACTTTTGTTTAGACCATAAATCAAGAGTAAAATCCAATGATGGTTAGTCTTTCATGAAATGTTTCCATAAGTTCCGAAGAAACTTCCCTTTGCTGAAAAAGAGAATTCCAAATTGTGTCCCGCATCACGGCGGCACGGTGGCATAGCCGTCGAGTTGCTGCTTTATTACAGCGCCAGAGACCAGGTTTCCATCCCGTCTACGGGTGCTGTCTGTATGGATCTTGTGCGTTCTCCCCGTGGCCGCGTGGATTTTCTCTGAGATCTTCAGTTTCCTCCCACACTCCAAAGGTTAGTAGATTAATTGGCTTGGTATAAATGCAAATTGACCCTAGTGTGTGTAGGTAGCATTAATGTGTGGGTATCACTGGCCGGTGAGGACACAGTGGGCCGAAGGGCCTGTTTCCGCGCTGCATCTGTAAACTAAACTAAACTAAGCATCACTAAAAATCGGAGGAGTGAGTGAAATAGCAAATCTCTGGGTTGATTATGGCTCAACGAGATTTGTTAAGACAGCCTGCTCCTCTGAGGCTTGATTCTAGTTAGTTGGTTAAGCGCTCCTGTACATTCATTGGGGACCAGGCTCTAAAGGAGTGTGTTGGAGGCTTAGGACTCTTAATGCCATGGCAATCTCTCTAATATTGTATGTCCTTGAAGTGCAGCTTTCCCAGTTCAAACACCAGCATCATCGAGCTTACCCGTATATAGGGTAGCTCAAGGCTAAATGTGAATTGCAGACATTACCAAAACTGCCAACTTTCCATTAGTTAACATTTTAAGTGTCAAAGAAGAGCAAGAAATTCAATATGGAAACAGGCCCTTTGGTCTACTGTATCCATTTCAGCCATTAAGCTTCTATCTGAGTTATCCCATTCTCAGCACCACTATTGTAATCTATGCCATGGCGTTTCATGCACTAACTAAATAGCTCTTTAATGTTGTAAACATACCTGCCCAACCAGGTCTATGTTACAGGTTTCAAATGCAAGAGGGCATAGCTTTAAGATGAGATGGGCAAAGGTTAAAAGAGATATGGGGGGAGGACATGATTTTTTTTAACACAGAGGTTGAAGCAGATACGTTACTGGCATTCAAAATACTTTTGGATAGGCATGTGGATATGCAAGGAATGGAGGGATATGGGTTATGTGCAGGTAGAGAAGTGACGGTCTTGGCATCATGTTCAGCACGGACATTGCGGGCCAAAGGACCTGTTCTTGTGCTCTACTATGTTCTATGTTTCAACCACCATCTACTATTAAAAAATACATCTTCCATCGAAAGAAGGTTAAAACAATTGAAGAAGTTAAATTGTTGTTCAAGTTTAATGTAAAGAATTAGATTATTGTACTAGCCGAGAAGACATTCGATCCAACATGCTTGAGGTGGCTCATTTAAAGACTCATCAATTACTCCTGTATGCTATATTTACCAGAGGAAAATACACCGGTAATCAAAAATTGGTTTGCAAGACAAACAGAATTAACCAAAACAATCACCAGTGTACGGAAAGTCTGCCAAACATTTCAAATCTTTGAAGTATGGGAGAAAATCGGAGCATCCGGAGAAAACCCAGACGGTCACGGGGAGAACATACAAACGCCGTACAGATAACACCTGGAGTCAGGGTCGAACCCAGGTCTCTGGTGCTGTAAGGCAGAAGCTCCACTGCTGCGCCACCATGCCGCCACTTGTTGGACATCAAGGAAATCAGTTTCCATCTTTTCACAGATAACTGTGTGGAAGCTGGAGGCAATGCTCCACAGTATGGAAGTTGTGATCATCTCCATTCCAAATATCCTGCATCATTTGGCAACTATTATGTCAGAAACTGAAATGATCCAACGCCCCAGTCGTGACTGTGTGACCGGTTGCCAGGGCTGGTGGTGGAAGTAGATACAATGACGGCTCTTAAGGCCTTTTCAGAAAGGCATATGAATATACAAGGAATGGAGTGATATGGATCACTTGCAGGCAGGAGGGATTAATTTAATTTGGCATCATGTTCAGCACAGACATTGTTGGCCGAAGGGCCTGTTCCTGTGCTTACAACTCCATCAATAGCATTCTACGGATTCCCAATCTGCTAGGAAGACAAGAATACTGTTGTTTGTTGATGGAGATGACAGAGTCTAGGCCAGGCTTTCTATGTCAGAGTTGCTTAAGGCAGCCTCCAAATCCATCTGCAATCCCTTAATTCAACCAACCATTCAGAACCCATGACAAATAAAGCATGCACTGCATATATCTCAGCTAACAAGATGATGTCAGATAACCATTATCTTATCTTGGGGCAACACCACTGAGCAGCCTTACTGCGCCAGAGATCCGGGTTCGATCCTGACTACGGGTGCTGTTTGTATGGAATTTGTATGTTCTCCTCGTGACCTCATGGTTTTTCTACAGGTACTCCAGTTTCCTCCCACACTCCAAAGTTGTAGGTTAGACAAGCACACCTCTTCAACCCTCACCCTGAACACCGGCGTTCCACAGGGCTGTGTGCTGAGCCCCCTCCTCTACTCCCTCTTCACCTACGACTGCACACCTGTACATGGTACTAACACCATCATCAAGTATGCAGATGATACAACGGTGATTGGCCTCATCAGCAACAACGATGAGTCGGCCTATAGGGAGGAGGTCCAGCTCCTAGCAGCATGGTGCGCTGACAACAACCTGGCCCTTAACTCCAAGAAGACCAAGGAGCTCATTGTAGACTTCAGGAAGTCTAGGGGCGGCATGCACACCCCCATCCACATTAACGGGAGGGAGGTGGAACGTGCTTCTCCGATGACCTCTCTTGGACCAACAATACCTCAACTCTGGTCAAGAAGGCTCACCAGCGTCTCTTCTTCCTGAGGAGACTAAAGAAGGTCCATCTGTCTCCTCGGATTCTGGTGAACTTCTACCGCTGCACCATCGAGAGCATCCTTACCAACTGCATCACAGTATGGTATGGCAACTGCTCTGTCTCCGACCGGAAAGCACTGCAGAGGGTGGTGAAAATTGCCCAACGCATCACCGGTTCCTCACTCCCCACCATTGAGTCTGTCCAAAGCAAGCGTTGTCTGCGAAGGGCGCTCAGCATCGCCAAGGACTACTCTCACCCCAACCACAGACTGTTTACCCTCCTACCATCCGGGAGGCGCTACAGGTCTCTCCATTGCCAGACCAGCAGGTCCAGGAACAGCTTCTTCCCTGCGGCGGTTACACTACTCAACACTGTACCTCAGTGACTGCCAATCACCCCCCCCCCCGGACACTCCTCCCACCAGGATTTATTAGATTTATTTATTTACTGCTCATATTTATGTCGCTCTTCTAGGGAGATGCTAACTGCATTTCGTTGTCTCTGTACTGTACACTGCACAATGACAATAAAGTTGAATCTGAATCTGAATCTGAATCTGAATCTAAATGGCTTTGGTAAACAAATTGCAAATTGTCCCAAAATGCATAGAACAATGCTAGTGTATGGGGTGCTCGTTGGTCGGCACAGACTCGATGGGCCAAAGGGACTGTTTCCACGCTGTGTCTCAAAAAGAATCAACCCAACAGGGAAGAAAGAACACCGAGCAAGAATTGATGAAACATGCACTGTGAAACAATTGTATTATATCACCAGGCTTGCTGATTTAGCACCTCCTTCATCATAATCATGCCCATTGGTCTTAGCTGCCAGCACTCCTGAATTTACTGAGAAAATATCAAGTTATTTTTAGAAACACAACAAAAATAAAACAAGATGAGACTTTCATTTTCTGCCCACAGACATTCCTTGCCGGCCAGAAAATGTCTACATGGGCCAACAATGGAACAAAAATATATTGCTGGCTTCAATGTTTAACACACCCACAGCGAGAATGAACTGCTTCACTGGCATTATAGACAAGGTGCCAAGATCATGGTGCTCATTGCCAGTAGCGTCGTGTAAAAGTAGCAAATCCTATACACCTCTGAAGACACAATCTGTCATATTTGCAGAACAGACTGTGCTCCAAACACCTTTTACTCACTTCATTCATAATGCTATCAAAGCCAAGTTTAATAACTATGAATCGATGACAAGAGGACACATCTGCTCCACGAAAATGACCACTTGCCGTAGCTGCCATGTTTCCCAAATAACTTGTGCGGTTACTTTTTCATTGAGGTTTCCTAATACTTTCAGTCAAAATTCTTTCTAAATTCTTTTTAAACATCTGGCTGGTTTTCCTCTTACTAATCATCAGCAACATCAGGTTTAGTGGTTCTGCCATTACTCTGAGCAATTCAGAGCAGCCTTCATAATGACCTCAAACTCACTGATTAGTGTAGCTGCATTACTCACAGAGTTGCATAAGTCAATAAAAAAAAAAAATCATTGCTGGATGAATTAACACCCGGATCACTGTGAGAAAGCAATTAGTGCAAGGGTCATTTATCAATTAAGAGAGTTTTTGAATAATTAATTGTATTTACATTTTAACTCCATTGGAAATGTTAAAAAATACTATTTTAGAGGTTTGAATCTGGGAAGTCTTGGTTTAGTAGATACATCCAGGGCACTAAGGGAATTGTATTCCTACTTTCAGTTATACAGTATATCCCTCTGTCAAAAGGTAGATGTTAATATTCTTTGATTTGACCTTGCGTTTTGGACAATGCAGCAAATGAATAATTGCTAGTTATTCTGAGCATGTCCACATTAGTGGACTTGATCCACATTAGTTTTTCTGGTGATAGTATCTGATCACTGGTCTTATTGCTAAAGGTTGTTACACATTACTTTGTCTACTTAGAATCAGTATATACATATGATTGATAGAGAATGGGTATACACTGTGGATGTTCACATTTGAAGCATAGAAATAATCCAATGGAATGGAATTCTTTATTGTCACGTGTCAAGGCACCGTGAAATTCTTTGCTTGCATACCCAAGGTATGCAAATAGTCGCCACATATGGCGTTGACAAAGATACAACAAAGTTGTAACTGACAAACTGACAAAGTTGTACTTTGTATAAAGTTACAAAGTAAGCTGGATCCTCCATTGTTCTCCCCCCTCCCTGCCCTCTCCCTGACGCCCGGGTCCTCCATTGTTCTCCCCCCCCTCCCCTCCCCCGGGTCCTCCATTGTTCTCCCCCCCTCCCCTCCCCCCGGGTCCTCCATTGTTCTCCCCCCCCCTCCCCCGGGTCCTCCATTGTTCTTCCCCCCCCCCGGGTCCTCCATTGTTCTCCCACCCCCTCCCTGACGCCCGGGTCCTCCATTGTTCTCCGCCCCTCCCCCGGGTCCTCCACTGTTCTCCCCCCTCCCCTCCCTCCCCCCCTCCCCCGGGTACTCCTTTGTTCTCCCCCCTTCCCCCCCCCCTCCCCCGGGTCCTCCATTGTTCTTCCCCCCCCGGGTCCTCCATTGTTCTCCCCCCGGGTCCTCCATTGTTCTCCCCCCCTCCCCTCCCCCGGGTCCTCCATTGTTCTCCCCTCCCCCGGGTCCTCCATTGTTCCCCCACTCCCTCCCCCAGGTCCTCCATTGTTCCTCCCCCCTCCCCTCCCCCGGGTCCTCCATTGTTCTCCCCTCCCCCGGGTCCTCCATTGTTCCCCCACTCCCTCCCCCGGGTCCTCCATTGTTCTCCCCCCCTCCCCTCCCCCGGGTCCTCCATTGTTCCCCCACTCCCTCCCCCGGGTCCTCCATTGTTCTCCCCCCCCTCCCCCTCCCTGACGCCCGGGTCTTCCATTGTCCCCCCCCCTTCCCCCTGAGCAATCATTTTCTTAAGAATGGACTCTATAAATTATAAACCCAGCAACATTGAGTTTCCAGAAGACATAGGTTTATAATCTACTCATAAGGTTTTGGGTTTTTTTGCCCCGATGCACACACTGCAATGATGTAAAGTATGTTCATCCTCTATTATCCATTGCTATGCCACTGCACCGCAAATATCATGGTGCCTGCTGATTCCCCCGTCGATGTGCTGGCTCAAAAGGGCCAAATGGCCTACTCCTGCATCCATAGAAACGTAGAAAATAGGTGCAGGGATGGACCACTCGGCCCTTCGAGCTAGCACTGCCATTCAATATTATCATGGCTGATCATCCAGAATCAGTACCCCATTCCTGCTTTCTCCCCATATCCCTTGATTCCGATAGCCCTAAGAGCTCAATCCAACTCTCTCTTGAATACATCAGCATGACAGGAATATATTAGCCCTAAACTCTATTTATTTTTTCAATGCCTCCTGTTGCAAATCTTCTTGCAAGTTCTGCTTCCAGTCCACATTTTGAGCGGCTGTGATACTTGTTTTAGCATCTGTTCATGTTTTGCCAGATTTTGTTACTGATGGACAACTCAGCTCTCATTTCCTGGCGGCCTCTCAGCTGTGCACCCCTATCACAAGCCCAACTCATCAACTAAAACACCTTCCTCCCTAGTGTTCCTCTTTGCTGAGGATCACCATGTCATTGTCTTGAGAAAATAGGGCTTTTATTTATTTTTCTTCTTGATTCTTTCAGCCAAAGTAGCCAAAACAACAGTTGCTCCCGAAATAGATCACCATGGGGTGCAACTGTTTTAAAAGCTGTTGTGTTGAAGTGCTTGCTGCAAGTGCAAAGCTTAACATTCCAGCACGGAGCATTGTGATCTGCATTGCCATGGCAAAACGCACCTGTACCATGACACACTAATATCATGAGATAAAGTTTGCTCAGCTGAACGATATACTAAAATGTTTAAAAAATTGCTTCAGAGATTTTTTTCTACTTTCTGAAGCAGTGTGAAAAATATATGTGAAGATTCCTTGGTTTTATTATGTCGGCAAACAGATAACTGAGTGGGAAGGAACTGCTGACGTGTAGGAAGGAACTGCAGATGCTGGTTTAAACCGAAGATAGACACAAGATGCTGATGTAACTCAGTGGGACAGGCAGCATCCCTGAAGAGAAGGAATGGGTGACGTTTCAAGTCGAGACCCTTCTTCAGACTGATGTCAGGGGAGAGGGAGAGACATGGATAACGAATTGTAAGGTGTGAAAACAGGACAAAGGGAACGGAGATCAAGGAAAATGTAGCATTGATCATTATTAGCTGGGAGGAGGTAACAACAAAGCAAACAGAGCTAAAATGTAGTCAGAGACAGTAAGACTGGTTGGAGAACTGGGAAGGGGGAGGGATGAAGAGTGAGGGAACGCGAGGGTTACTTGAAGTTAGAGAGGTCATTGTTCATACCGCTGGGGTGTAAGCTGCCCAAGCGAAATATGAGGTGCTGTTCCTCCAATTTCCTTGAAAGTTACTCAAGGAACTGCAGATGGTGGTTTAAACCGAAGATAGACTCAAAATACTGGAGTAACTCAGCGGGACAGGTAGTATCTCTGGAGAGAAGGAATGGGTGTTGTTTCGGGTTGAGACCCTTCTTCAGACAGAGAACTGAGTTTTGCAATCAGGGAGCCTGGATGATAGTTTAATGCCAGGCCTGGCAAAGGATAATAAAGTATGCAAAGCACAGAGATTAATGCTACAATAATAAAGAGGCAGTAACAAATATAACAGTACTAAACAGAGAATAAGAAAATAGCACAAAATACCTGAATGAGATTTGGTATTATCACATTTGCAGAAATCCAAATGATGTCACGTGGAAACAATTTTAATATAATTAATTGCTTATGTCTGACAAAAATGAGGCTGGGCATTAAATGGACAATAATCTGGCATAAAAGATTTTAGTTAATTTTCCAGTCAGTTATGTTTACTTTTTGTTAATGTTAATTGCCATGGCCAATTAGAAAATATACCCTAATTAGTGCAGCATGCTGCAGCAACGCTCCATCCTATCATGGACTCTGGCACAACATCCATTTCTCACCTATTTGCACACGAGCCGACTTACATTATCCCATCCGTTCTGTCTATCTGTCTGTCTGTCTCTCTCTCTGTCTCTCTCTGTCTCTCTCTGTCTCTCTCTGTCTCTCTCTGTCTCTCTCTGTCTCTCTCTGTCTCTCTCTGTCTCTCTCTGTTTCTCTGTCTCTCTGTCTGTCTGTGTATCTATCTATCTATCTACTATTAAAACTCTGTGTGTGTGTGGATGTGTGTGTGTGTGTTTATTTGTGGGTGTCACATTTGGCCTTTGATTCCTTGCTCCGCCAAAACCACACGCGAAAACTCTGCGATTTTTTCCATTTCGCTAGACATTATACTTTTACGTACCCTAATACACTCCTTATTAGATTTAGACATTTTTATGTACACATGTTTTAATTAAATCCCTCCCCCTCCCCCCCACTCACTCATTTTGTTTCCTCCTGCTGGCCAGCCACCATAACGGCTGCTGCCGACCGGCTCTGCTCCAAAATCCACACAATTTTTTTTCTTTCGCTAGCGATTTTCGCCCCGAGGTCTGAAGCACGTTCGGGGTCCAGACCCAACGGGTCTGCACTTGATCTAGTATACTATTAAAACTCTGTGTGTGTGTGGATGTGTGGGTGTGTGTGTTTGTGTCAGATTTGGCCTTTGATTCCTTGCTCCCCCAAAACCACACGCGAAAACACCGCCTCTCTTCCACTACCCCCCCCCCCCGGGCCAGCTCTCTCACGCTGGCTCAAGACGCTGTCTACGCCGTCAAGATGCTGAAGCACATTCGGGAACCAGACCCCGGGGTCTGAAGCACGTTCGGGGTCCAGACCCAACGGGTCTGCTCTTGGTCTCGTGTTTGTATAAAACTTGAGAGTCTTCAAGGTACAACAGAAGTCTTTATTACATTAACAATGCTGGCAGCAAGACAACGAAGAATGGCTGCAACCACACAATCTGACTGAACACTCACAATGTGCACAGACAGAGATAACTATGTACAAAACATCTCCCTTTGTCCTGTGCAGCGCCACCTGCTGGACGGGAGCAGCAACGGGGCCTCCCACCCCACACAGTCCGACAAACATCAAACTCCCCCTTCCCAGTTTGAACGTCTCTATTCCTGAATGAGTCGCCTTGGGGGAATACCACGATTGCAACGTGTCGATCGACGAGGAACCACAAGCAGATCAGCGGGGAGTTTGTCTGGCGGAACTTCGTCAGGCCTAGGTATAGAAACATATAAAATTATAAAAGGACTGGACAAGCTAGATGCAGGAAAAATGTTCCCAATGTTGGGCGAGTCCAGAACCAGGGGCCATAGTCTTAGAATAAAGGGGAGGTCATTTAAGACTGAGGTGAGAAAAAACTTTTTCACCCAGAGAGTTGTGAATTTATGGAATTCCCTGCCACAGAGGGCAGTGGAGGCCAAGTCACTGGATGGATTTAAGAGAGTTAGATAGAGCTCTAGGGGCTAGTGGAGTCAAGGGATATGGGGAGAAGGCAGGCACGGGTTATTGATTGGGGACGATCAGCCATGATCACAATGAATGGCGGTGCTGGCTCGAAGGGCCGAATGGCCTCCTCCTGCACCTATCTTCTATGTTTGTATGTTTGTATGTTTCTATATGCCTGGGGAGGAGCAAGTCAGGCACTCCAGTATCCACACGATTCGGCACTGGGGTGTCCGACTGCTTGGTTCTGGTCAGGTTCTGCGCAGTCTTCACTGGAGGAACGCGGCTTCTTAATTGGTCATCATGGCGTCGGCATTGCCCTTCTTGTCCTTGGACGGTGTACACTGTGGTTCCAATGTGAGCCATGATCCTGCCAGTGCACCATTTGCTTTGTTTGTTTCCAGACGCCATGATTTTATCAGCTTGCACTTTCAGTACATTTTGTGCAAAAGCTTTGAAAAACGTTGATATGAAAGGGCAAGGGAAACCAATATCAGACACCTGTGGATGACCTACCATAGCTAATGGCAATCCAATAAATAAGACGCCAGGACAATCTCTCAATGACAAGACCCTGATGCTTAGTCACATTTCCAGATTCATGATTGAATTCATTTTACTGTGGCAAGTGAAGTGATTCAACGTTAACCTTTTTCTGCACAAACATCGAAAAGCAGAATTGCTGCTTCTTATCTTCATGAAAACTGGGTTTACAGCCTGAAACTAGTAGGTCTTTTGTGTATGAGGTACAAATTGTTTCTTACATGAAGCTGGGTGGTGAATTATTACTGGTGTACTTTAACAACTGGTTAACAAATATCACCTTAACTTCAGAAAAAGGAAGCCAGATTAAAGGAGTGTTACTCCTCGCCATCCTGTAATGTGTCTGTTTGACATCATGCAGTTCGCTGGCCAATATTAAAAGAGCCAATGCTTCAGAATTACAGGTGCCTTTTCAACTCTTATTTGATATCCAAAGCAACCCCAAATCCACCCCATTGTTTATTCTGTGTGTGTGAAACTATCCCCCACCCCACACCCCTGATAGCTTCACTGATTGAAAGGCTGTTCTTTGTAAGTAGCAGGTTAAGCAATAGAGGGCCCAATATATCAAGTATATCGTCCTTTAATCAGGCACATTTAAATTGGATAATCTTTCCTTGCCATGTTATGTCCACTACCAGTTATATCAGAGAAAATGTGTTTTCATACAATACTGTAGATAAATCTGTAGCAGCCCCACATTAAATTGAAATATGATTAGCGGAGAGGTCTTACATAAAAAAAACATAAGTAGAAGAAGGTGTAGGTCATCTGGCCCCTCAAGCCTGATCTGCCATTCATCCAGATCAAGGTCTTTATCTCAATGTAATTTTCCCCTAATATTCCCTTAAAATAGAAACACAGGAAATAGGAGCAGGATTTGATCCTTTGAACCTGGTTCACCATTCATAGATCAGGCATCGCAATACCATATTCTCAGTGTGTCCTGAAGCCTTCCGCATCTAGAAATGTATCTACTTCATTTTTAAATATATTCAGATACATGGCCTCCTGAGTGAATGCCCTGAATGAAGAAATTTCTCCTCACCTCAGTCCTAAATCACCTGCCCTGTAACCTGAAACGATTGTCAAAGGAAACATGCTCCTGGCTTTCACTCTATCTAGCCCTGTCAGAATTTAGTAATTAAAAATTAATCTAACAACTTTTAAATAACATGTCACCTTTCTGTTTTTCCTGCTGAAATGAATTATCCACAAATCTATTGATCCTGCTTTTGACTGAACTCAATGAGTGGGTCTCCACAGCCCTTCAGGGTAGAGAATTCCAATTATTTATCACCATCTGTGTGAAGAAATTTCTCTTCCCACCAGGCCTGCACCTAATTCTGTGACAGTGGAGTCCTGATTCTAGATTCTTCAGGCCGAGGAAACATCCTCCCTTGTGAGCTCTGTAATGACTTTGGACGATTCAATGAAACTCCAAAGAATACAGGCCTAGTCTACTTAATCTCTCCTTGAGTATAAATTCTTAGTTTAGTTTAGCTTAGGGATACAACGCGGAAACAGGGCCTTCGACCCAGCAACGATCATCCACCCAGCGATCCACGTACACTAGCACTATCCTACTCACACTAGGGACAATTTACAATTTTTACCAAAGCCAGTGAACCTACAAACCTGTACGTCTTTGGAATGTGGGAGATAACCGGAGCACCCGGAAAAAATGCACATGGTCACAGAGAAAACGTACAAACTCCTTACAAACAGCACCCATAGTCAGGATCGAACCCGGGTCTCTGGAGCTGTAATGCAGCATCTCTACCAATGTGCCACTGTGCCTCCTTTGCCTTGCATGGAACCAGTAAATACCGTAAATGAAAATCTAACAAAAAATGCAAATGCAGTAAATCTGAGATAAAGCCAGAAAATTTAAGAAACACTCACTAAGGTTCCTGTCCCTCATGCTCATGTACTTTGTAACCAACTGTGCTGGAGGTCATAAATTGATTGGTTGGAGCAAAAAAAAGTGCTGGAGTAACTCAGCGGGTCAGGTAGCATCTATGGAGGGATGCATAGGCGATGTTTTAGGTTGGGATACTTCTTCCGACAATTACTCCTGCATATTGTGCTTTTTTCCCCAAAGAGTCCAGCATCTGCAGTTCCTTACGACTCCGTTGGTCAGAGTGAAATGGGATAGTGAATTGAAGTAACAAACATTTGAGAGTTCTGAGTTGCACCTAAAAATCATGTACTCTGCAAAGCTGGCAGCTGATGTGAATTTGGTTTCTGCAGTGTATTAGAATGAAAGAATTGTAAGTGAAGTACTGCATCATTTGGAAGGACTGCTTTCATGATGGATGGGGAAGAGGTGAAACGATTGATGTTACTTGTGGTTTAGTTTAGTTTCGAGATACAGAGCAGAAACAGACCAAGTCTGCGCCGACCAGCGATCCCTGTACAACTAACACTATCCTACATACTAGGCACAATTTATAAATTTACCAAGAGAATTAGCCTATAGGTCTTTGGAGTGTGGGAGGAAACCGGAGCTCCCGGTGAAAATCCACGCAGGTGAAACTCCGTTCAGACAGCACCTGGAGTCAGGATCGTATCCTGGTCTCTGGCGCTGTAAAGGGCCTGTCCCACTTAGGTGACTTTTTAGGCGAGTGCAGGAGATTCTGCGCTCGCCACATGATCGCCACATGATCGCCACATGTTCGCTGGTGATCTCTGGTGAGTCTCCTTCATTGTCGCGAGGAGTTCCCTCATTCTGTTGAAATATTGGTCGGCATGGAGAAAATCGATAATCCTGTAGTCGTAGATGCAGTTGTAGTGGGGTCGCCATGAAGTTATACGTAGTTGAGGTAGCCGTAGGTAGTTTTAGTTAATCGCCTTTGCTGACCGGTCATTGGCTCATTGGGGGGAAAAAACGTAAGCACGAGTTCCTTCTCCCCCTCCCCCCCAACCCTCTTTTAAAGGACTTACCATACACTGTGCTAGCCGTCTTAACCTTTCTGTTCATCGCGGTGCGTGTCTGTATCACCTTGGCTTTGCAACGTGTGAATTTCAGACAGCGCTCCCCCGCTTGTCCACTTGTTTGTGTGTGTGTGTTCCAATCTGACAGTCGCCGTTCCAGTTCCCGGTTTTTCAGGCGAGTGCCCACGAATTGTCGCTGGCAGTCCGCTGAAAAATCACCTAAGTGGGACAGGCACTTAAGGCAGCAACTCTACCGCTGCGCCACCATGCCGCCCTAAGTTTCTCCCAAGGCTGCCTGGGAAAGTGCTATCGGACAGAGTCGGAATGAAAGAATGGGCCAGGAAATAACAATGTGAATGGCCTCCCCAAACTGTTGAAAGGATATGGAATTAGGGTGGGGAGTGGAGGGGTTGGACGGTGGGTGGGAAGATCTGTTTGCTGGTGGAATTTTGTTGAAATTGGTAGAAAGTGAAGATTTAATTCCCCACTGAAAATTCTCTTGTTTCTCTCTGCAAGAGTCCCTCATTTACCTCCACTAGGCCTTTTACAGACCCATACTAGATCCTATAGCCCATTTTATTTTTCTCATACTCTACCTTCCCTTTCCATATCAATTTTCTCATCCACCGTTGCTGAGCTCGAAAATGCTCCAAATTCACAGACTATCTGCTATTTCTGACAACTATAAGCCTCTTCCCATGATTTAATGGTATCTTTAATTTCTCCTTTGGCTCTATCGGACTCGAGGTAGATTAGGGTGCCTCTGAGTACACAGTGTTAATCTTGTAACAGAGAAGGAATGAGAGGCTATCCTCGCATCAGGCATGGCACTAAAGTGAATGTAATCTCATTTCAACAGAGAAATTGACCAAGTTTTATACCCCAGAGTACCACAAGAACCCACGGGGCACTAACATTCTGGCTGTCAGAGCAAAGGGCTGAGGGTCTTTTGCTGAACCATTCCAATTACTTCTCTGAACTACTCTAATTTTAGCCATCTGCAAGACCCACAATTTGAAACTCAGAAATAACCTCAGCTCCAAAATCTGGATTCATCCTCGAAGTTAGACACAAAATGCCGGAGTAAAGGCTCTGTCTTACCTGTTTGCGGTCATCGGCGGTGAAGCGCGGCGTCGCCGGTAGCGAGGACCGCGCGGCAACGGCGAGAGCGTCGAGCCTATCCACCGGAGCGCCGCACGGATGCTGCGCGGGGGCCGAGTTAATTCAAACACGGCGGGTCCCACGTGCTTGCGGTAAGTAAAAAAGGGCGGGCCGACTGCGATGACGTCGGCCCGCCGCACGTGACTCACCAGCGGCGGCTGTGGCGGCGGCCATCCTGATCGCGGCGCTGTAGCGGTGGCTGTGCCTGCGGCCGTGCAGCACACGTGCCTCACTGGCGGCGGCACGTGCGTCACTGGCGGAGGCTGTGCCAGTGGAGGTTTGACGCACGGCGCTCGAGCCATACTGGCGGCGGCCCGTGCGAGCGGCCGTGCGCACTCGTGCATCACTGGTGGAGGTTGTGCGGTGAGTATTTTGTTTTGGACATTGTCGTTTTTATTTTAGCACCGCGCGGTGTTGGGAACACCGCCGCACGGCCCGGGAATTGTACTTTCTCACGAGTGCGCGGTCTATGGCGGCAGATTCCTCCCGTTTCGCCGCCATAGACCGCAGACTCGTGAGACAGGCCTTTAACTCAGCGGGACAGGCAGCATCTCTGGAGAAAGGAATGGGTGATGTTTTGTGTTGTGACCCTTCTTCATCCTCGGTCTTGGGAAATGTTAACGGGCGTATTGATGCAGAATGGAACCCTTTAATCAGCTCTCCATTAACATAGATTGACCATTCCCATCAAATCACCTTTGTTTGGCAAGGATCAAGTGGTTGATGGTATGCCATTCTTTGTGACAACAAACTGTTTAACTGAGGCAATTAAAAACACTACATCAAAGGAGGAATGCGAGGAAGTAATAGAATATTTTCCCACCTGGTAGGACCAGTAGTGGGTGGCATGATGGCGCAGCAGTAGAGTTGCTGCCTTACAGCGCCAGACCCAGGTTCGATCCTGACTACGAGTGCTGCCTGCACAGAGTTTGTATGTTCTCCCCGTGACCTGCTTGGTTTTTCTCCTGGTCTTCTGGTTTCCCCCCACACTCCAAAGATGTGAAAGTTGGTAGGTTAATTGGCTTTGGTAAAAATTGTAAATAGTCCCTAGTGTGCAGGACAGTCCTAGTGTACAGGGATTGCTGGTCGGCATGGACTCGGTTGACCAAAGTGCCTGTTTTCACGCTGTGTCACTAAACTAAACCTGGTAAAATTGTAAAGGGACTCTATATTTTAAAATTATCTCAAAGGTAGATTTATGGCTGACATAAGATACCAGTCAAGATGGGGATAAAAAAAGGGATAATTTGGGCTGATTTCCAGTTTGACCAAGTCCAATGGAGGCCTCATACAAATCTTCAGTGAAGATCATAGAGGAAACTGGGGAGATAACTAGTAGCAATCAGGAGAGTTTGACTTTGTAGTACAGACCCTCAACTACACAGTCATAGCAGTCAGCGAGGAATTACCTTATCACCCACCAGATGCCAAGCATATCAGATCATTAACATATTGATCTGTAAGACAGCTATGAGTACATGGAGTTAAGCTCACAAGAAAGTTAACAGGGAATCACTGTTAAAAGGCATTATATTAAAATTACTGTACATTCAAATTCAGACCAACAGTGGCAAGACAGGTCATCAGGATGGTGAAGAAGGCATGTGGCATGCTTGCCTTTGTGTTACGGCATGGAATTGAACAGTTGGGACATTATGTTGGAATTTTATAAATAAAAAAAAGAGAGAGAGACAGAGAGACAGAGAGACAGACACAGAGAGACAGACAGAGAGACAGAGAGACAGAGAGACAGAGAGACAGAGAGACAGAGAGACAGAGAGACAGAGAGACAGAGAGACAGAGAGACAGAGAGACAGAGAGACAGAGAGACAGAGAGACAGAGAGACAGAGAGACAGAGAGACAGAGACAGAGAGACAGAGACAGAGACAGAGAGACAGAGAGACAGAGAGACAGAGAGACAGAGAGACAGAGAGACAGAGAGACAGAGAGACAGAGAGACAGAGAGACAGAAAAGAGTTCCATGTGTCAGTTGGTACTGAGACTAACTACCCCTATTCAGTTAAACCCTATCCAGTTAAATCCTGACCAGCCTCAGATCAATACTGATCCCCAATCACCAGTTAGAGTGAACCAAATTATCAAACAATGTAAAGAAACATATTTGGAACATTGGGATAAAGAAACCAAAAGCCAAAGCAGATTAGAATGTTACCGTGCCCTAAAAAGAGATTATAAATTGGCAGACTATCTCTCAACTGTTGGAGACATAAAACAGAGACAGACACTCACCAAATACAGGCTAAGTGACCACTATTTGGCAGTTGAAAAAGGAAGACAGAAGAGATTCTGGCAACCAAGAGAAAACAGAATATGCAGCCACTGTTTGACAGATGAGGTTGATACAGAGGGGCACTTCCTCCTAAAATGCAAAAAATTTGACAAAACAAGGAAAACATACTTTGACAAACTCAGTCTGGCAACCCCTGATTTTAAAGAACTAGATGATACATCAAAACTAAGAATAATCCTTGGTGAAGGAAATACGGCACATCTTGGTGCACAATACGTAACAGCATGCCATAACCTGAGAGACGGTGAATGACCAATATGCGCGTATGTACGGACACACTAATTGACATTAATTGACACTAAGTAATTAACATTGAATTGCTAAACTTGCTATCCTGTTGTACTGCTTACGGCTGCAAGAACGTGTAGCAATCAATAAAGGGTAGCAATCAATAAAACCCCGGATGCCTGGATATAAGTCAGTCACTCTGGAAGA
Source organism: Malacoraja senta (assembly GCA_038087875.1). NCBI lineage: Eukaryota > Metazoa > Chordata > Chondrichthyes > Rajiformes > Rajidae > Malacoraja > Malacoraja senta. The sequence continues at coordinate 14,204,279 of CM075979.1, read as the reverse complement.
TCGCGAGGGAGAGTCCACAACTGTGATTATAAGCTGTGAATCAACTGAACTGTGAGTCGGCAATGTACTTGCAATAAATGATTTGTTAGCCCTTAATGACAATGCAATGAGTTGTTTGGCAATTTGGTGACCTGCACTCTGCTTGAAATGCTATGAAATTGAATTTGGTGGCCTGCTCTCTGCTTGAAATGGAATTTCAAGGAATAGCCGTGAGTGAACTGCCAGCCCACCAGCCCTGAGTGACTGATCTGCCAGTCCACCAGCCCTGAGTAACTGAGCAGCCAGCCCACCAGCCCTGAGTAACTGAGCAGCCAGCCCACCAGGCCTGAGTGACTGAGCTGCCAGTCCAAGAATCCATTCGGCCCACAATGTCTATACTAGCCCTCCAGAAACCAGACCCTTCGGCCCACAACACCCATACTAGCGCTCCAGAAAGCCCCCCCCCCCCCCACTGGCCACCAATATTGGAATTGGTGGAGAGGTGGAATATTGCGTTGGGGGACCGGCCCTCCACTTAATCTAGTAAAAATCTTGATCAAACAATATTATATTATGTACAAGATCTATCAGACAATATCTTGGGCAGCACGGTGGTACAGCGGTAGAGTTACTGCCTCACAGCGCCAAAGATCCGAGTTCGATCCCGACCACGAGTGCTGTCTGTATGGAGTTTGTACGTTCTCCCTGTGACCGCATGGGTTTTCCCTGGTTGCTTTGGTTTCCTCCCACACTCCAAAGATATACAGGTTTGACGGTTAATTTGCCTCGGTAACATTGTAAAGTGTCCCTAGTGTGCGTGTAGGATAGTATCAGTGTGCGGAGATCGCTGATCAGCGCAGACTCGGTGGGCTGAAGGGCTTTTTTCCGCACTGCATCTCTAAACTAAAGTAAACAAAACTAAAGTGTTGCCAGCAACTGTTGGCATATCCATGACTGTTTTTGTCATTTTGTTGATGTCAGAAACTGGACTCATTGGGCAATAATTGACCAAATTGGACTTGTCCTGCTTTATGTAAACAAAACATATCTGTGCAATTCTCTACAGTATTAGCTCAATGCCAGTGTGGTAACTGTTCCGGAACAGCTCTGCTGAAGATGCAGGCATTTCTGGAACATAGATCTTCCGAACTATGACAGGGATGTTATTTGGTCCCATAGTTTTGTTGTGCCTAGTGCATCCCAACTATGTCTTAGAATCGCACGGAGTTAATCAAATTGGAGGTGATTGTAGAGATATTAAGAGGAAGCCAATTTAATATTAATGATTACCCATATGGAGAACAATTCTGGTTAAATAACATCCGTATTTTAATAATGCATCATTTTTTAGAAATGTTAATATTAATCAAAACTAATAGATGTTTCTAATCATTGTTTCCAAAACAAAAATAAAACTTTAACTGAATAGAATATAAAAATGTAATTCAATGATCACTCATATCCAATATTACTCTGCACAGCAAAGAAAATAGTATGAGTTTATGCGTCAGGCTGCTGTCTGCCTCCAAAATTTGATATAATTTCCAGAAGCAAAGTTCAACTTACACTATTTTCCTGCATCTGAGAATTGAATTGATTAAATGAAGGATGCAGGTTGGAAATAGGCTCTTCAAGAGTCTGTGACAGCCATCGATCACCCATTCACATTAGTTCTATGTTATCCCACTCTCGCATCCACTCTCTACTAACCGGGGGGCAATTTGCAGAGGCCAATTAACCTACAAACTCGCATGTTTCTGGGATGTAGGAGGAAACTGCAGCACCCGGGGAATCCTATGCGCTCACAAGGAGAATGTGCAAACTCCACACAGACAGCACCCGAGGACAGGGTCAAATCCAGGTCCCTGGCACTGAGAGGCAGCAGTTCTACCAGCTGCGTTAATGTGTCGCTCTGTGCCATGAGTTATATCATGGCAAGGCTAAATATATTGTGTTGACTTTGAATATAATTAATCAACAGCACAACCCTTGTCAAATATTTTACTGACTGCAGTTATGTTAAGCATTAAACAGGTGATTGTGGTCTTTGGACGCCAATCATTCGAGACCCAGGACATCCTTCCAGGAGTTCATCAGCGTTCCGTTCATCTTCCTCGGTTTCATCAATGATGGTCTCTTCATCATGTCATAAATGATGACTTTACAATAGTCGGATTTACTGAGATCATTTCAGATCATGAAGCATTAAGCCCGTCCCACTTTCACACCCTATTTGGCGACCTCTGCCGAGTTTGCCCTTGACTCATACTTGCAGCATGGTCGCCACGAGGTCGTAGGAGGTCTTCGTAAATCTTCCTCATGCTCGGGAGTGGTCTCCGCGTACTCGTGCCCTCAAGCAGGTCGAGGCGTATTTTCCAGCCTGGTAAAAAATGTCCACGAGTAAAAATAAAAGGTTGGCATGGAAAAAATGGATACTTTTTACTCGTAAGTAGGTCTTAGGTAGGCCGTAGTAGGTCGTGATGGTAGTCGTAGGTAGTTGTAGATAGTCGCGGGTAGTCGTGGGTAGTCGTAGGTCGGTAACTGGCCCGAGAAAAAAAAAGCAGACATGACATAATTTAATATGTGATCATTTTCCACTCGTAGCTAGTCGTAGTTGGTCTTAGGTGCGGAAGACTGAGGTCGTGGGGGGTCGTAGGTCGTAGACATAGTAGTAGGAGGTCATAGGATGTCTTTTACTTCGGCGAGTCAACACGACCTTGACATTTTTTTCAACTCGTCTAGGGTCTTCTAAACTCGTGGATTAGGTCATCCAAGTGGGACAGGCCCTTTAGTCAGGTCTAAGCTGTTATAGGAAAGAACATTCCAAAGTGCATTTGATAAGGAATTACAAGTCAGCACTCATGGCATTGGGGGTAATATTTCCGAATGCACAACGGACTGGAGCCATATCATAAACTTTTCTGACTTTCAAAATCAAGATATTAGAACAAACCCAAATTCAAAATCTATTAAAAAGTGAATAATATCAAATCTTAAATATTTGAAAGTAATCAAAATTATATTAAAAAATGCAAGTTTAAATTTAACTTCAAACATAAATAATTTTAAAATGCAACTTGCTTTATTTGTACTTTCCTCGTCAAAATTATAAAATCTTTATTAATATTGACTGTGTTTGCTCATGCTGTGCCTGGGCCTAACACAGACTCCAGTGGCAACAAGTTCAAGATTTCCATCATAGGGTGCAGATTCAAAGCCCTCAACCTTTTCTTTGCATTTATCATGGCAAGTAGCTGCACCTCAGCACATTTAACAGCAAGATTCAGCCTTTATTCTCAGTCAAATCACTTGATGATTCGTTCCTTCAAATTAGTTTCAAATCACTCTTCAAGGAGAATAAAGATGATAAATTTAACAGTTTAAAAATGTTTTAATCTAAGGACTTGCAAGGACAAATGCCTGCATATTTTAAGGAAAAAATGCTCAAAGGATTAGATTCTTCTACAGTCGTTTGTGACTTATTATTAACAATGCTGGCAAAAAACATCCACTGCAACCCAATTCTATCACTTTCCCACACAACAATACAAAATAAATTAACATGTAAATATAACCCCAATGGAATTAATGGGTTGCAACAGCTACTGCAACTAATGAGATGTGCTAACCGTTTAATATACAAACCCGTTGTTGGTTGACAAGAGAGAGCCTCTTAATTGGGCTTGATTCAGCTGCCAGTTGCAATGCTTTCACACTGCCAAAGTCAGAAGTGCAAAGCTCTACCTCCCTTCTCTATGTGTTCAACATGTCAAAATACGAAACAGTTGGCCATCTGTACTACCAGGTCACAAACAAAGCAATCATTATCAAAGACACTCAGTTACTGTCAACAGGAAAAAAAACTCCAACTCAATGATTTAGTTTAAAAAGGACTGGTTTCCATTTTTAGATTGTCCACAGACTGTTTAAAAAAATGTCCATGGGCATAAGGCTCTGCCTAAACTTACAGGGACATAAGCTTTTGATGCAGGCCCCATCATACAATTATTCACAGTGAAAACAAGATTTGTGTGTGTAATTACAAAATTTAAATTTCTGCACACACTAACTTTACCCAGCAGTGTGAATAATATATTGGCAGGGCTTCCACAATGTTGCTGGCTCATTTTTATAAAATCAAAAAACAATATCAAAATGCAACTCATTTTTTTAATCTCCACAAACTGGTCCAATGCAAATTTACTGCAATTTAGAAAACAAATTTGGAAGTTACTGCTAATGTAATTTATTAGTTCTAGAAAGCAAGAGATCGTTATGATAGCTTCTGTCGAGGGCTGCAATATTATGGAACCAATCTCTCAAAATTTAAAGGTGGAATAGTTTGGGTAAATGAATAGTCTTTTATACAGTGTCAGGAATCAAGAACCAGAGGACAAAGGTTTAAGGTGAGCAGAGAAAGATTTAGTGGGAAACTTTGGGGCATGTCTGAAATGTTACACATAGAAGATATGAGATTTGTCCTAGCAGGCAAATCAGACCAATTCTTAAAGATTTGGTCTCCCTTTATCGATTTATTACAAGCATATGGTGCAACATAGCCCTGGAAATTAACTGTTTCAGAACCGGGTGAGGGGTGCGCAAAGATACGAAGCAGGTATATTCCTTTTATCTTTTTTTTTTTTTTTTTTCCTTTTTTATTTCTCTTTTTCTCTTCTTCTCTCTTTCTTGTACTTTTTCACGAACTATCACTCTCACCACCTTACCTAACCTTCTTTTTCTCTCTTTTTGCTTCTACTACTTTTTTATTATTAAATTTAAAAACAAGTTGTACATGAAATGTATTATATTATTCTTGGTTTATACTACTGTGTATGACTTCTAATAAAAATAAAAAAAATAAAAAATAAAAAATGATGGGGGGGAACTCGTGCTACGAAACTAACGAGTCACTAAAGACCGAACCGTGCATAAATACTATGAATGTGATAAATGTTGCAAATTTCCCGAGTACAAATTGGAAGAATGAATGTAACCAGATATTCTGCTGCTCATCTGAACCTGATGCCAAAAAGAATCAGCAGTCAGGCTGCAATATAACAAGCAATGAGGGGTGGATTAAACAGTAGTTTTTTTAAAATTCAACATTTAGGATATAACATTACTCTCAAGCTTTTTTTAAACAAAAATAATTTAGAAAACGCATCGAATGGGGCATTCAACTTCCACTGGAGCATTAAATGGGTCAAAGGATTGTTATGATGCATCACCTGCCTGATCAGAATAGTAGATTCCAATGTTATTGAACGAGCTGACTTATTATGGTGAATAATTACTAGATTGTCTTTCCATTGGTGCAGATTATGCTAATTTATTTTAGGTTTAAGGTTCATAGGTTTAAGGTGAAGGGGAAAAGATTTAAAAGGAATCTGAAGTAGTGACTTTTTCACATAAAGTGTGGTGGGTGTATGGAACAAGCTGCCAGAGGAAGTAGTTGAGGCAGGGACTATCCCAACATTTAAGAAACAATTAGACAGGTACATGGATAGGATAGGTTTGGAAGGATATGGGCCAAAGGTGGGCAGGTGTGACTAGTGTAGCTGGGACATGTTCGCCGGTGTGGGTAAGTTGGGCCAAAGGGCCTGTTTCCATGCTGTATCACTCAATGGCTAATATATCTGTAGATTTTAAAGATACAGAGCAAAATGGCGTTAATCCTTGCAAGCAAGTACATATTAATAGAATTCTAAACACACCATTTGTGATTATATTTAGATTCTTTGAGATCTGGCGTCATTAATCATTATCATTCGATCCGGACACATGTGGAATGGTTTTAGTATTGCCATTTATTAAGAGTGGCTGTTGATTAGTGTGGAGAGGTTGTAACCAGATTCCTTTCATTTTCCAGGCTTTACTGCCCTTTATTTTCCGGATGGAGGACAGCTGTTTAAAAAAATAAAACATATCTTCTATGTAATCACTAACAACAGCTTGTTTTATACAATCTTCTAATTAAGAAACAGCTATGTTGACAGTTCTGGTCTTCCCCTGTGCTTCAAATTCCAGCCAACAGTGGCATAATCTGCGAACAAAGCGCTGCTGCTAATCTCTCCACGGCAATCATTGCCTGCTGCATTAACAAGAAAAAATAATAATTTTGAAAGTTATCAATAGGAATGATATCCAAGAACATAACTGCTGGGATCAGTGACTTAAGCAATTCCACCATCAACATAAGAAATGAAAGTCTGAAGACGTCTACAACATCAAACAGAATAGGATCTTGGTCCATGAAGTAAAATGGGCAAAATTTACAATAATTGACATGACATTGCACTTGAATGGACAATGAATTTAATGGAAAAATATCTGAGAGAAATACTGGATTAGAGTACCTTCTCCCTTCACCATTTTATTTCTAACTGGTGCCTAAAGGTTCCTATTTTTGATAAGATTTCCTAGGTAAAATAAAATTGTTCTTCCTTACAATTTGATCTTACATCTATGCTCTAGAAATAGAAGATTGGAAACTAGAGAGTTGCATAATCAATGCAAATTTAACAAAATACATTAAAGCAAAAAATTATGTGTATGCAATGCAGAGTTGTAAAAATGCGTTAGATCCAAACGAAATTTCAAGCAAGCATTTAACATACTGTCCTTTTTCTCCTTGGATTTTCACTATTTAAACGGAGCGTAATACTATAGATCCATTATACAAGTCTGGTGCCACCTCAATCAGCATGTTTGACACCCTGATGAACAACTGGGAAGGGTCGTGCATCAGATTAGGGGGTAGGTGAGGCATTCTCTCCTCCCTGATGCTAGTTTTCACCAGATGGGGTTTGTGGCAATGTTTGTATGATGCATCAGTGTTTCGATCTGGCATAAGTATGCCAGAATATATATATATATATATTTTTTAAATCAGAAAAGCTTCCGTTATCAAATAAATGTTTATTTATACACTAATCAATACATTGAACAATTGTTACGGAACGTGGCTGTGCCCATTAATATCCACAGTCCGCAATTCAAAACAGCAGATGCACCAGGCCAATTTTAATCTTTGTAGTTTTAAAAACCTGACCAAAGTAACAGAATTCAAACTGGCTTGACAATACAGTCTATTATACGTGGCTTCTCAAGATAATGCTGCTAAAAAGATTAGACCAGCGTTGACAGCAATTCCCTCGAGAGGATAGGCAACATACTTCACAATAGCACAAATTAATGTGAAGGACTGCTATCATTCAACCATACAGGATGTACTTGGGTAATGAAGTCACACTGCTGCCAGTTAAAGGAGATCTGATTTCACATTCTATGGATGCCATAGAAGGTGGCTCTGTGGCCCGTTATGTCCATCCCAGCTTTGTGCAAAAGTAATCCACCCCCCAGCTCTTGACTGCACATGCTGCATAGCATTTTTCCTTAAGTTACTCACTCACATCCTTTTGAAAGTTACAGCTAATCAATGATTCAGTTCAATAATACTTTATTGTCACATGTACCTAGGTACAGTGAAATGCTATGTTTTGCATACAACCCGGTAAAATCAAGACCTCACCTAGGCAGCACACAAGTGTCGCCACGTTTTGATGCCGGCAAAGGTGCCAAAGTTCATCCACTGCCTGCTGCTGATCGTAGCAGCAAGCCTCCACCCGCTGGGTCCCCCTTTGTCCTCAATGACCCCTCACCACTAGACCCCCATTGTTGTCGCCGGCCCCTGACAGCTCGGTAGCTCTCCGACAGCCCTCCTCGACCTCCGACGGCCCTCCTTATCTTATCTTCATCAAGCAGATCCAATTTATAGCTGCTCAGCAAATGAAGGTTTTTCCACATACCTTCTTTGCTTCTTTTGCTAATTGGCTTAAAACTGTGTCCTCTGCTCTGCAACACTTCAGGCGAAGAGATCATCATGTCATTATTTTGAACACTGCTACTGAGCCAACTTCTTGGTCTCCTCTGTTCTCAGTTAGAACAATTTCAGCTTTCTCAGCCTGGTCACACAACCAAAGTCTCTCACCCATTCGTCCCATCCTTCCTGAAGTGCTGTGGGTTACCTTGCCTCAGATGAGAGCATGAATCTGACAATTATTATCATTGGGCAAATTCTATTCTGCTAAAGAAACATGACCAATGTCAGGCAAAGATACGTTTATCCCCTAGGCACTATAATTACAGATAAACAGATCACGTCTATGCATCTGCAATGTCCCTATTGTCCACAGATTTTATGTTGCAGTAATTTATGCAGTAAATATGCAGTATTAAATACCTCTGGTTTTAAGTACTTATCCACTTTACTCTATATTCTGTTCTTTACATTTACATTTCCTTTACATTTCACAAAGATGCACCTTTAAAAGTATGATTGGAATCATGTGGAGGAGGTGGGGAGCTGAAACTGAAAAATCGCTCCCTTTTGTTATTTTGTATGGCTTATGAACCGATGATATGAACGGTGAAAATGTCAAGTATAAACTGGTTCACTCCTGGTTGCTATAAACAAAGCTGTGTGTGCAGAATTTTAAACAGCCACTTCAAATACCAGGGGTCAACTTTAATAAAATCCATTCCCTGTCTGAAACCAGAACAATACAATAAGCCAGTCACTCTCACTCTTGCTCATGATTACCCAACCTATCTTAATACTAAAGTATCTCTACTATAAAATCTGCCACGTCACAGATATAAGAAGTCTGAATGAGAAAAATCATACCTCTGAAATGGGGTTTTCAAGAAACTTATTAGGGCTTGAGCAATTTGGTCCACCAAGTCCATCCTGCCTCCTAATAAAGCAAAACAGCCTATAGTTTAGAAACATAACAACACAGAAAATAGGTGCAGGAGTAGGCCATTCGGCCCTTCACCGCCATTCAATATGATCATGGCTGATCATCCAACTCAGTATCCTGTACCTGCTTTCTCTCCAAACCCCCTGACCCCTTTAGCCACAAGGGCCACATCTAACTCCCTCTTAAATATAGCCAATGAACTGGCCTCAACTACATTCTGTGGCAGAGAATTCCAGAGATTCACCACTCTCTGTGTAAAAAATGTTTTTCTCATCTCAGTCTTAAAATATTTCCCCTTTATCTTTAAACTGTGACCCCTCGTTCTGGACTTCCCCAACATCGGGAACAATCTTCCTGCATCTAGCCTGTCCAACCCCTTAAGAATTTAGTAAGTTTCTATAAGATCCCCCCTCAATCTTCTAAATTCTAGCTAGTACAAGCCGAGTCTATCCAGTCTTTCTTCATATGAAAGTCCTGACATCCCAGGAATCAGTCTGGTGAACCTTCTCTGTACTCCCTCTATGGCAAGAATGTCTTTCCTCAGATTAGGAGACCAAAACTTTGTGCAATACTCCAGGTGTGGTCTCACTAAGACCCTGTACAACTGCAGTAGAACCTCCCTGCTCCTATACTCAAATCCTTTTGCTATGAATGCTAACATACCATTCGCTTTCTTCAATGCCTGCTGCACCTGCATGCCTACTTTCAATGACTGGTGTACCATGACACCCAGGTCTCGTTGCATCTCCCCTTTTACTAATCGGCCACCATTCAGGTAATAGTCTACTTCCCTGTTTTTGACACCAAAGTGGATAACCTCATATTTATCCACATTATACTTCATCTGCCATGCATTTGCCCACTCACCCAGCCTATCCAAGTCATCTTGCAGCCTCCTAGCATCCTCCTCACAGCTAACACTGCTCCCCAGCTTCGTGTCATCCGCAAACTTGGAGATGTTGCATTCAATTCCCTCGTCCAAATCATTTATATTGTAAATAGCTGGGGTCCCAGCACTGAGCCTTGCGGTACCCCACTAGTCACTGCCTACCATTCTAAAAAGGGCTCGTTAACACCTACTCTTTGCTTCCTGTCTGCCAGCCAGTTCTCTATCCACATCAATACTGAACCCCCAATACCGTGTGTTTTAAGTTTGTATACTAATCTCTTATGTGGGACCTTGTCGAAAACCTTCTGAAAGTCCAGATGTAACACATCCACTGGTTCTCCCTTATCCACTCTACTAGTTACATCCTTTAAAAATTCTATAAGATTCGTCAGACATGATTTACCTTTCATAAATCCATGCTGACTTTGTCCAATGATTTCACCACTTTCCAAATGTGCTGCTATCCCATCTTTAATAACTGACTCTAGCAGTTTCCCCACTACCGATGTTAGACTAACTGGTCTGTAATTCCCTGTTTTCTCTCTCCCTCCCTTTTTATAAAGTGGGGTTACATTAGCTACCCTCCAATCCTCAGGAACTACTCCAGAATCTAAAGAGTTTTGAAAAATTATCACTAATGCATCCACTATTTCTGGGGCTACTTCCTTAAGTACTCTGGGATGCAGCCTATCTGGCCCTGGGGATTTATCGGCCTTTAATCCATTCAATTTACCTAACACCACTTCCCGGCTAACCTGGATTTCACTCAGTTCCTCCATCTCATTTGACCCCCGGTCCCCTGCTATTTCCGGCAGATTAATTAAGTCTTCCTTAGTGAAGACAGATTCAAAGTAGTTATTCAATTGGTCTGCCATGTCCTTGTTCCCCATGATCAATTCACCTGTTTCTGACTGCAAGGGACCTACATTTGTTTTAACTAATCTTTTTCTCTTCACATATCTATAAAAACTTTTGCAGTCAGTTTTTATGTTCCCTGCCAGTTTTCTTTCATAATCTATTTTCCCTTTCCTAATTAAGCCCTTTGTCCTCCTCTGCTGGACTCTGAATTTCTCCCAGTCATCTGGTCGGCTGCTTTTTCTGGCTAATTTGTATGCTTCATCTTTTGTTTTGATACTATCCCTGATTTCCCTTGTTATCCACGGATGCACTACCTTCCCTGCTTTATTCCTTTGCCAAACTGGGATGAACAATTGTTGTAGTTCATCCATGCAGCCTTTAAATGCCTTCCATTGCATATCCACCGTCAACCCTTTAAGAATCAACTGCCAGTCTATCTTGGCCAATTCACGTCTCATACCCTCAAAGTTACCTTTCCTTAAGTTCAGAACCCTTGTTTCTGAATTAATTATGTCACTCTCCATCCTATTGAAGAACTCAACCATATTATGGTCACACTTGCCCAAGGGGCCACGCACAACATGACTGCTAACTAACCCTTCCTCATTACTCAATACCCAGTCTAGAATAGCCTGCTCTCTCGTTGGTTCCTCTACATGTTGGTTTAGAAAACTATCCCGCATACATTCCAAGAAATCCTCTTCCTCAGCACCCCTGCCAATTTGATTCACCCAATCTATATGTAGATTGAAGTCACCCATTATAACGGTTTTACCTTTGTTGCATGCATTTCTAATTTCCTGTTTGATGCCATCCCCAACTCCACTACTACTGTTAGGTGGCCTGTACACAACTACCACTAGCATTTTCTGCCCCTTAGTGTTTCGCAGCTCTACCCATATTGATTCCACATCCTCCAAGCCAATGTCCTTCCTTTCTATTGCGTTAATCTCCTCTCTAACCAGCAACGCTACCCCACCTCCTTTTCCTTTCTGTCTATCCCTCCTGAATATTGAATATCCCTGGATGTTCAGCTCCCAGCCTTAGTCACCCTGGAGCCATGTCTCCGTGATCCCAACTATATCATATTCATTAATAGCTATCTGCACATTCAACTCATCAACCTTATTATGAATGCTCCTTGCATTGAGACACAAAGCCTTCAGGCTTGTTTTTACAATACTCTTACCCCTTATACAATTATGTTGAAAAATGGCCCTTTTTGATTTTTGCCCTGGATTTAGCTTTGTTTACAGCGCGGAAACCGAAGATCTCGGAGAAAACCCATGCAGGTCATGGGGAGAACGTACAAACTCCTTAGAGAAAGAACCCAGGTCCCCGGCGCTGCAAGCTCTGTAAGGCAGCAACTCTACCGCTGCGCCACCGTGGCCGCCCTACAGTCCCTCCAAAATGTATTTTCCAACAGTTAAGAGGAACCTAGAAAGGAACATGAATTAATAAGGCAGAAAACAGGTAGGGAATTAAGGCAGGCAAGTTGGATTAGTATAGATATGCATGATGATAGGCATAGAAGGTCTTGTCTCTATGCTGTACAATTCAAAACTCATTTGCTGGCTGACCTGCACAATGTGATTAGCTTTTTCTGTGCTTATTTCAAATTTCCAGCATCTATAATTTTTGTTTCAATGAATGGTACCATTTTGTTTCAGTTCAAACTTAAAGGATGAAAATAATGTTTTTTTGTGTTTTTTCCTCGAGATCTTTGGTTTTCTCCCACACTCCATAATGTACAGGTTTGTGGGTTAATTGGCTTGGTATAAATGTAAATTGTCCCAGGTGCGTGTAGGATAGTGTATGTATGCGGGGATCGCTGGTCGGTGCGACTCAGTGGGCCGAAGCTTCTGTTTCCGTGCTGTATCTCAAAACTGAACTAAAACTTAACGTTTTCATAGATCACACTATCCGACCACATCACATAACATGGCTGAAATAGTGTTCTCTAAGAGGCCCCATGATCCTTCTTAAGCACATTCTATCATGCTTTTGAATTGCCCTTCGAGAAGGCTGGGGCAAGAACATGACATGGAGACTTTCTCCTACTGTGACGTGACTGTGCTCAACTTTGAATTTGATCTGCGAACGTATGCTGTCAATATTTGAAACATTATCATGTCGTAGTAGATGACATGATAATGTTCTATACAGAATTGTAGTCTGGTTGCAATGGACCTTGCACATAATTACCTCTTATAAATGTTCCAAGATAATAATCCAACTTGCTCACCCATTGGTAGCTGTAAAACTATTATTCCACATCAATGGAATATCAATGAAATGTGCCTTATTTATTATCGCTGTGCCTTCAAGAACCTTTATAAGAATTATGAGCTGGATGCACACAAGTTGATATAGATTAGCTTTCCAACCCTTGGAGCATTTTTTGTAAACCCGGTACAAAATTAGGCAATGATAAAAAAGACCAATTGACATTACATGTTCCGAATGATGTACTGGGTAGAATGGAGTCAGCAGTACAGTCATTGATCTATGCTGGTGCTTACCCAATCTATATTTTTGATATAAATTGCAGTTGCTAAATGATGAAACATCACATAGGACTTGTACTGCTAAATTAGAACAAATAAGTTTCACCTTATTGCATGTGTGGCCCATGTCCTCCAGTCATGGAAACTGAACCTTTTCCTATGCAGCCTGAAATTGATTCGAACCCTTTTGAAAACATTGTGTAGCATCAAATCGAAAGTTAACATTTGTAAAATAAATAGGAACATGTATTAATTTTGTTACCATTCAAATGAATTTATTTCTCAAATATAATGGAATATCAACACTGTTCAACAAATATGAAGAATTGTGATATTTATTTATAAATCAAAAACAGCGTTCTAATCGTTAACCAATTGTTTCTGACATACAAATCCTCATTTGAACAATGTGATTGTATGAAACTAATTAAAAAATTGAAATATACAAAAATTATTTGACTAAAAAGTCAATCTCATTTGGTCCTTTATCAAAAAAAAGTGCATTTCCATCTGCTATTGAGATATGTTTTGGCATTGCAACCAAATTAATTTCCTGTCCAGTCGCTGAGAGAAGATATTCTGGCCGGAAACACTTTAGCAGCTTGTCACAGCCATCGTCAGAAATTATTCACTTTAACCATTTCAGTAGCTGGAAATTGAAACTTACCGATTAGTGAAAGGCCTGGATAGAATGTATATGGAGGGAATGTTTCCACTGATGGGAGAGTCAAGGACCAGAGGTCATAGCCTCAGAATTAAAGGACATTCCTTTATGAAGGAAGCGAGGAGGAATTTCTTTTGTCAGAGGCTAATGAATCTGTGGAGTTCATTGCCACTGAAGGCTGTGGAGGCCATCGATGGATATTTTTAAGGCAGAGATAGATAGATTCTTGATTAGTATGGGTGTCAGGGGTTGTGGGGAGAAGGCAGGAGAATGGGGTTAGGAGGGAGAGATATATCAGCCATGATTGAATGGTGGAGTAGACTTGATGGGCTGAATGGCCTAATTCTGCTCCTGTCACTTATGAACTGATGAACTAGTGCACCTGACCTGTGCAAAATACACACTGGCAAAAAAGGAACAAAGTACACATTAACATTGTTGCATTATTTATAAGGTGCTCAAATTTTTTTTTTCTTGGGACGTGTACTTATGTATTCAACTGTAAAAAGGCTTCATATTATTATATTAACTATTATTCATTGCCATGTGCTCTATTACCAACGTCATAGGGAGTGAGGTGATTGAGGGGGATGAGGTGCAGGAGGTGGGGACAGAATTCCCATGAGCCTAAAAATATATGGACCAACACTTAATTATTGTGTCCACAAGAGAGGCTGTTATTGCTGTGACCAACGGCTCATCCGTCTGAAAGCATGTACATTAGATTTGTTTTCACTTGTCTGGATGAGGCCAATTGCAATAATTCTTCAGCAGCTTAGCACCATTTTAGACCAAGAAGGCTAAACAATCAGTTTCCCCACAACCAGCTCAAACATCCCATCCACTGTCATTAATACTATCCTACTACCACTGCGTACCACTGAGAGGACACACAACAACAACTTAACAATGTCTTCAGCAGCATCCCAAGAAATACAAGGACATTAGGCATATGGGAGCACCATTATCTCCACGTCTCAGCCAGTTTGCACATTTTACCAACTTTTTCTAATGTGCACCATTCTTTAAACTGCAGTATGAAAAAGGGAATCCCCAACACACAGCATTGAAGAAATATTTGCAACAAACAATCTACACCAATTCAAGATCAGAATTATCCAAGCAATAATCATTAACCAACGAATGCAGTCCGACCTTGATAATAATTGGGTTCCTGATTTTATATGAGTCGATTACTCTATAAGCCAGAAAAGCATAAAATTGCTTGATATAACTGTAACTCCACAATATTGTAATGAATGACATCAAAAGCATGCATGGCTGATAAGAAAGAACAATGACTAAAAGTAGAGGGAGAAACTAATTCTGTCATTCATAGGAATGGGCGTATGTACATAAGTCAACTTTTGAATTGAAGTTCACATACAAAGTTGTCCATAGATTGGGTGTACTTAAGCAAAGGATGCCTTTTACCAATCTTGCCAGAAATATCCTTAAAGATTCAAAGTTTCAAAGGGTATTTTATTGTCACGTGTACCAATTCAGGAACAGTTAAACTCGATTTACCATAGTCATACTATAAAAAGCAAAACACACAACTACATAAAAGTTACCGTAACATCCACCACAGCGGATTCCCCGCATTTCTCACTGTGATGGAAGGCAATAAAGTCCAATCTTTTTCACTGTTTATTCTTTAAAGGATTAGAGAATAAATACACTCTCCATTATCTGCAACAATAAGTTTTGAATGGCATTATCATAAATCTGGGGCAATGATTTAGCTGCATCAGGTTCACTAATAAGCTTATCCAGGTAACCATATAACCATATAACCATATAACCATAACAGCACGGAAACAGGCCATCTCGGCCCTTCAAGTCCGTGCCGAACATTTAATTTTTTTTAATTTTTTTTATTTTTTTTATTTTTTTTTAAATTAAAAATAAAATACTTCCCCCTAGTCCCATCTACCTGCACTCAGACCATAACCCTCCATTCCTTTCCCGTCCATATACCCATCCAATCTATTTTTAAAGGATAACATCGAACCTGCCTCCACCACTTCCACTGGAAGCTCATTCCACACAGCTACCACTCTCTGAGTAAAGAAGTTCCCCCTAATGTTCCCCCTAAACTTCTGTCCCTTAATTCTCAAGTCATGTCCCCTTGTTTGAATCTTCCCTACTCTCAATGGGAAAAGCTTATCCACGTCCACTCTGTCTAACCCGCTCATAATTTTAAAGACCTCTATCAAGTCCCCTCTTAACCTTCTGCGCTCCAAAGAATAAAGACCTAACTTGTTCAACCTTTCTCTGTAACTTAGTTGCTGAAACCCAGGCAACATTCTAGTAAATCTCCTCTGTACTCTCTCTATTTTGTTGACATCCTTCCTATAATTAGGCGACCAAAATTGTACTCCATACTCCAGAATTGGCCTCACCAATGCCTTGTACAATTTTAACATTACATCCCAACTTCTATATTCAATGCTCTGATTTATAAAGGCCAGCACACCAAAAGCTTTCTTTACCACCCTATCTACATGAGATTCCACCTTCAGGGAACTATGCACAGTTATTCCTAGATCTCTCTGTTCAACTGCATTCCTCAATTCGCTACCATTTACTGTGTACGTCCTATTTTGATTTGTCCTGCCGAGATGTAGCACCTCACATTTGTCAGCATTAAACTCC
Organism: Malacoraja senta; assembly: GCA_038087875.1. NCBI lineage: Eukaryota > Metazoa > Chordata > Chondrichthyes > Rajiformes > Rajidae > Malacoraja > Malacoraja senta. The sequence continues at coordinate 14,187,962 of CM075979.1, read as the reverse complement.
ATCTGCCATCTTTCAGCCCACTCTTCCAAATGGCCTAAATCTCTCTGTAGACTTTGAAAATCTACTTCATTATCCACAACACCACCTATCTTAGTATCATCTGCATACTTACTAATCCAATTTTCCACACCTTCATCCAGATCATTGATGTACATGACAAACAACAGTGGACCCAACACAGACCCCTGAGGCACCCCACTAGTCACCGGCCTCCAACCTGACAAACAGCCATCCACCATTACTCTCTGGCATCTCCCATTCAGCCACTGTTGAATCCATCTTGCTACTCCACCATTAATACCCAACAATTGAATCTTCTTAACCAACCTTCCATGAGGAACCTTGTCAAAGGCCTTACTGAAGTCCATATAGACAACATCCACTGCTTTACCCTCATCAATTTCCCTAGTAACCTCTTCGAAAAATTCAAGAAGATTAGTCAAGCATGACCTTCCAGGCACAAATCCATGTTGACTGTTCCTAATCAGACCCTGCTTATCCAGATGCTTATATATATTATCTTTAAGTATCCTTTCCATTAATTTGCCCACCACTGACGTCAAACTAACAGGTCTATAATTGCTAGGTTTACTCTTCGAACCCTTTTTAAACAACGGAACAACATGCGCAGTACGCCAATCCTCCGGCACTATTCCCGTTTCTAATGACATTTGATAGGGTGATAACTAAACCTTTCGCAGTTTTGAATCAATTGTTGAGCATCTTTTCTGTCATAAAAGTAAGGTTTACTTTTGCAAATCTTGCTGCTTTCTATGTTGATGTTTCTCCTCCAAGATAGATTTCATGAAGTGACCTACTGCTCCTTCTCCCTGGTCTTTTTCACCAAAAGCTGCTGTGTATAATTAATCTCATGGTTTTTTTAAGATGAATGCAGGAAATATAAACCAAAGTAGGCCATTTGACTCCTTGTGCCTGCTCTGTCATTCAACAAGATCTAATTCTCTTAAACTCAAGAATGTTTCATCTGTCCAAACATGATCACCATCACAAGTCACCTTCCTACAAATCTGGTGAACATAAACAGTGATAACATTAGAAAGTTATTTTTTCAGTAAACCATATATTATTAAATGAACCACAAATATACCAAAATAACTTATTGCGTAATATTGGAATATTGGTTGAATGCTGCACCTGGGATCCTAAAACAGCTACAGCAGTTGAAGATAAGTGAGGTATGCCATTGTTTCTTTTTAGAAATTTTCCCTTCCTGTTATGTCCAGAAATTCCAAAATTACTTATCTTTGTATAGTACCATTGTTTTAGAAGTACACACAAGGGGCTTCACAAAGGTATGGACTGATATGATATGCACTCCATTGGAAGGTATACACTCCATTGGAAGTAGTTGAAAGGAGTAGAGGTGATTAAAAGGTTACCAGGAGGGATGGAACTTAGGTGACTTAAAGCAAACAATGGTTCGAAGGAGGAGGAAACACAAACGCTTCGACCAAAGAGTGGAAATGTTTGAGCATGGGATTTGCAATGCTGGAAGAAATTTGAAAGACTGAAATGGACCTGGCAAGTGCAAGCTTTTAACCCTAAAGCTATGAATTTTAAATCAGAACTTCGCATTAACTGAAATTACTATACCCAGAACTAATACATGTGGAACTCTCTCTGCCTCTTCTCTTCTAATTTTCAGCCTTATACTGCATTTATAATTTTCAAGATGATTTGCGATCAATTCTTTCAGTCAACTTTACTTGCATGCTTCAAAACACAGAACTTGAATAATTGCCTGATGAAAATAAATTTGAAAGGCATGACCCACACTTTGAAATCATGCTACAAATGGCCAAGATAAATGCTTGATTAAACTGCACAGAATATCTCAGCAGTTAAGCATTTTCTTCATGATTCGTGGTGGATAAGTGTGTATTTAATATATGGCTGAAGCCATAAGGCTCAATGGTAATGAAAGGGTTCCTGTTTTTACATACATCCATTAGTAGATTAGTATATAAGCCAGAAAATACACAACATTACTTGAAATGAAATGAGGCCAATGGCAATAATGCTCATGCAGCATTAATATGCAATGTGATTATTAATTGCATTAATTTCATAATTAGTGGAATTGCGTAGTAAGACTTCTTTGCTGTGTTCCAGTTCAGAGGCATTATATGACATTTCTTCAAGTATTAGGGTGGCACAGTGACGCAGAGATGCTGCCATACAGTGCAGAAACCCGGATTCGATCCTGACTACGGGTGTTGTCTGTATGGAGTTTGTATGTTCTCCCTGTGACCGCGTGCATTTTCTCCGGGTGTTCTGGATTCCTCCCACACTCTAAAGACGTACAGGTTTGTAGGTTAATTGGCTTTGGTAAGTTGTAAAATTGTCCATAGTATGTAGGATAGTACTAGTGTAGGGGGTGATCGCTGGTCGGCACGGACTTGGTGGGCTGAAGAGCCTATTTCCGCGTTGGAGCTCTAAAATCGAAAGTCTCGAGTATTAGATGGAATACTTCTAATTTATTGTGAATATTTCTGAGGACCCGAGGAAACCTTAATGGGACCAAGATCTTGGCATCCATTTAGTGCTTTTAATTTTAGATTCAAATTCTATACTTACATTTGATCTTGCATAAAACATTGGGCCGAGTCAAGCTGGACTTGGCCTGTGCGTTGTGGTCACCTACTCGTGCCAGCCCCACAGCTGCATTCACTCTCAGTGTCTGTAGAGCCCCCAACAATCTTCAGTGTTTGCTGCCCATGAAGCGGACCAAACCGCAGATGGCGACTTGGTCTTCAGCAATGCATATTGCAATTCTATCCACTGGTGACCTCTACAGAAATGCCTGCTAGCTATCAGCACGATCAAATACCACTTAGTCTTACTGACTCCTTATCATCTGATTCATTAATAATCAGTGGCAAAATTGAAAATGTAATCATATATTCAGTAGTTTGTACCTGAATTGTATAAAACAGCAACAAAATCTTTTTAAATGACTGCATATCTTGGATTGTTTTAACAGGTTTGTGGATGGTTATCGGTGCTCCTTGGGTGCCAGGAGCCTTGCATAAGACAATGTATACGAATGATTAGTCCCTTCTAAGATAAAGTGATCATGACAAAAATTAAATGTACAACTAATACTATCTGAAATGACAGCAAATCTGCCCAAATTTGTTTTCAAACACCACTAAGTGATTTCAACACGTGTAGTATGAACAAAGAGTTAAATGCAAAATTTCTTTGCAATGTGCATTCTCCCTTACTTTTATACAATATTTAATATGTTAGTGCTACTTCTAGTCTGGCTGTGTGATGTAGGACCTCATGAGATGTTAGACTTTGGACCTGTACTGTGCAATATTATGAAACAATTTATGCAAGCAACTGTTTCTGTAACTCACATAACTCCCATACACCTACAAGTTATTCTATTTATTGCATCACTTAATATTGCAGGCAAGATTTTATTGATTGCCTCCTTTTAATTCCATGCTTCCAGTGTGAGCATTGGGATCACTTTCTTCAGCAGAGGGCAGAGCCATTAATTATTCTTTAAATATGCAATATTTGCAATAGATAGTTTTGGAGGATACATTAAAATTAGATTAACTAATGTTGCCAACCGCTCCTTTAGGCTTCACAGCACATTTAAAGGACTAACAAAGTTGAAAAATACCATCGCCTATGGCAAAGGTTTGCTCTATTGCTACCAATTAGAAATATTGAACAACATAATTTGATCTAACAACATCAGAATTGCATTTCATTGTAATCTACCCTTTTATATTGTTTGATTTCTTTGGTGTGTAATGGAAACTATAATAATAATAATAATAATCATTTTATTTACTGGCGCCTTTCTAAAACCCAAGGACACCTTACAATGCATAGAATCACAACAAAACAAAAAAACACATAATCGGAATAAATTAAATATAAAAACACCACAGTACACAAATCAAGGACAGAATTCAATTTCAAAAGCACCAAAAGAAAATAAGAAACACAAGTTTGAGGAGAGAGCAGCGGCGACCAATTCGCGCCAGCGTCCACTCTCCCCTCCGACCGCCATCTTGTACACGGACTGACAGGCACAGGCACAGGCACAGCACACAAAATCATCCCCCCACAGTGACCACCACTGTGGGGGAAGGCACAATGTCCAGTCCCCAACCCAGTTCTCCTCAGAGTCAGGCCCAATGAGGCCTCCACAGTTGCCTCTACGGAGGCCCGATGTTCCTGGCCGTCGGGAGAGTCCTCGGAGCGGCTGGAACGGCCGGTTTCCCGACGGAGTCGATGGCACCTGAAGTCGACAGGGCCGCGCCGATTTGGAGCCACGAGGCTCCCGATGTTGGAGTCGGCGCCGCCGCCCGCGGCTGGTCGCTCCGCAGTCCCGCAGCCCGGAGGTGTTGGTGTCGGCGGTCCAGCTCACCGGAGCTCCAACGCGTCATTCCAGCGCGGCGACCCAGGCAAGGCATCGCCCGCTACGCTCCACGATAGCGCTCCAGCGCTGTGCCGCCACCGAAGCTGAAGGTGCTGGGTGGTCCCCGTCAGGAAACGGCGCTCCATGCCCGCTGGTAGGCCACGAGGACGGGTCGACGAGGCAGCCTGGAGAAAAAGCTGCCTCACCGACCAGGTAGGGACCTAGAAATAGTTTCCCCCTTACCCCCCCACATTAAAAGTTTAAAAAAAAACAAACAGACAAAGAAATAAAAAACACTAAAATTAAAGAAACAGTGAATTTGACGGTCGGCTGCTGTTTAGCAGCCGTTCCTCCAAGATGGCGGCTCCCACAACTGACACCAGTTGTAAATATAAGCAAGGTGGTTTGGCCATCAGAACACAGTGATCTTCCAAACTGTGGTCCTCTGATGTAAACGTTTCATTTTAATTAAACACTTGGATGCACTTGGTATTACATTGGTTTTATGCATCAATTATCATTTTGTTTGGGTCTAAGAATAAATGACATGGCAAAACTTAAGAACTGCGATTTAAATAATAACGTTACGGATGGCATGGTTCAACATACTTGCCCAACTGGTACACAGTTAACATTCCAAGCCTTCGAGTTTAAAGTCACATGCAAACATTTATTCCTTCCTGCGGTTATTTCGCACTTCAAATGTTGAACCTGCTGAAATACTCAGTTATATCTGGGCGGCTTGGAGGCACAGCGAGAGAGTTCCTGCCTTACAGCGACAGAGACAAGGGTTTGATCCTGACTACTGGTGTTGTCTGCTCGGAGTTTGTTCGTTCTCCCCCTGACCTGTGTGTGTTTTCTCTGGGAGCTCCGGTTTCCTCCCACACTCCAAAGACGCACAAGTTTGTAGGTTAATTGGCTTTGGTAAAATTGTAAATTGTCCCCTGTGTGTTAGTGTGCAGGGATTGCTAGTCAGCACAGACTCGCTGGGCCTTTGGACAACAGACAATAGACAATAGGTGCAGGAGTAGGCCACTCGGCCCTTAGAGCCAGCACCGCCATTCAATGTGATCATGGCTGATCATCCCCAATCAGTACCCCGTTCCTGCCTTTTCCCCATATCTCCTGACTCCGCTATCTTTAAGAGTCCTATCCAGCTCTCTCTTGAAAGCATCCAGAGAACCAGCCTCCACCGCCCTCTGAGGCAGAGAATTCCACACACTCACTACTCTCTGTGAGAAAAAGTGTTTCCTCGTCTCCGTTCTAAATGGCTTACCCATTATTCTTAAACTGTGGCCCCTGGTTCTGGACTCCCCCAACATCGGAACATGTTTCCTGCCTCCAGCGTGTCCAAACCCTTATCAATCTTATATGTTTCAATAAGATCCTCTCTCATCCTTCTAAACTCCAGAGTGTACAAGCCCAGCTGCTTTATTCTCTCAGCATATGACAGTCCCGCCATCCCGGGAATTAACCTTGTAAACCTACGCTGCACACCCTCAATAGCAAGAATGTCCTTCCTCAAATTAGGGGACCAAAACTGCACACAATACTCCAGGTGTGGCCTCACTAGGGCTCTGTACAGCTGCAGAAGGACCTCTTTGCTCCTATACTCAACTCCTATTGTTATGAAGGCCAACATGCCATTCGCTTTCTTCACTGACTGCTGTACCTGCATGCTTACTTTCAGTGACTGATGAACAAGGACCCTCAGATCCCGCTGTACTCCCCTTTTCCCAACTAGACACCATTTAGATAGTAATCTGCCTTCCTGTTTTTGCTACCAAAGTGGATAACCTCACATTTATCCTCATTAAACATCATCTGCCATGCATCTGCCCACTCCCCCAACCTGTCCAAGTCACCCTGCATTCTCATAGCATCCTCCTCACAGTTCACACTGCCACCCAGCTTTGTGTCATCTGCAAATTTGCTAATGTTACTTTGAATCCCTTCATCCAAATCATTGATGTATATTGTAAATAGCTGCGGTCCCAGCACCGAGCCTTGCGGTACCCCACTAGTCACTGCCTGCCATTCTGAAAGGGACCACTCTTGGTTGGTTTCCTGTCTGCCAACCAATTTTCTATCCATGTCAGCACTCTACCCCCAATACCATGTGCCCAAATTTTGCCCACTAATCTCATATGTGGGACCTTATCAAATGCTTTCAGAAAGTCCAGGTACACTACATCCACTGGCTCTCCCTTGTCCATTTTCCTAGTTACATCTTCAAAAAATTCCAGAAGGTTAGTTAAGCATGATTTCCCCTTCGTAAATCCATGCTGACTCGGACTGATCCTGTTACTGCTATCCAAATGTGCGGCTATTTCATCTTTTATAATTCACTCCAGCATCTTCCCCACCACCGATGTCAGGCTAACTGGTCTATAATTCCCTGTTTTCTCTCTTCCGCCTTTCTTAAAAAGTGGGATAACATTAGCTACCCTCCAATCCACAGGAACTGATCCTGAGTCTATAGAACATTGGAAAATTATCACCAATGCATCCACGATTTCTAGAGCCACTTCCTTAAGTACCCTGGGATGCAGACCATCAGGCCCTGGAGATTTATCAGCCTTCAGTCCCATCAGTCTACTCAAGACTATTTCCTGCCTAATGTGGATTTCCTTCAGTTCCTCCGTCACCCCAGATCCTCTGACCACTACTATATCACGAAGATTGTTTGTCCTCCTTTGTGAAGACAGATCCAAAGTACCTGTTCAACTCATCTGCCATTTCCTTGTTCCCCATAATAAATTCACCTTTTTCGGTCTTCAAGGTTCCAACTTTGTTTCACCTTTTTCGGTCTTCAAGGGACCCGTTTCCACACTATCTCTACACTAAAAATATTAAGTTTATACACTGACTCCTTCACATACACATATACTGTATGGCAATTTTGAGGAACTACCAATGAACTCTTTTCAGCTCTTAAATGTGTATGTTGGCTTCAACAATTAATTATACAAAAACTAATGATGATGTTGTTTTTCGAAAGAGATAAAGCTTAAGCCCTTTGCCAATCAAAGGCAGTGACACAGAAGGGGGCACTGAGCGGTGATAATTTACAGGCTACAAGTTCCAGATTACTTTGGTATATCAAACTAAGGCAGGACTTAAGACAGTACATGGTTGACTCCAGGTCAGTGTTGTAGAACAGAAAGATCAGGGAGTCCGTGCATGGTTCCCTGGAAGTGTACACTGAAAAAGCAGTTGGCATGCTTGCCCTCAAGGAGAAAGGTATGGAGTACAAACGTTGGGACATCATGAGGTAACACAAAATGCTGGAGTAACTCAGCGAGACAGTCAGCATCTGCAGTTCTTTCCAACACATTGGGACATCATGATGTCGCTGTGCAAGTCGTTAGTGAATACTGTGTGCAGTTCTAATCACCCCATTATAGGACAGATGTTATTAAGTTGGGAAGAGGGCAGAAGAAATTTACCAGGATGTTACCTGAACTTGCATGCTGGAGTTAAACGGAGAAGTTAGATAGGATAGGACATTTTTTCTTTGGAGTGTAAATAGCTAAAGGGTGACCTGTACAAGATCATGACAATAGACAATAGGTGCAGGAGTAGACCATTCGGCCCCTCGAACCAGCACCACCATTCCATGTGATCATGGCTGATCATCCACAATCAGCACCCCGTTCCTGCCTTCTCCCAATATCCCCCAACTCTGCTATCTTTGAGAGCCCTATCTAGCTGTCTCTTGAAAGTATCCAGAGAACCAGCCTCCACTGCCCTCTGAGGCAGAGAATTCCATAGAATCACAACTCTCTGTGAAAAAGTTCCTCATCTCCATTCTAAATGGCTTACCCCTTAATCTTGGCTCCTGTTCTGGACTCCCCCAACACCGGCAACATGTTTCCTGCCTCTAACGTGTCCAAACCCTTAACAATCTTATATGTTTCAATGAGATTCCCTCTCATCCTTCTAAACTCCAGAATATACAAGCCCAGCCGCTCCATTCTCTCAGCATATGACAGTCCCGCCATAACGGGAATTAACCTTGTGAACCTAAGCTGCACTCTCTCAATAGCAAGAATGTCATTCCTCAAATTTGGAGACCAAAACGGCACACAATATTCCAGGTGTGTCTCACTAGGGCTATGTACAACTGCAGAAGGACCTCTTTGCTCCTACACTCGACTCCTCTTGTTATAAAGGCCATAATGCCATTTGCGTTCTTCACTGCCTGCTGTACCTGCAGCTTACTTTCATAGACTGGTGAACAAGGACCCCCAGATCCCGTTGTACTTCCCCTTTTCCCAATTTGATACCATTTAGATAATAATCTGCCTTCCTGTTTTTGCTACCAAAGTGGATAACCTCACATTTATCCACATTAAACTGCATCTGCCATGCATCTGCCCACTCACCCAACCTGTCCAAGTCACCCTGCATTCTCATAGCATCTTACTCACAGTTCACACTGCCACCCAGCTTTGTGTCATCTGCAAATTTGCTAATGCTACTTGTAATCCCTTCATCTAAATCATTAATATACATAGTAAATAGCTGTGGTCCCAGCACCGAGCCTTGCGGTACCCCACCAGTCACTGCCTGCCATTCTGCAAGGGACCCGTTAATCCCTACTGTTTCCTGTCTGCCAACCAATTTTCTATCCATGTCAGCACTCTACCCCCAATACTCTGTGCCCTGATTTTGCATTCTCAAAAAATTCGAAAAGATTAGTCAAGCATGATTTCCCCTTCGTAAATCCATGCTGACTCGGTCCGATCCTGTTACTGCTATCCAAATGTGCCGCTATATCATCTTTTATGATTGACTCCAGCATCTTCCCCACCACCGATGTCAGGCTAACTGGTTTATAATTCCCTGCTTTCTCTCTCTCCCGCCTTTCTTAAAAAGTGGGATAACATTAGCTACCCTCCAATCCACTGTAAATGATCCCGAATCTATAGAACATTGGAAAATGGGAAGAGGCATCGAGGCTGAAGGGCGACCTGATGGAAGTTTTTTAAATGGTGAGAGGCATAGATAGGGTGGATAGTCAAAGACTTGATCCTGTAGTATTATGATCCGTTCTAATATTCCAGACGTGACCAAATACATATCATAAAATGTTGCAGGAAGCAAGAGAGATTACTGGGTGATGTTTGTATCCTCATTAGCCACAGGTAATGTACTAGAGAATGGAGGATTGCTAAAGTAGTGCCTTCATTAGTGTGAGTCTGGACGGCTTTCGGACTGTTCGGGCAGACAGGGACTGCAGAGGGAGTGACAGTGGTCGGTACAACTCTGCTCACATCGTGGCAAAGGAGCGTGTGTGTGGCTCGGACAATGAACTGATGGCTGTGGGTCTCCGCTAATGCTGTGGGTCTCTGCTGCTTTACCTGGCTTATGCTGTGTGCCCTGGGGATTTTCACACGCCGATGCGGTGGCTGTTTAAGTCTATGTTTAATTTTTATGTGGTTATGTATCTTGTTGCTTTTTTGTATGACTGTTGGCAAATCAAATTCCTTGTATGTTTACATACTTGGCTAATAAATTAATTACAATTACAATTTATTTAGGAAGGATTGCTCGGACAAGTCAGAGAACTATAAGATCAGTGGTGGAAAGTTGCTGAGAGCTGATGTCAAGTTTTCCCTGGAGCAAAGGAGGTTAATGGATAACCATTGGTTTGGTTTAGTTTAGAGATACAGCATAGTAACAGGCCCTTCGGCTCACCGAGTCCGCACTGACCAGTAATCCCCGCACACTAACACTATCCTACACACACACTAGGAATAATTTACATTTCTACCAAGCCAACTAACCCACAAACTTGTACGTCTTTGGAAGTTTCGTTCAGACCGAAAGGTCTGATCGACAATAAAGGAATCTAAGTGGGAGGAAACCAAAGATTTCTGAGAAAACTCACGCAGGTCATGGGGAGAACGTACAAACTCAGTACAGAGAAGCACCCTTGGTCAGGAATGAATCTGGGTCTCTGGTGCTGTAAGGCAGTAGCTTTACCCCTACGCCACCATGACGATCTTATAGGGGAAGATTTTTAATTACGAGTGTGGTGGATATATAGAATGTCCTGTCAGAGGAAGTGGTAGAGCCAAGTGCAATCACAAGTTTGCACTACAAGTTGCACAACAATCATACACAATTGCTCTGTTTGGTGCTCATGGTAGTATTTATTGGTACATTTATCATTGCTGTTTGCATATTGTTTACTCTGTGAACTTCATGTGAACAAGAAATTTCATTGCACCTTGGGGTATACGACTATAGACTAATTTGAATTTGAAAAGCTAATACTGCAGTTTTGTCCCTGTTGTGTCATTGCACTTGCAGTAACTGGTTTGCATTTAAGCAGACAACAAAAGTGGAACATTATACAAGATTAATGGTAATTCCACAAACCTTTTTTAGCTACTTTGGATGAATGGGATTACTGATCAAGGAACTGCAGAGCAAAACCAAAAATTGGCAATGTATTAATTCTGCAATTTCAACGAAAATAAAATTGGGAGCAGCGGGATGATATTTCTTCTGAAGTAATCAGTTTCTTCAGAATATATTCACCACTACACAGGTTACATTGAACAAGTATTGAACAGCAAAAGGAATCTAGTAGTGCGAGGTCTAAATATGTTATGTGGCAACAGGAATAGCAGTTAGGATCAAATTATGTTTCTTTGCCCATGTAATGTGTTGCTGCTATTTTATGTCCTATTCCAGTCTGTTACCTCCAGTTCTCCACATCTGCTTCCAATTCAATTGTTTAGTTTCGTTAGAAATACAGCCACGGTGGCACAGCGGTAGAGTTGCTGCCTTACAGCGCCGGGGACACAGGTTCGATCCCGACTACAGGTGCTGTCTGTACGGAGTTCGTACGTTCTCCCCGTGACTGCGTGGGTTTTCTCCGAGATCTTCGGTTTATTCCCACACTCCAAAGACATACAGTGTTAATGTGTAGGGATCGCTGGTCGGTGCGGACTCGGTGCGCCGAAGGGCCTGTTTCCGCACTGTATCTCTAAACTAAATTGCATCGTGAAAACAGTCCCTTCGGTTCACCGTGTCCATGCCAACGATCTGGTTCACACTAGTTCCATATTATCCATTTTCTCATCCACTCCCTACATAGGGTCAATTTACAGATGCCAATTAACCTACAAACCCACATTGTTGTTAGGATGTGGGAGGAAACCAGAGCATCCGGAGGAAACCGATGCAGTCACAGGGAAAAGCTGCAAACTCCACACAGACAGCACCTGAGGTCAGGATCGAACCTGGGTCTCTTGCACAGTTCTTCCTTAAAAAGCTGAGGAAGTTTGACATGATCCCAACAACCCTCACCGACTTTTACAGAGGTGTCGTAGAAAGCATCTTAACGGGATGCATCAAAACCTGGTTTGGGAACAGCTCCATCAGAGAATGCAAGGAATTGTAGAGAGTTGTGGACGTAGCCCAGACACAAACCAGCCTCCTTTCCATTGACTCCATCTACGCTTCACGCTGCCTCAGCAAGACCACCAACATGATAATGTTGACTCACTCCAGTTACTCCTTCTTCTCTCCTCTCCCATCAGGAAAAAGGTACAGAAGTTTCAAAACATCTACCTCCAGATTCAGGAATAGATTCTTCCCAGCTGTTATCAGGCAAATGAACAGTCCTCTCATCTGAGAGTGCGAGGTCCTGACCTCTCATTGGAGACTTTTGAACTATCTTCAACCAAATTTTATCCCGCACTAAATGTTGTACCCTTTATCCTTTAACTGTGCACTATGGATGGCTTGATTGTATTCAAGTATAGACTTTTCTTTGACTAGATAACACACAGACAAAAGCTTTTCACTGTACCTCGATACAAGTGACAACAATAAACTAAAGTAAATTAAACTAAAACTAAACGCTACCTCTATTTAAACTATACTATTTAAACTTAACACAGAGAACGAGTAGCATAGTTTATAGAGGACAAAGTAGGCTCTTAAAGGCAATTATATCTTAGTTTAACTATGCAAGACCATCACTTGCAACTGCTGCATTTGTAGCACTTATCCAGAACCATACAAAAGCACATACATAGCTTTATCAATATAATGACTTTCATTAGCTAAAAGCCACTTTACTGCTGGTACCTCCTGCAGTAGCATTAGTGGCACAATTTACTGTCCAATTTATTCTAGTATTCAAAAGTAAAATTGATGACATATTTTCAACTCCTATATCATAACAAATCTTTTATCTGTATTATCCATAAGAGTCTTAATTTTTCAATTGCTCCACATTAACAATGTGAGTGAGGCAACATGTTGGTTTCTATTAATTTTATTAACTACACCAAATCAATCAGGTCATTAGGAAAATTGGTTTCAGCCACCACAATAGTTCCCCAATGTCCATTTCCCTGTGAAATCCTCTAATCCAAGCATTTATGCAATTTGCCTAAACTCAGCATTCTTTCCAGTCATGTTCTCGTCGTTAACACCTCTTCCTACATCAACTACCAGCCCTCACCTCCCCCTCGCCATCAGAAGCACTTGTTCGCTTGGGCAGCTTACAACCCAGCAGTATGAATATTGTTTTCTTTAACTTCAAGTAACCCTTGCTTTCCCTCTCTCGCTGTCCCTCCACAACCCTATTTCACCAACTAGTTTCACTGCCCTCCTGATTAATTTTACTGTTTGTATGGCTCGTTGTCACCTTCCCCTCAGCCAAAAAATAAACCATTCTACATTTCCTTGAGCATCGTCTGCTTTGACCTGTCATTTTCACACCGTGCCCTTCCATATCTCTAGTTTCCCTCTCCCGGACTCTCAGCATGAAGAAGGATCTTGACCCGAAACATCACCCATTCCTTCTCTCAGGAGATGCTGCCTGACCCGTTGCGTTATTCCAGTATTGTGTGTCTATATTCTGCTGCTTTACCTGGTTTCAATTTAGTTCCTTCCTCCTCTCTCGTGGCAAAACCTATTTTCAGAACTCCATTCTCTTCCTTCAATAGAACGTATTCTCCTATTCTCTCACCAGAGCCACTCTGAATACATGTAATGGTCTTCTCAGGCTGTTTCAAGCCACTTTATCAGGTTTTCCTAGTTTCATGTCCATTCCCTGCCTTCCACCCTCATTTTATACTCCATGTCATGCCTTCAATCTTTTCTTTCAGGGTTGTACACTACCCTAATTTACTGATCCAAGTCGCTTCAAACTCCATTCTACCTACTTATAATTAACAGCAATGAGTACCTCCAGAGACTGGTGTATCACTGAACAGTGTACCCCACCATTTCCAATCAAATCTGTAACCTTCCACTAGTTCCCGCACACCTTCAACCATGTGTGCAGTAATCTTTATGCGATACATCGTTTTTTTAAAAGCATATGTATTGTCCCTGGTTTCATAACAGGAACTTATTGCCAGTTACCAGCCGAGGATGTTATCAGCAATGCATGTTTAAAATGGCTCCATTCCTTATAGATATATTTAGATTGAAATAGCATAGTTGAAAAGGATATTTCCTATCACCACAAGCATTATCATGACTGTATTGGAGGTAAAGAATGCAATCTCTTAGGGCACGCATGACACGCTCTTTGGGCTAACGGAATCAATTGATATGGGGAGAAAGTAGGAACGGGGTACTGATTTTGGATGATCATATTGAATGGCGGTGCTGCCTCGAAGGGCTGAATGACATACTCCTGCACCTATTTTCTATGTTTCTATGATAACTGCACAAATGCATTGTCATAGGAATTAATAGCACATATCACAATATCATATAATATTTTAAAAATGACAATCACAATTAATCGTTATCCTTTAGTCTGCAGAGATTCAAACAAGTCCTGCACCTGGCACACTGCTCATTTCATATTTCCAATGCAACCGTTTTACTGCCAATTTCGTTTAGAGATTGACAATTCCTACAACACCAAGCTTTATAATTTCCTCTACCATTTCTGCAAATCCGCCATCAATCTTAGAAACATAGAAAAATAGGTGAAGGTGTAGGCCATTCGGCCCTTTGAGCTAGCACCGCCATTCAATATGATCATGGTTGATCATCTAAAATCAGTACCCCCCTCCCCCCGTTCCTGCTTTTTCCCCATATCCCTCGATTCCTTTAGCCCCAAGAGCTACTGTAAATCTAACTCTCTTGAAAACATCCAGTGAATTGGCCTCCACTGCCTTCTGTGGCAGAGAATTCAACAGATTCACATCTCTCTAGGTGAAGAAGATTTTCCTCATCTCAGTCCTAAATGGCCTACCCCTTATTCTTAAACTCTGACCCCTGGTTCTGGACTCCCCCAACATCAAGAACATTATTCCTGCATCCTTTAAGAATTTTATATGTTTCTATAACAGGCCCTCTCATCCTTCTAAATTCCAGTGAATACAAGCCTAGTGGACACATTCTTTCATCATATATCAGTCCCGTCATCCCAGGAATTAATCTGGTGAACCTACGCTGCACTCCCTCAATAGCAAGAATGTCCTTCCTCAAATTAGGAGACCAAAATTGCACACAATACTCCAGGTGCAGTCTCACCAGGGCCCAGTACAATACAGTAGGACCTCCTTACTCTTAAACTCAAATCCTCTCGCATTGAAGGCCAACATGCCATTAGCTTTCTTCACTGCCTGCTGTACCTGCATGCTTAATTTCAATGACTGATGTACAAGCACACCCAGGTCTCGCTGCACCTCCCCTTTTCCTAATCTGACACCATACAGATAATAATCTGCCTTCCTGTTCTAGCCACCAAAGTGGATAACCTCACATTTATCCACATTATACTGCATCTGCTATGCATCTGCCCACTCACCCAACCCATCCAAGTCACCCTGCAGCCTCATAGCATCCTCATCGCAGCTCACACTGCCATTACAATGTAGAAAGATAAAGAACAATGAATGAAAGATGTGCAAAAACATAACGATGATAAAAGAAACAGGCCATTGTTAACTGTTTGTTGGGTGAAAACGAGAAGCTGATGCGACTTGGGTAGGAGAGGGATAGAGAGAGAAAGGGAATGCCAGGGTTACTTGAAGTTAGAGAAATCAATAAATCATACCACTGGGCTGTAAGCTGCCCAAGTGAAATATGAGATGCTGTTCCTCCAATTTGCATTTAGCCTCACTCTGACAATGGAGGACACCCAGGGCAGAAAGATCAGTGTGGGAATGGGAAGGAGAATTAAAGTGTTTAGCAACCGGGAGATCAGGTAGGTGCAGGTGGACTGAGCGATGATTCAAGTATATAGCACAACAAGTAATCAAAAGTGTGGATGTACCAGATTTAGCTCTGTCACTGTTGAAAAGTAATGGGTTATGGTACGGTTTTGTCTGGCTACATTGGGCAACTTGGCATATGGATTCTGGCAATTTTTGGCATTCACTGTGGATGGCTTGATTGTAATCATGCATTGTCTTTCCGCTGACTGGTTAGCGCGCAACAAAAGCGTTTCACTGTACCTCAATTAATAAACTTAAGGGCCTGTTCCACTTGGGCGTCATTGTGAATCCCAAAATCCTGGGGCACTGCGCGTCACTGCCTACGTCACCACGCACCATGCTCGCTTAATGCACGCCATGCACGCATCACGTGCGCGTCACGACACGTGCGTCTTGATGCGTAAATGATGTCGCGTAAATGACACGCAAATGACGCCCATGTGGGACAGGCCCTTGAGTTTATTGAGTTGACAATAAACTAAACTCAACTCCACTCAACATGTGGATTTGAACTGCCATGGAGTGAAGGGGTATGGAGAAAGCATGGACACATGGCAGATACTGTAGACACACAAAGCCTTCAGACAAAGGGTCTCGATGTGAAACACCACCTATTCCTTTTCTCCAGAGATTCTGTCTGACCTGCTGAGTTACTCAGCTTTTTGTCTCTATCTTCGGTTTAAACCAGCATCTACAGTTCCTTCCTTCACATGGGAAAATGGTGTTGAGGCCAATATCTGATCAGCTGTGACTTAAAAGAGCAGTTCAGGGAACTCATTGCTTTACCCGTGCTCCAGTTTCTAATATTTTTTGTGTGATATTATGACTGTGCTATTATAATCCAGTTTGTTCATTAATAGACGCATGCTTTCATAAAAAGAACAATATCCTAGAGGCTTGAAAAGTGATATTGGGAATGATAAGTACAATGTGATATGCAAATGAAAAAAAGCAAAACTAAAACGTATGCAAAATGACAAAGTTTCTAGTGCTACCACATTTAAAAAAAAAGAAACATGAAAATTACTTTAATCCAAAGCCATTAGATGTTGCTGAATGTGTTAATATGGGCTAAAATAGATATATATAAAATGAAGGATCATTGGATTTGCAAAACCTGTTTGTTCAATTTCTGTGCAAAGCTGAGAGCTGCAAATTGGTGCCAGGAAGTCTAGGTCCTAGATTGAACTCAGATAAGGAGAGGTCCAGATGTCCTCACTATTGTTAAAATGTATGAGTACTTCGCACAGAAACCCAAATGTTTTGCAAGGGCATTAGCATGATTGGCTGGCTGCAGAAGGATTGTAAATACTGGTAATAATGTTGCAAGGTGTTTATGTTACTGTTTGACGATTGGCTGAAGTGTGAAGCCTTGTTTGAATTGTTTATACTCCCCAGGAGAATGTTGCATATGCTAGCCCATTTTTTAAGCCCTTTGTGGGGGGCCTGGCGGGCCTTTTGCAGCGGGAAAATTGTCTGCTGTTTGTGTTGTTGATATAGGTGTGGCAGTGAGCACACCATGGTAGTGGATTTAAGTGGTACCACACTCACCTATTTAGCACCCATTTTTTGGTCCCTTGGGGGGTCCCCCAGATCTACACGCAGCAGGTGGTACCCGGCAAACTCCCAATTCCATTCATTTCAGTTGACCCCCTACACACTCCCATAGTCAGACATTGGTACCTAGTTCGTCTAACCTAATGTCTCTGGGCTGAAGGTAGTCAACAGCCTTCAGTTTCAACCACTCTGTTTGCAATATTTACAGTATGAAGTAGAACTAATGTCAAGCATATTATCTTTCCTTGAAATAGTTTTTGACTGCTCCATTTGAAGCTAAGCCAGAATAGTTAATGAAACTCTCAAGATGTTAGGATTGCAGGGACATTCAAAATCAATTTGGACAATATTTTTCTAAGTACAGAACAACTCCATACACTACTGTTCATAGACATAGTGTGAGTGTGCGAGTGAGTGCTTGCTCGCCTGAGTGTTAAAATACTTTGATTCTATTGAACAGGCAAGTCACATGGTGTGCATGCCTTTTCAAGATGCTTGAATACTTACATACATAGTGGGTCAAGGCCTCTCCCTTCCAAATAAACCACTTTCTCCTTTGGTATATACATGCCTTGCAAAATCTTCACAAACCATACAGAAAACAAAATCAGTTGTGGAGCACCAATGACAACAACAAAATGATCCAACCCAGTTTATGATCCAACCAATCCTTCAGTTTATTAGTATTGTTTATTTTCTTATTGTCACGTGCACCAAGGTACAGTGAGAAGATTTTTATTGCATGCTATCCATAAGCAATCCTTTGTACTACACTTCAGAGAATGTGATTCTTCGCTTAGCAAAGGGTCACAATTCTTCAAGCACCCCTTTGTGCAAGTTCAGTCCTTGTTGCCCAATGATCCAATTCGATACTCAGACTTTGTCTTTGAGTTCACGATTAGAAACATACCAGAATGCCATTTATTTCACTTCAGCATCTGCCTTGTACATTTGCAGCATAAGTATAATTTTATCTTATCTGAAGCAATTTATCTACAGCAAAATATTTCAACAAAACATCATTTTTGAAATAATTGTAATCAAAGGTTCGAACTGTCAGTATAACGATGACAACTGTAATCAATTGTTAATAAAAAATACTTTCAGGATAATCTTGGCGTTTAACATTTATGAAGACTTGACAACTGGTATTCTTCATAACAATAGCAACTAAAAGTAAAATTAATATGTACAATAAAACAGTAAAATCAAATATTTAAAAAGTCATAATCTACAAGAGTAAATGTGCAGCAAATTATCCAGTCATTCATATTGCATACAATACAAGCAGTTAAAAGAATCGTCAGCAGTAGTTTCATTAATTTTCTCCTCTAGGGTATCACCATTTTAGATCCCACAGCCCATTTCCTTCAGATACCTTTGGAGAGGATGGAGAATATTACCAATCACATTATAATTCTCACACATCCAGAAAAAAAAATGCAGAAGAAACAACTGAATATAATTATTTAGCTTACTTGAAAACCCATCAGATAATATAATTGCTGCATTCACACTTCATAAAAGCACTAAATGACATGACTAATTTAAACTGCCAGTCAGGATGCACATCAGGAATTTAAGAGCAGAGTGGCCATGATTCTATAATCAAGGAGAAGATGCAAAAAATGTGTCCACAGATATCTCAGCAAGGAAGGCTACCAAACTTGCACTAATCTCCCCGAATTGAAGGAGATAATAGAAATCTAAAATGCAATTATTTTTCTGACTATGCAAGTGGCTGAAAGAAATTCTGACATGCTGCTTTCAAAGAGGCTTACAGTTTTGTGAAGTTTTCTTCATAGTTTTGGTTAAAAAAAAACAAAAGGACAGTCTTTTGGTGCTCCTCTCTCAAATGAAATTTAACAAAAATGATGTTCGCATGAGATGTCTTTATTTGGGGAAAAAAAATCATCCCATGTTTCATCACCAAATGCAGAATATAATAATGTTTGTGCACTGAGCGCAAAACCCCAAATTCACCTTTTTTCAAGTTCATACAACTGATTTATGGAACTGCGATATATTGCATATACTCTATAAGCGAGTTCGGTATTCCGACTGCACATGCCCAGGTCATAGGTCACTCGGCATAAACATTGTTGGTAGCTGAGCAGCTAAACCTTCGTTTCATCTGTATTTTCCAGCTTTGATTCTTCTAGGTAAGAAAATACTGCTTTCAAACTATGAATTAGTTGTATTTATTGTTCCTTTGTACAAAGCTATGATGATTTTGTCATTTTTATTGCTTTATGCCTCGGTGAGTGAGGGAGATCGTGCTGTTGCGTGGGTCTGTGGTCGTGGTAGGGCCCGGGTCTCTGGCTCTGTTGAGTTGCTGCTGGGCCGTCCCTGCCTCCGCCCTGGTGTCTTGTGCCTGTCCGGGGGTGGCTGAAGTGGCCCTGGGCTGGCGGGGTGCCGGCCCAGGCTTGAAGCTGGAGTGGGGGGAGGCGCTGGCTCCTGCGTGGGGAGGGGAGGGAGGGAGGCGCTGGCTCTGGCACGGCTCTGCTCCGGCTCCAAGGGGGTCCATTGCCCGGCGGACCGGGGACCGTCAGCTGCGCCGCTCTCCTTGTCCAGTGGCTGCCGGTTGACCCCCTCGGTGCCGGCAGGGGCTGAGCGCCGGTCATCGGTGGGGATGCACACGGGGAGCTGCGTTGGCTCGATGGGTCAGGCAACATCTCTGGAGAAGGGTCTCGACCCAAAACGTCACCCATTCCTTTTCTCCGGGGATGCTGCTTACGCCGGCACTGGGGGGGGGGGGGTTGGCCGGCAGCCGCTGGGTGGGGCGGGGTGTGCGGCTGGAGGTCCCAGGCCCATCGGGGTGCGGGTTCCTCGGGAGTTGGAGCGGGGTTGGGCTGAATTTGGTGCTTCTTCACCGCGCTGGATGTGGGCCTGGGGCCGCCTGATGTCCCGTCAGTCCGGGGTCGCCCTGGATATCTCCGGCCACACCCCGGGTGGGGATGGGACACTCGGAGGGGTCGGGGCGGCCGAGTGGCGGTTCATCAGTGTTTGCGGCGCCGGGGACCCGGGTTCGATCCTTGCTGTAGACGAGGCGCGGGGCTGTGTGCGTGCTCTCCCGTCTCCCACTTGCATCTGCCCCCTCTCTCTCTCTCTCGCTGTTACACTCCGCTCTCCCGCTACCTAGCACCCCGTTCCTCAGATTATATATAATTTTACACATAAATTATTGATCAAGATAAGAATTTCTGCACAGTTTATGCAGCCAGCACTTTTTCTTTATGGTGAATGACCTTTGACAAATCCCATGATTCCTTGCGTTTTTCAGAATACCGAACTCGCTTATTAAACCACGTTCTACAGATGAAAACAAGGTCAAAGTTCCACTTGCAGAATCTGCCAGGGCATATTATCAATAAGCCATGTCAAAGGTAAGAATAGTTGTTTAACAGAATCCACTCACTCCTTCTCCACCACCCATCTCGTTAACTTTTCCACTGACACCGAGATAACATTTCCAACCAACCACAAATATGACAGTATCTCTACCAAGTATTTCTTCTGCACAACCCTTCAATGAAATCTCTTTTGAACATCAATTCATTCCAGAGCATCGACTTCTCCATACTTCTGCTACTAGGCCTAATATAAATGTTAAGACAGCTAAAGGAGCTGCAGAAATTTTATCCGCTGGGTTATTTTGTAGACAGCTAAATTTAATTAATTTAACAGCCAGACCTTCGTCCATTGGTTCTAAATAAATGAGATTCGCCAAGAGATTAGAAAGGTTCTTTATTTCTAAATTATACCATTCAATTCCTA
Organism: Malacoraja senta; assembly: GCA_038087875.1. Taxonomy (NCBI): domain Eukaryota; kingdom Metazoa; phylum Chordata; class Chondrichthyes; order Rajiformes; family Rajidae; genus Malacoraja; species Malacoraja senta. The sequence goes on along the minus strand of CM075979.1, from coordinate 14,167,007 downwards.
AGTGAAAACATATATTTAACTTTGAAAGCAGTGAAACCTTCTGATGTACTTGTTTTCTGTAATGCCATAGCCAACATATCAACGCCAATGACTTTTTGTAGGTTTTCCGCGTCCAATGCCCCAAGGAGAGCTCACGGAAATAATTTTAGTAAACCTTTGACCGGGTGCCTGCCTGTTTCTGTGGTTACATGTCAACCATGAACTTGGAGTTTATATTATTTTGTTTTCTACCAGAAAGCTGCTCATATTATGTCTCAGCCAGGGCTCAATTGCAGCTCGAACTCAGAAGGTTGTCGTTTCAATTGGCACTCCAGGGTTTTGAGTACATAATCCAGGCGGACCAGCGGAGAAACGAGGCATCCCTGCAGTGTCAAAAGTCCTGTTACTTGAGTGAAACGCCAAACCAATTCCAATCTCATCAGGTGAGATCAGAAACTCCCATGGCTCTAATTTGAAGAGCAAACCAATTAGCCCTGGTGTTTTGGTCAGTAGTTATTAGTCAATCAGCAGGTAATCAGGGGATTATCACATTAGAATGTGAGGGATACTGTTGTGTGCAAATTGAGCACCTAGTTCCCTACATTATAATGGTAGCGAGAGTTCCATAATAGCATATGGACAATAGGTGCAGGAGTAGGCCATTCACAATCAGTACCCCGTTCCTGCCTTCTCCCCATATCCCCTCACTCCTCTATCTTTAAGAAATCTATAATTAGTTCAGAGGATGTAAAGCATCCTAAAATGTCCTGAGATCATGAAGATTGTTCTTCAAAATCTACCCGATCTTTTGTAAGAACAGTTGTAAGAAAGATCAGTCCCACAAACATGCTTTGATCACAAGGCATGCAAGTATTAAACACAGATATAAAAATGATGGATTATGACTAATATCTTCCAGGCAATAGAAATATTCAGGAGATGGTTATGATAAACAAAATTCAACAAGCATTTTATTGTGCAGTTTTAATTTGATAATGCATACAGGTGCAGAATATATATATATTTTTTTAAGAGAAAATGAAAGGAATAGATAGAGTAGATGCACAGAATCTTTTGCCCAAGCAGGGGAAATCGAGGACCAAAGGACAAAGGTTTAAGAAGAAGGGGAAAAGATTTAATAGGAACACGAGGGGTAACTTTCTCGCACAAAGGGTGGTGAATGTATGGAATGAGCTGCCGGAGGAGGTAGTTGAGACAGGTTCTATTGCAACGTTTAAGAAACATTTAGACAGGTACATGGATAGGACAGGTTTCTGGGTCAAATGCAGGCAGGTGAGATTAGTGTAGAAGGGACATGTTGGCAAGTTGGGTCAAAGGGTCTGTTTCCATGCTGTAATACTCTATGACTCTAAAAGCTTGGTATTTCTCCCATCCACAGGTGAGTCCGCACCGACCAGCGATCACTCCTTGCACCAGCACTATCATAAGCACTGTGGACAAATGACAATTTTACCAAAGCCAATGAACCTACATATCTGTACGTCTTTGGCGTGTGAGAGGAAACGCAGAGAAATCCCAGGCGGTCACAGGGAGAACTCCGTACAGAGAGCACCCATGGTCAGGATCGAACCTGGATCTCTGACACTATATGGGAGCAACTCTACCATTGTGCCAGTTTGCCGCCCTTGGCTCTTGCTTTTACTGTTCCTCACAATAATTATTGTGTTCACTAAAAACACATTTCCATTAACTGAAAAGAAACCACTTTTATTTTTTAAATAATATTTCATTTTAATACCATCTCTCAGATAATCCTATCTTTCAGGTTTCAGTTAAAGGAAAGTTTTTTCATATATCTATCACGTTACAAATATACTATACCATTTGGCTTTCCTACATATTTTGTTTACAAAAGGCTGACTTGAACATACAGTATGCTGTCAATGTTAAGCCATACACAAATAAATTGAATCCTCTTCATGAATCATAAATATTTGCACATTTCTAAAATCAATTCTCATTATATTTCTCCGTTTTGTTCTCTGTGCTCATACAAAAGCATTTACAAAATGTAGCTGCAGAACAAACTATAGATGCCACACTGTATTACCCAGTTGTTTTGATTACTTATCACAAAGTATTAAACACTGAAATATTTGAAATATTCAAGTGATTTTTTTTTTAGTAAACCATTTTCAGGATGAATGAGGAAAAATCTGTAGAAAGATAATATTTGATTCATTCCAATCCCGTCTTCCCACGCAACGGTGGAGCCGCAAGTCGGCAGCCTCGCCAGCAGCTGTTCGTCTGTTTGACTTTTTTTTTGTTTTTAGTATGTCTAAAAGTGTGTTTCAGTGTGTTTTAGTGGGGGGGGGGGGAGAAATAGGGGGAAACTGTTTTTTTAGTCACTTACCTCGGTGGAATGAGACTTTTCTCCTAGTCGCATTTTCGCCCTCCCTTGCAGCCTAACAGCTTGGATTAGTGCGGCCTCTCCCCGAGTCTGGTCCAGAGCTTCAGCAGCGCGCGCAGCGCAGACTTTCCATCGCGGAGCCGGGTGATCCCTTGCCGGGGATCGCCAGAAGAAGCGCTCCGATCGCTGGCCCGCGGACTATAGCATCGTGAAGTCGCGGTCTGCGGAGCTTCTAGCCGCAGTGGTGTGGTGTGGACTTCCTATCGCGGAGTCTGGGATCCCTTGCCGGGGATCGCCGGGGAAGAGCTCCAACCACCGGCCTAAAACATCGTGAAGCCCCGGTCTCCGGTAGGAAGCGGCCGATTCGGGATCTCCACGCCTCCATCCCGACGTCGAAGTTTCAAGCATCCCGACGAGAGGGCCAGTACATCGGGCCGTCCGTAGCGGCGACTGCGGAGGGTTCATGGCCCCGACCACGGATGAACAAAGGAGGCGGACTGACTGAACGTTGTTGCCTTCCACCACAGTGAAGAATGTTGATTCCACTGTGGTGGATGTTCATGTTGTATTCTATTGTGTATTGTGCTCTATTTGATTGTATAGCTGCATGGTAAGTCAAATTCCACTGTACCTTAATTGCTGCATGTGGCAATAAATGTGAACTTGAACTTGAATGTTACATTGAATTTGAGGCTTTGGTTGGAAGCTCTGTGATCACAAGGAATAGTATAAATATCACACATCACAATTATTCAATCAGGTTCACCAGAAAAAACAAATCAGGGTGGTACAGTGGTGCAGCAGTAGTGTTGCTACCTTACTGCGCCAGAGACCCAGGTTCGATCATGATTATGGGTGCTGTCTGTATAAAGTTTGTACATTCTCCCCATGGCTTTTCCCCAGGTGATCCGGTTTCCTCCCACACACCAAAGACATACAGGTATGTAGGTTAAAGATAGTAAATTGTCTCTAGTGTGTAGGATGGAACTAGGGTACAGGAATCGCTGGTCGATGCAGGCTTGGTGGGCCGAAGGGGCTGTTTCCAAGCTGTACCTCCAAACTAAACTAAAGAAATCAGAGGGTAAAAATAAAAAAATGTTAGGTTATTATCATACAAAAAATTAAATAAAGAATGAAACATCAAGTTAGGAATAAGGGAGAAGAATCTGAAGTTACAAATGTTATATTTTAATAACATGCTAAAATGTAGAACCCATTTATTTTTCTTCTTTACTCTGGATTTACATAGTTCTGTATTATTGAAAGTAAATTAACATTTCTTCAATATTCTTTTAAGAGAATAAGATATCAGAATTATAATATTAGTTTTATCAGGACTAGAGAGGTTGATATTATAATCTGTAATATAACTTGGTACAACACTAAAAACATCTAATCTTAATAAAAAATAACTTAACTTTGTAATTATGATTTTTTTATAAAAAGAATAGCAACCAGAAATTTGATGTGATTTTCAACGTATAGGTTAAGTGCTTTAATGTTTGCATCAGCACACCTATGGAGGAACAGAGAGGCCCTTACAGCAGCTTCTATATTTCTGCATTTAGCTACATACTTTATGCATGGCCAAGAGGTTAATGTTGATTTTACGCTATTGAATATGACAATATTGACAACAATTGCTGATGATTTCACCATCATTACAATCACAATTTCAGGACACAATTTAAAACATGCACTGTTTCCGCTCTACATCTTACAAGTGAATACATTATTTTTGTCTTCCTCATAAGTTCATAAGTTGCAGGAGCGGAATTTGGCCATCATGTCTACTCCACCATTCAGTCAAGGCTGATCTATCTTTCCCTCTCAAACCCATTCACCTGCCTTCTCCACATAACCCCTGACACCCAACTAACTAAGAATCTATTAATCTCCAACATAAAAATATCCATTGACTTGGCCTCTCTAAAATGTATATTACTAAGTCAGATATATTTCTTCATGCCAATTTCTTCAATCCTTGGCAACTCATCTTAAATGAATGTAATTCCTCACAGCGGTTAATTAGTTTAACCTGTTGAATAGTACCTCCTAACCTGAAATCTCTAAGCTCCAACTCTGTCACTTAACCCTGGACATGCAATTGATGATTTCTGTCAGTTTTCCACTAGATGGAGTATCAACACCAGACAAAAGAGAACATTTTATCTTGAGGAACGAAAGGGAAAAAAGTGTGATGATTCAACCTACCGTCTCCTTTCCAACCAGTTAGTCATAACTGACGTGCTATGGCCACAGCTGGAGAGTGGAAAAAGGTTTCATGGAGAAATATAATAGGGGTATTTTTTTTTGTGCTTGAAAGTTTAAAAAATAAAACCACCCAACTGTGAAAAATATAAAAATTCTAACAAAGCTTGAGGCTGCATTGATTTTAGATTTATGCTCATACCATTTTCAATCAGCACTTGGTATTACCAGTGTCAAGCCTTATCTTGATGCCTTCCAACTGCACCACACTTAAAATGTCCACCTATGTTCCAAAATAGGCTTAGTATTGGTATAATTAATTTTCAGTATTAAAAAAGACAAACAATGATGAAGAAGGTGGATTTGGTGCACTTTTCTGCTCCACAAGCTGCACCATATTATGAGCAATGTTTGCAACTGGCAAGCAATATTCCACCTCTCACAACAGGGCTTGGTGGAAATGCTGCTGGGTGTTGTTTTATGTCCCAGATGCTGTGATTATTCCAGGCTATTGGCGTTTCTGAAACCAAGGACATACTGGTGGCAATCCATCTGATCTTCCTGTCATTCTATTGTAAATGGAGTAAGAACACAAATCCAACTTACTGGACATTATTGTGCAAAATTAAAAATAAAATTGGATTTTACTGGTCACAAAATTGTTATTCATAATGCTAAACTTGGCTCCCTTTAGTTTTTTTAAACTTAACTGCATAACTACTAAATGTCTCAGGAATATTCAGATTAATTAATTTGCTCTGGCAATAACTGTTGAACAATTATTTCACTCAATTCCAGGATAAATTGGATAAAGTGCTAAAATGTACAACCCATTCCTTTTTCTTCAGTTTGTAGTTATATAGCTATGCACTTAAATCCATTCCAAGCAATTTGCATACAGCTGGGTTAGGAATTTTCCACCCACGCAGCAACTCAGTTATGTGTGGTAACACAAAGATTGATGATTAGTTTATTGACAGCCTTCTAGTGTAGAGACGGAGTAATGTATGGTCTCTGTATGTGTGCATGTACATTTGCATGATTGTGCATACATTTGTGATTAATTTAGATTTAGTTCTGATATTTGATTCATACTCCGCATCTGTTCATGATCCAAGACCAATTTCTGAAATGAAAATGCAATACTTCCAAAACAACACAGGCAACCCTAAATAATTAACTTCAGAAACACACATAAAATATTAAATATATTATATCCAAACATCCCATTTGTCATAATGTGAAATCCTGCTAAATTATTGCGCTTCATCCAAGTAGCATTGGATTGGTAAAGCACCATACTTTAATGTAGTTCATTTAATTGTAGCTCGAGGATGATATTATGTTTTACATTCTGGACCCAAGTTCACTCAATTTAGTTGTTTGTAATATTCTGCTGACTATTAAGTTAGCACCAAATAGACCAATTTGTGATCATATTTATACAGTACAGCTCGTACATGCTTAAAACACTTTTCCACTTTTGAAGTGTGCAATTACAAATGAAGTCATGGAGAGGCAGAATGAAATAGACTAAAATATGTTTCAAGTAACATCAATCATAAAGGAAATCTCAAGCAGTTTATTTCATCTGAAAATTAAGAAATTAAATTCTTATGCTTGTTGCCATGTATATTTAATAACATCATTTAGTCACACAAAATGAAAAATGCTGCCAATGCTAGCTGAAAGCAAACCTGAAATTACTCTGAAGACTGTAGCTGTTCTGATACTGACATTGTAGAACAGTACTGTCAGGATGAATAACTGAGAATTTTTATTTTTAAAGGGACATTGAAATGCAACATTGAATTAAAAATCTACAATGTGTGATTAAAACTGAAACAGTGGTTAAATGATTCATTCGCAAAGCAGTATTGGTAAAATAAAAACATGGCTTTTATCTTACAATCCTGATGATGGGTTTGCTATGGAATCACTTCCGTTAAGAATTGCTTTTCTGCTGTTTAGGTTGATGCAATTACATTTACTAGGCTTCAAAATCATCATGCCAATCTTGTGCTTACCGTGACTTTTAACATATCCTGATGTGCAACTCCACACCATTGTAATGGTAATCATTAACCTGTTGGCACTAGCTGGAATTGTGGTAAACTACAGATAAATCACACATTGGTGTTATTCACTGGTTGCCTTATCAGCCTTTTGGATTAGAATCGTTGTTATATTCAGGAAGAGCTGAAATGCTGACAGGTAATGTAAAGAATGCACAGAAATTGAGCAAGTTTTTCATGCTTGTGGAGAGTGGACAGGGTGAACGTTATTCCAAAGTGTGTGTATCTGACAGCTCTATGGTACCCAAAAGGCCTTATAGCTTGGAGGAGGGAATAAGGTTGTCCACTCCCAAGACCTCCTGCACTTGTTTCCACCGACAGTGCTTGTGATCGAAGACTGTTACAGGGAAAAAAAGTTTCACCCCAATGTAACTGCATGCATTCTTATGAGTAGAGTGTTTTAACTAGAAGTGGACATTAAGGCAGTCAATTGTTTTATTTTATGTTGTTTGCAATTTTTAATTCATAGGAATACATGCTTATAGTTGTTTATAACCAATGTGACATAATAGAAAAATAATAGAGACCTAGCGGCCTAGTTACAACATAAACTGTCATGTCATATCACATGCTATTCTATAACTTTTGATTTTCAGCAGTTTGAAATATTACGATAAAGCTGCATTTAAATGGAAATAATTAATACATTTGACAGATGAATGCAATTCAGAGGAAAAATATACCGATGTGACCATATTAGCAGGAAATATTTATGTTGTGCATCATATTGAAAATGTTTGAGCATGTAATGAATGACTTGTGAAGTGTAATGATAATTAATCAGTATTGACAGTAAACTATGCTGTCAACTCTCACAGAGTGAGTGGCATGTTAAATCAAAACTTACTTTGCTCACCACTGCAATTTTGTATTTTCTATCAGTGTTAACCATTTTTATTATCCTTGTTAATTTACAAAGTAATAATGAAATTACTTCCTTCGAAGACACACATGATCAAGCAATAGTTAACATTTCAGTTAGAAAATGCACTCTGACACACACAATATTGTCAGGGAAAATTATTAGATTTAATCATATCGGGTAAATCTCCAAATCAGTGCCAGCTTCACAATGTTAATTCCATTTTAATCTGTTTTCTTTTCACACAGAGCATGGAGTCTAAGCAATTTTAATTCATTTAAATCTCATAGGAACCAATATATCAGCTCACAACTCCAATATCGTAAGGTCTAGTAACCTGGTGCCACAGGCTCGAAAAATCAGAGGTGACGATTATTTACTTTAACTCACAAGTTGGGTCTAGGTAAAATTGACTGGAACTGTGATGGAAACAGATTAAATGATAGTATTCAAAGAGAAATAGATTAATACCTTAAGGTGAGAAAGTATATTGCGACAAAGAGGGGTGTTATTCATTGAAAAGCGCAGCCAAAGAACAAGCAGCGATTAGATGGCCGAATGGCCGGTTTTCTTCTGCGTTATTCTATACTTCGTACATCAGGGGATCTATCAGCAAGTCCAGATAGAATCGGACATCGGAATCGGACTCTACCTATGTCCAGATAGAATCGTATAAACTACGGAGTAGGCAATTGGAAACTGAGACCAACAGTTAGGTCAGCTCGAATCCAAAGCTACGCTTAAAAGCGTCTCCCCATAGACTAACCAGTGGGAAGAAATGCAAAGTGCGACTTGCTTCACGCACATTCCACCACCAGGGACTCCCGAGCTCTTTACAAAGACCTTTCAGCACCGCCGAGGCAGACAGCAGCGCACGGCTCGCGGAACCAGAATACGACACAGCAACATGCTGCAATCACACCACACCACACCGCGGAGTTCATTATACGCGTCCCCATGTTAGTGCCAGTGACCGACGCCGCAGCCGTCCTGCGGTACAAAGTCGTGCCTGGTGAAGAAAGGGAAATGATGCGGGGCTGTTTTTTTTTTTAATTTACTGAATCGGTACCGTGCAGAGCCGAAAGCTGCAACTTCCACGCAATCAAGCGGCAGATCAAACGCAGCCGAGGCAGTGAAAGAATGCAGCCAGATTTACAACTTGTCCCCTTTTCTCCCGAGTCTTTACAGGTTGACTTTGCCAGCAACCGCTAAACTACTCCGGGCAAATCAAACCCCACGCCAATCTCCCAGAGCCGGGCGAGTAATTTATTCAAGTCATTTAATATAAAACCTCGCACTTCTATATACACTGGGGGAAAAAAATAAAGTTTCATGGTGTGTAACGCCGTCACATCCAATCCATGAATCAGCAACTGTATAATCAGCTGGATCTTATTCGATAATAATATTAGGATTCAATTTAGCTGCAAAAATACTTGTAACAAAAAAAAGGACAGCGCCGAATCCTCAATTTAAAGCCCCGTGCAAAACGTGATTATATTTACTTGTTAAAATCCGTCCCACTTACTGCAGAGAGGGGGGTAAAAAAAGTATCTCGCGAACTTACCATCAAGGGAATGATCCTGATTTTTCCACCCTCGGACACATACACACACACGCAAACCCCTAAGCGATGGTCGTATTTGCCACTTCACGATGCTTTAAATGATCATTTATTGTCGGCAGGACATATGAAGTTAAGTAACTGATGCTGTTTGTTTGCTGGCCGGTTTAAGAGGGAGCTGGAAGAGTCCAGTTTTGCCGTCCGCTGTTGCAGAAGACCGCTGCTCCGTCTCTTTCTCTCTCTCTCACACGGGGATGGTTCAGAAAATCAAATGGTTCCCAACCTTTGCATCCCAATTCAAGCTCATCCCATGCTCTTTATCAGCAGAGTCATTCCCCGCACGAGTAGCAAGGAGGTGTTGGCGGTGGTACAATCGCGCCTGGTGTCCCCTCTCTCCCTGTCTCTCTCGCCACTCTGCCTTGGGACCGCTGCGGTAAGCGTGGATTCCCGTTCACCCCGGCGCCACATCCAGCCCGGCGTTCGTCCGGGTGCCAGGTGCTGCTGCTGCTGCTGCCATTGGGTCGCGTTCTGCGGCGCTGCCTTCAACTCAGTCCTCTTCGCAAAAACTTCACGTGGGCGACGGGAGGGCGGAATAAATAGCAAATGAAAGAGCCACTCGCCCGGCTAAACCTGGCCCTTTTCGCTGCGCGGCGCCGACACTTCGCCCCGGCTTCTGGACGCTTGCGCGCTGGAGATGAAATCACTGGGTAATTACAAGCAGCGTGATTTCTTGCCTGTTTCAATCATTCAGCAGCAACGCAACCTGGAGCAGACTCGTCTGCCTTACACATCCTCCCTTAAAAAAACCCATCAATCCCGAGGCTGCAAATGGACTTGCACCATGTCGTTTTGTATTTGCAAATGAAATTAAGATTATTTTTGCCCCTGTAAATGTCTATTCGAGCCTGATTTGTAGGACAGGTTTCATTTTAGTAAATCTGAGCAATGGTTTAGTCACAGGTATTTTGAAGGAGAGGGAGTTGAAGCCATTATTTCATAGCGCAGAACACCAGCCTAGTTTCATTCCATTTTAATACAAATATTCATCCCAGCGCAGAGGAGATTTGCCCCTTTACCTCGCCGGATACTTAGCCCCCCCACCGCCAGAGGATCAGTTGAACCGGTTTCTCCCACCGCAACGTTCAACCCCACTTTCTGCAGTCACTTGGTTCAGAATACCACCAGTACGTTGCACGGAGCTTTTTCGTTTTTGCTCCGCGCTGAGGAAAAGCCTAAAAGGCAACGCGAGTCCGTCGGAATGAGCAGCATTCTCTCATTCCGACGGACTCGCAAACATTTGGAACTTCCATCTGATATTCAACAAAACCCCCGAACGTGAAGTTTGCTCATTCTACACATCAACAGGGCTCCCCGGCTCCCGCTTCTTGAGACGTTGACATTAGTATGGATCCCATCACTCGAATAAAGCGCAGACCACCCACCGATAATGGCAACAATTTTGTGAGATAACCCTCTGATAACCTTGATGTTGATGCTGTTTAGGAGCTGTGGCACTTCCACAAGAATAAACCCGTTTTTTTATTTTTCATGTGAGAGAGATTGTCCACTACCAATTATAACTTGATAAGCTAATTAAACCCTTTCAAACGAGGTCTTTCGTTTTCATCCATTTTAATGAACCTGTATTCATTAAGTAATTCATGTTAATTAATGGTTTAATGTTGCATCTGTGACAACTGCAACGATGTACAGGTTTTTCTCGGGACATAGATGGAGTTTGGCCCATCTAAGTCCAGCAGACTATCACACCATTCCCAACAATCCAATTCCTCCACATATCTTTTTATAATCATCTCCCGTTCAAAGGCACCATCACACATCAATGCCAATTTGCCCTGCCTATGCTCTACATTTAACTGTCATTAACCTACTGATGCATCTTTGGGATGAGGAAGGACACTGGAGAATATGGGTGGGGGGGAGGAGGTGGGGTTAAACCATGCGGTCACAGCAAGAATGTGAAAACCACACTTATATCACAGTGGTGGGTAAATTATATGATGGGATTCTGAGAGATAGGATCTGCATGTATTTGGAAAGACAGGGCTGTCCCACTGTACGAGCTAATTCAAGAGTTCTCCAGAGTTTCCCCTAATTCAAACTCGGAGAATTACGGTAATAGCCGCTCGTAGGTACTCGGGGCTCTCGTGGACATTTTTCAACATGTTGAAAAATCCTCCCGAGTCTTCCCAATCTTACCACATTTCCCGAGTACCTGCCATTAGCGTTACGAGCCGCTAAGAGGCGTCCCGAGCTCTGACGTACCCGCTACGTACATTCTACGTGCTTACCACGAGTCTGATTTTTTTTTTAACTCGGCAGAGCTCTTGGGTGAACTCGTACAGTGGGACAGGCCTGTGCATGGGAATTCATTTCTCATGACTTTGATTGGTTTTTGTGAAAAAGTGACAAAGAAGGTGTGGGACACATTTATGTTCAGAAGAATGCAGTCATTTATTTTTATTAATATGTAGATTCAGTGTATCCCATTTTGTCAATGCCTGTCATTGTATAATCATAAGTTACATGTAATTTTTTTGCAGAGTTCTTACAATTGGTTGTTTGACTGTCAGTCATTTCACACCAAATAAATCTTGTTCTGACAATGTGACTGATAAATAGGTCATGAACAAAATAAATGAAAAAAACTTCCTGATTATAATTAACTTTCATAAAAAAGGCAGAAATTCCACAGGCCAAGCAGCATCTTTGGAAAGAGAAACATCTTTGGAGTATTGTGTTCAGTTTTGGTCACCCTGCCATAGGAAAGATGTCGTTATGCTGGAAAGAGTACAGAGAAGATCTATAAGGATGTTGCCTGGACTTGAGAGCCTGAGCTACAGGAAGAGGTTGGGCAAGACTTTATCCCTTGATAAATCCCTCAGTATGAGGCTGAGGGTTGATCTTACAGTGGTGTATAACCATATAACAATTACAGCACGGAAACAGGCCATCTCAGCCCTTCTAGTCCGTGCCAAACACTTACTCTCACCTAGTCCCATCTACCTGCACTCAGACCATAACCCTCCATTCCTTTCCCGTCCATATACCTATCCAATTTATTTTTAAATTATAAAATCAAACCTGTCTCCACCACTTCCACTGGAAGCTCATTCTGCACAGTTACCACTCTCTGAGTAAAGAAGTTCCCCCTCATGTTACCCCTAAACTTTTGTCCCTTAATTCTCAAATCATGTCCTCTTGTTTGAATCTTCCCTACTCTCAATGGAAAAAGCTTATCCACGTCAACTGTCTATCCCTCTCATAATTTTAAAGACCTCTATCAAGTCCCCCCTTAACCTTCTGTGCTCCAAAGAATAAAGACCTATCTTGTTCAACCTTTCTCTGTAACTTAGCTGCTGAAACCCAGGCAACATTCTAGTAAATCTCCTCTGTACTCTCTCTATTTTGGTGACATCTTTCCTATAATTTGGCGACCAAAATTGTACACCATACTCCAGAATTGGCCTCACTAATGCCTTGTACAATTTTAACATTACATCCCAACTTCTATACTCAATGCTCTGATTTATAAAGGCCAGCACAACAAAACCTATCTACATGATATTCCACCTTCAGGGAACTATGCACAGTTATTCCTAGATCCCTCTGTTCAACTGCATTCCACAATTTGCTACCATTTACCATGTACGTCCTATTTTGAGTTGTCCTGCCAAGATGTAGCACCTCACACTTATCAGCATTAAACTCCATCTACCATCATTCAGCCCACTCTTCCAAATGGCCTAAATCTCTCTGTAGACTTTGAAAATCTACTTCATTATCCACAACACCACCTATCTTAGTATCATCTGTATACTTACTAATCCAATTTACCACACCATCATCCAGATCATTGATGTATATGACAAACAACAGTGGACCCAACACAGATCCCTGAGGCACCCCACTAGTCACCGGCCTCCAACCTGACAAACAGTTATCCACCATTACTCTCTGGTATCTCCCATTCAGCCACTGTTGATTCCATCTTGCTACTCCACTATTAATACCCAACAATTGAACCTTCTTAACCAACCTTCCATGTGGAACCTTGTCAAAGGCCTTACTGAAGTCCATATAGACAACATCCACCGCTTTACCCTCATCAATTTCCCTAGTAACCTCTTGAAAAAATTCAAGAAGATTAGTCAAACATGACCATCCAGGCACAAATCCATGTTGACTGTTCCTAATCAGACCCTGTTTATCCAGGTGATTATATATATTATCTCTAAGTATCCTTTCCATTAATTTGCCCACCATCGACGTCAAACTAACAGGTCTATAATTGCTAAGTTTACTCTTAGAACCCTTTTTAAACAATGGAACAACATGCGCAGTACAACGCAGTACAAGATCATGAGGGAAATTGATAGTGTAGATAGATAGTCAGTCAGTATATTTCAGCCAGAATAGGTGAATCAAGAACCAGAGGACATAGGTTTAAGGTGAGGGGGGAAAGATTTAATAGGAACCTGAGGGGCAATGTTTTCAGACCAAGGGTGATGGATATAAGGAATGAAGTGTCAGAGGGGGCAGTTGAGGCAGGCACTTTAACAACATTTGCAAGATATATGGACGGGGTACATGGATAGGAAAGGTTCAGAGGGATATGCGCCAAACATGGGCAGGTGGGACTAGTGAAGGCAGGGCATCATGGTCACCATGGGCAAGTTGTGCAGAAGGGCCTGTTTCCATGCCATAAGATTCTATGTGATCTTCTGGGACCTTTAACAAAATTTGACCACTAAGCGCATCTCCACCCCTTCCCCAACACTTCCCCTTTCCAAAGGGCCCATCAAGTTAATCACTCCTTGATCTGCTCCTCCATCACCAACATCCACACTCTTCTTACGGCACTTTCCACTGCAGTTGCAGGAAATACAACACCTCTCCTCTTATCTCTTCTCTTTCCACCATCCAGGCAATTTAATTATCTATCCTACTCCCACCCAGACCTATCTGTCTCTGCTCTTCTACACTTATATACTTCTTTTACGCTAAACTACATTTTGGTTGTTGTAATTTTTAGTGACTTATTCCACCAGCTCCCTAAATTGTTCTCACCTCCAATCTGCAAGGCAATGAAGAGCATGTCATCTATCCAAAATGTTCTTTTCATTTTATGCTGGCAATCCTATTGAAGCATGTCCCTGTTTCTTGTCTTGTTTTGTGAATAAAGTTTAGGGGAATAATAAAAAAAAGTGCACCATAGAAACCTTGCTTACCCTGCACACGCCCCGTGAATTTTTGTTGCACATGTAGAAAAAGTTAATACATAACACTCCCTCTTCTCCTCTCTCCTATCATGCACAATGTATAAATGTGCGAAAATGTACACCTCCAAATTCAGGGATAGTTTCTTCCCAGCTGTTATCAGGTAACTGAACCATCCTACCAACAACTAGCAACTAGAAAGCAGTCCTGAGCTACTATTTCCCTCAATGGAGACCGAACTTTACTGGACTTTATCTTGCACTAAAGGTTATTCATGTTATTCCCTTTATCATGTATCTGTACACTGTGGATGGCTCGATTGGAATCATGTATTGTCTTTCTGCTGACTGGTTAGCGTGCAACAAAAGCTTTTCACTGTATCTTCCTACATGTGATAATAAACTAAACTAAACTTAATCTGGTTCACATCAGCAAATCAGAGGGAAAGATATTATTTAAATAACCTGACAAATATCATAGCACCCAGAAAGTTAGGCATAACAGACTTCAGTTTTCTTGCTGATCACCTTCCTTCCCATAGTAATATCAGTAATATTCTGAAGAAGGGTTCCGACTCGAAACATCACCTATTACTTTTCTCCAGAGATACTGCCTGACCCGCTGTTACTCCAGCATTTTGTGTCTATCTGCAGAAATGTTCTCCTCAGACAATCCAGTGTGATATTTTTTGGAATTCTTGTCCTCATTTATAAAGACATTTTCTAGTTTTGATTGCGAGCTAAGTTACCAGCACCAGGTACAAATGATCCCTAATGAATACAACATATTTAAACAAATGAGCATTCAAGTATATATTTTTGCTTGATGCAATTCCTTTAATTGCCCCCAGCAGGCATATGGAAGAAATAAAGATTGCATCTGGGACTGGAATGATGCAATATTTATGTGACAAGCAGTTATCATTATGTAGCATGAACAATCTCTTCTCTTGTGTTTTGTTTTGAATGGGTACACAAATCACTAAACCAAACACATTATCTATGCAGTCTAAGTGCACAGAAATATTAGAATCTTTATTATAAGAATTAATTCTTTCTCATATTTCATAAATTAAGACTTCCGTATTGTGATTGTTCAGTCTTGATAATGTAAGGTTGTTAATTTGTAATAAAAGAAAGTCATATGACTGCGTGCACTTTTTCAACTGGTAACACCTAGGGATCTGGAAATGAGTGCTACTTCTATATTTATTCTCAGGATCTGAGTGGCAAGGTCAGCATGTATTGCCCATCTATAATTATCTTGAGGAGGTGACAAAGGTCTCTGGATTCAATACAACCAGTATTACTTGAAGCGGTGAAATTCAACCGAGCGGCTATCAAAAAATGGGTTAGATGTCACCCATGTCTTCAGGACAGTGTTGTTCACCCAACCATTTTCAGCTGCTTCATCAATGACCTTCCCTCAATCATAAGGTGAGAATCATGGCTGTGCTGATGATTATATAAGGTGCTATTCCATTTGAAATGCTTCACAAATTAAGCAATCCATGACGCTCGCAGCAAGACCAAGATAACATTCAGGCATGGACTGATAAATGGTAGGTATGTTTTATGCTACAGTAGTGCCAAGCAATGACCATTTCCAACAAGAGACAGTCTAACCACCAAATCTTGACACTAGCAATATTCTAAGGTTGACAATTGACTAAAAAAGCAATTGGACCAACCACAAATATATTCTGGTTTGAGGCTGAGAATCATGTGATAAATGACACCACCTGACACTTCAAAGCCAGTCTCTGCAAAGCACGTCACAAGTTCACAAGTTATAGGAGTAGAATTAGGCCATTCGGCCCATTGAGTCTACTCCGCCATTCAATCATGGCTGTGCCACCTAATTCAATGTTCCTGCCTTCTCCCCATAACCCTTGCCACCCATTCTAATCAAGAACCGCAAGAGATGCAACACTTGTCCCTTCACCTCCCCCCTCCACTCCATTCAAGGACCCAAGCAGTCGTTCCAGGTGCGACAGAGGTTCACCTGCATCTCCTCCAACCTCATCTATTGCATTCGCTGCTCTAGATGCCAGCTGATCTACATCGGTGAGACCAAGCGGAGGCTTGGCGATCGTTTCGCCGAACACCTCCGGTCGGTCCGCAATAACCAACCTGAACTCCCGGTGGCTCAGCACTTCAACTCCCCCTCCCATTCCGTATCTGACCTCTCTGTCCTGGGTCTCCTCCATGGCCACAGCGAGCAACACCGTAAATTGGAGGAAATGCACCTCATATTCCGCTTGGGCAGTCTACATCCTGGGTTTTGAACATTGAATTCTCCCAATTCTGCTAGCCCTTGCTGTCCCCTCCCCTTCATCAGCCATCTGGTTGTCTCCTCCCCTCCCCCAGCCCTCGGGCTCCTCCTCCGCCTTTTTCCTTATTTCCTTTCTTCTCCCCACCCCCTATCAGTCTGAAGAAGGGTTTCGGCCCGAAACGTTACCTATTTCCTTCGCTCCATAGATGCTGCTGCACCCGCTGAGTTTCTCCAGCATTTTTGTGTACCTAATCAAGAACTTGTCTATCTCTGCCTTAAAAATATCCATTGACTTGGCCTCCACAGCCCTCTGTGGCACAGGGTGAGGAGAATGACAAAATATTCTCTACTTGCCTGGTTGAATATAGGTCCAGTAGCTCCCCAGAAGCTCAATGCTATCCAGGACAAAGCCAGCTGTTGATTTCAATGCCATCCACCATACTAAACCTTCATTTGCTCCACAGTGGCAACAAAGTGTGCCATCTACAAAATGCACTACAACTGCTCTTTCAAGCTATGTTGACAGCACTTTTCAAATGACTAACACCAAGGAGGAAAAAGGTGGTAGGCTTATGGGAACAGCACCATCTGAAACCTCCTCTCCAAATATCATGCCGTCCTCAATTGTCACTGGGTTTAAATTCTGCAACTCCCTACTCAACAGCAGTGGCTCCATTGGGACGGACTGGAGTGGTTCACAATAGCAGCTCATCGGTACCTTCTCAAGGACAAATGGAGATAGATAGTAAGTGCAGGCCTTGCCAGTGACTTGCTCAGATCCTAAAGATAAAATGAAAATATATAACCAGACAAGCTAAGTTCCGTTGGTTCCCATCTTCAGCAGATAATAACAAATCAGTGGAATTTTTACAATAATGTATGTACAATGCAGAAACAGACAATTAGAAGCATAGACACTTGGAAAATAAGTGCAAGAGTAGGTTATTCGGCCCTTCGAGCAAGCACCACCATTCAAAATGATCATGGCTAATAATCCACAATCAATAAGTACCCTGTTCCTGCTTTCTCCCCATATCCCTTGATTATGTTAGCCTTAAAAACTAAGAGCTATATTTAACTCTCTCTTGAATACATCCAGTGAATTGGCCTCCACTGCCTTCTGTGGCACATAATTCCACAGATTCACAACGCTGAAAGAGTTTTTCCTCATTTCAGTCCTAAATGGCCTACCCCTTATTCTTAAACTGTGACCCCCTGGTTCTGGACTCCCTCAACATGGGAAACATTTTTCCTGCATCTAGCCTGCCCAATTCCTTAAAAATTTTATATGCTTATAAGTCCCTCCTCGTCTGTATTTTTCTTTATATTCCACGTCTCCTCCTGCCTCCTCTCAAGCTTTCAGCATGTTTATCCATATTTCTTCCCTGACTTTTATTCTCTTGACAATAGACAATAGGTGCAGGAGTAGGCCATTTGGCCATTCAATGTGATCATGGCTGATCATCCCCAATCAGTTCCCCGTTCCTGCCTTCTCCCCATATCCCCTGACTCCGCTATTTTTAAGAGCCCAATCTAGCTCTCTCTTGAAAGCATCCAGAGAACCTGCCTCCACCGCCCTCAGAGGCAGAAAATTCCACAGACTCACCATTCTCTGTGCGAAAAAGTGTTTCCTCATCTCCGTTCTAAATGGCTTACTCCTTATTCTTAAACTTTGGCCCCTGGTTCTGGACTCCCCCAACATCGGGAACATGTTTCCTGCCTGTAGCGTGTCCAAGCCCTTAACATTCATAAGTACTTGCTCACTTTCCCCTGCTGACATGGTCAATTTTGCATTTTAGCCAGCCTCAGAAGTTCTTCTTATTTCTCAAATGGTTCAAATCGTGGCTAAAACAAAAACAAATTGCAGATGCTTTAAGCATGAATTATAAAGAAGAAATGCCAGACCTATTCAGCAGTTCTGGCAGCATCTGTGTGAGAGAGAACAACAGAGTTGATTCAGGTTTATTAACCATTGGTTCAAAAGGATCAGCCAGCGCTTCATATAGCCAGTCAATTAAACTCTAGCACACACCCATTCCAATCTCTCTGTCTTTTTCCTCTTAAACTATCCCAACAAAGCCCAATGTAAGCTCAAGAGACAATGTCTTATCTTCCGTCTAGGCCTGCTGCAGCCCTAAGGCCTCAACTTCAGTTCAGTTTAGTTTATTGTCATGTGCACCGAGGTACAGTGAAAAGCTTTTTCTCGCGTGCTATCCAGTTAGCAGAAAGACAATACATGTTTACAATTATACCATTTTTGCTGCAGGGTAGAGATGTAAGAGTGTGGAGCGATTGTAATATGTAATTGTGGATCTGCTTCTGTGGCTAGTGTGCAAATAGTCAACTGGGTTGGGCGCCATCTTGGAAGCCTATCTTGAATTCAGCAGTTTCAGACAACTAGCCATTCCAGTTTCCTCACACAGATGTTGCCTGACCCACTGAGTTCAACCGGCCCTTTGTTGTTTGCTTTTTCCAGTTTATGTCAGAATTGGGATACTGGGAGCAGGAATTACTGCAATGTTCAGTCGATGGAATCTGCGAGAGGGAGTGTGCACAGGTTGGCCTTGTGATCAATGAGCTTTTATTATGGGGAATGGGGAGTTATTGGCCTAAAGCTCCATTTCTCCCGCTGTAGATGCTGCTTGATCTGCTGAGTATTTCCAACCTTTTTTGTTTGGCAGCTGTGGGGCTTTTCAAACCTATTCCTGTATTTCAATTTTTAGTTTTAGCTTGCTTTATTATTGTCACATGTAGTGAGGTACAGTGAAAAGCTTTTTTGTTGCGTGCTAGAGAGTCAGCGAAAAGACTTTATTTGATTACATTCAAGCCGTCCACAGCTTACGGACGGATACAGGATACAGGAAATAAAGTTGTGCAAAATAAAGTTTGGTAAAGTCCAATTAAAGGTAGTCCGTGGGTTTTCAATAAGGTCAGGACCACTCTCTAGTTGGAGATAGGATGGTTCAGTTGCCTGATAACAGCTGGGAAAGAAACTGCCCCTAACGTTTTCACACTTCTGTACCTCGTGCCAGATGGAAGAGGGGAGAAGAGGGAGTGACGGGGGTGAGACACATCTTTGACTATGCTGGTGGGGCTTGGCGAGGCAGCATGAAGTGTAGATGGAGTCAATGGAAGGCAGGTTGGTTTGCATGATGGTCCGTATGGATTTAAATTCGCAGCAGCTGTGGTGACCTGTATTTCACACTTACGATAAAAAAAAAATCCTTCTCTGTTCTCTGTGGATTCACACATCCCCCAGATAGATTAGCTGTTATGAAAAAGGTATCTCTCCCCCCCCCTCTCTGTATTTTTCTTTATATTCCACATCTCCTCCTGCCTCCTCTCAAGCTTTCAGCATGTTTATCCATATTTCTTCCCTGTCTTTTATTCTCTTGAATACTTGCTCATTTTCCCAGCTGTCATGGTCAATTTTGCATTTTAGCCAGCCTCAGAAGTTCTTCTTATTTCTCTTATCTCTCCCTCCCCACCCATCCCTCCCACCTCGTCATATCACACCAATCAGTGACGTAAATTTTCGCTTAATCTCCACTACCACAACCCAAGCCATGGTTTTTCACTATCCACTCAATTATGTGTGACTTAAAACATGCACGGAATCTAAGCTTTCCCATTTCTGCTGAGAGGTCATCTATTTGAAATATTAACTTAATTTCCCTCTCCACGGGTACTGCCTAACCTATTGACTATTTAGAACCTGTTTAGTTTATTAATGCATTATTTCTTCTGGTTCCGAAGCCCCTCTCAAGTGCACGCATTCTTCTTTGTTTGTCTCTACCTAATCCATTTTCGATTGGAAAGAACTCAATCAAAGGTAAGTTTCTTTTCTGAAGGAAAAACATGTATCAGCTTGTCCATTTTTTTTGTTTGTTGTAGCCTGGTACCTTGAAAGTCTTCTTTGTACTTCCTCAAGTAATTTTGTTTCCATTTTGTAGAATGGATGCTGTGATGGTGTGCAGTATAATCGAAATGGGATCTTATCACAATGATGAATGTTCTCCTAATTTAAAAAACTGAAATTACATTTTCAAGCTTAATTTGATTTTACTTTACAAACCATGAGTTATTAGTTCAGGTTTTTTGTTCTCTAGATGAGAAATATAACTTTTTAACGTTGGTGCAAATGGCTTATTTAATTTAATCCCAGTTGCTTTGCTTCTCAACCCAATTTGGAGGCCTGGCAGGCAGGCGTTAAAAGGTAGGATCTCTCTTTACCCCTTTCCCCCTTTACACCCTCTCCTCCAACCTACCCCTACCCCCACACCGTTTCCTTCCCTACTCCCTCCCCCTCTCCTTCCATCTCTCCCTTCCCTTCTTTGTCCCTATCCAGTCCCCTCTCTCTCTCTCCATTGTAACATTTTTTAAGTGGGATTTCTGGCTCATGTTAACATCGGTCATGTTCCATTCCAGGAACCCTCTACTAGAGCGCATTATGTCTTACTCATTTATGAATAGGGAAACTGCTGGGAAATTCCACTTTCATGTAATAAATTGCACACCCAAGAATACTAAGTGAATGGGTTACGCCAGCTGTTGGATCTCACATCCCAACCACAATCCGGTGGAATATCCCACCCTTCTCAGTCTTGGCACAGTAGCATTTATGGGCTAGCAAGTCGTACAATACTAACATCATCTGAACCAGTGTAATACATTACGCCGTGGCACACTGGCCCAGTGTTAGAGTTGCTGCCGTACAGCGTTAGAAACCCGGGTTTGATTCTGACTGCAGGTACTGTCTGTACGGTGTTTACACATTCTCCCTGTGACTGTGCGGGTTTTCTCCGGGTGCTCCGGTTTCCTCCCTCACTCCAAAGACGCGCAGATTTGTAGATTAATTGGCTTCTGTAAATTACAAATTGTCCTTTAGTATGTAGGATAATACTATTGTATGGGGCGATTGTTAGAAGAGTTACATTGTCAGCGGTGCTGCCCTTCAGTTGATAATTTCAATTTTAGTGATTCTAAATCTTTTCAGATGGGTCTGGCCAAAAAAGTAATGGCATGATTCAAAGTAAATGGGAAATTGACTATTCGAGTAGATATTAAAAAATTAACCAATATTTCTGTTAAATATTATTTAGGCCACACTCTTCCTGAGGGAACGTATTATGAGCTAACTGATTGTCATGTGTCTTCACTTTACACATGTGATTAATCTCCATTGCACTTCATTGATATTCAGTGCTATAAGGTATCGTTTCCGTTATGAATACAATTATAAAACTGCAGGTTATTTATGTTTATGTTATTATAGGATACAAGGTGTAGGGCCTGTTCTCTGTAACTTGAAAAGTCCATATTATCATTCATTCTTTTTTTACAATGAGAGTAGCTGTCAACAATGCATCATATACAATAAAGCACATATTCATTTTCATTCTTCTGTCATGCAAGCCAAACTGCAGAGGTATTTTATGATGCCATGATAAGTAAGTTTAGTTTAGAGATACAACGCAGAAACAGGCCTTTCGGCCCACCGAGTCCACGCCGACCAACGATCCCTGGACACCAGCACTATCCTACACACCAGCGACAACTTACAATTTTACCCAAGCCAATTTGCCTACAAACCTGTATGTCTTTGGAGTGTGGGTGGAAACAGGAGTACCTGGAGAAAACCCCACAGGTCACAGGGTGAATGCACAAACTCCGTACAGACAAGCACCCCTAGTCAGGATCGTTCCCGGGTCTCTGGCGCTGTAATGCAGCAACTCTACCACTGTGCTACCGTGCCGACGAATAAAAGTGGGGTAACAAAAATACTATATTGGATATATTAAATAACCTGTCACTATTACTTGGTATACATATTCTTGAAGATTGGTACAATTGCTACTATTGTTGTTGGACGGAACCAAGAGTTGATCATTAGATTGCTACAGATATCCACTGTCATAGATATTCCATAATTCTCTTCCCTTCCCCATCTATCCCACAAGCTGCTACTTGCCCTCATTTTACTTTTCATCTTGGAGATGACTGATAAGATCATGGGGTGGTAAATGCTGCAGCGGCCTCGGCCTTAATAAAACAGGATTGAAAATACAGAAAATGTTGCTGTAAAAATATCAAAAATAAAGCAACAAGAATGACAGGTTGGCAAGGAGGAAGATTTTCTTTTGGTTCGTCTGTCTTAATAACATAGTCAGGCTACCCAATATCATTCTGATGTCAATCAGTTCTACTGCTGATATTTTCTTATCCAATCTACATAGCAAGAGGAAGCCACTAGTTAAATATTTAAGGTAGTAATCCCTTGCCTTATGTAAAACGTGACAAAGACATAGGGAACATTTAACTGGTAATAAAATATGTCTTTGGCTTTTTAATAATTCCAACATAACTGCTATATCTGTACAATTCCTCTAAATGTTATAGGGGTTCAGACAGCACCTGTTTTTTTTTACTCAAAGACCCTTCTATCAATTGAAGTTAACTTGGTCTGGCAGTTTTCTGTCATATGTGACTTCTTTAAGGCTTCATACATGTCCTGTGTAAATGTTTGAGGTAGGGTAGCATGGAGCAGAAGCAGCAGAAAATATAATAGATTATGGCTGTTATTTTATTTCCCCTTGAGCACCACTAAATCTTTGCCTCCAAGACCGAAGCGAGAAGTCTGGATTTATATTGGGGGTCTCGGATCTGCAGTTTACATTTGCAGCCACCAGGTGGTGGGGTTACACAGTACGGTCAGGGATACTTCAACCTGCCATCAACCCAGGTTGTGCATTATCTTGAGTATTACAGTGAGAACTATAACATGCAAAATGCATGCTGGTGTATATCAACAATTTTCTTCACCGCAACAGTTATGTATCACAACTAGAATAAGTTTACACCCTACACATCATACAAACAAAACAGAATTTCCTCAAAAAATGTTTGCACGTTCACCCTGTGACTGCGTGTGTTTTTCTCCGGCTGCTCCAGTTTCCTGCCACATTCCAAAGACATGCAGGTTTGTAGGTTAATTGGCTTCTGTAAGTTGTCCCCAGTGTGTTGGATGTGAAACTGAGATGCCATTGAACGAGTGCACGGGTGATCTTTGGTCACGGACTTGGTGGGCCGAAGGGCCCGTTTCCACTCTGTATCTCGAAGCATGACATCTTCATGTTGGTGGGGGAATGATAATTCAAGTAAAAAGCATCTGAATGTTAACAAATACTCCAGGGATTTATTCTCATGGGCTACAAATCATGGCATAGCTTGTTCCATTTATAATGCTCGGAGCTGGGGATGTCTCCTTGGAAAAATTCAATAGCAACGGATTCAATTTATGACATGCTTTTAACCTAGCAAAAGCATTCTCGCAAGCTTCACAGAAGCATAGTCAAACAGATGACCCACAATCCACATAAAGGAGTGAGCCAAAAAGATACATTCTGAATAAATATTTTGAAAGAGGAAAGAGAGGTTGATAGTCAATAATCAATAGACAATAGTCAATAGACAATAGGTGCAGGAGTAGGGCATTCAGCCCTTTGAGCCAGCACCGCCATTCAATGTGATCATGGCTGATCATCCCCAATCAGTACCCCGTTCCTGCCTTCTCCCCATATCCCCTGACTCTGCTATTTTAAGCCCTATCTAGCTCTCTCTTGAAAGCATCCAGAGAACCTGCCTCTACTGCCCTCTGAGGCAGAGAATTCCACAGACTCACCACTCTCCGTTCTAAATGGCTTACTCCTTATTCTTAAACGGTGGCCCCTGGTTCAGGACTCCTCCAACATCGGGAACATGTTTCCTGCCTCTAGCGTGTCCAAGCCCTTAACAATCTTATATGTTTCAATGAGATGCCCTCTCATCCTTCTAAACTCCAGAGTGTACAAGCCCATCTGGTCCATTCTCTCAGCATATGACAGTCCCGCCATCCCGGGAATTAACCTTGTAAACCTACTCTGCACTCCCTCAAATAGCTAGAATGTCCTTCCTCAAATTAGGGGACCAAAACTGCACACAATACTCCAGGTGTGGTCTCACTAGCGTGATAGATAACAGGGTTTTGTAAGGGAATTTCATAATGTAGGGTCGGCAGCAGAAAGAATGGCCAAAGAATAGCATTTAGAAGACACTTGGATAAGTACGTGGATAGGAAGGGCTTAGAAGGATGTGGGCCAAACGTGGGCAAATGGGACCAGTTTAGATGGGCAACTTGGTCATCATGGACCATGACTCTGTAACTGGTAAGGTGATTGAACTCAGAGGTGTGCAATTGGAGATCAGATAACACAGTGTCTTATAGGGCTGGGAGGAATTACAAACTGTGGGAAGGATAAGGTTATAGAAAAATCTGAAAGCAAAAGTCTGGGAAATTTACTGTTGAGGTAAAAATAGAAAATGCTGGAAACACATAGCAGGTCTGGCACCATCTGTGACAGAGAAGCAGAGTTAATGTTTCAGACCGAAGACTTTGTGTCAGAACTGAAGTATTGCTTTGTTGGAAACTCGTTTAGGTCAGTAAATACAGAGATGGCAGATGGAAAGGACTTTCTACATTTAGAACAAAGGAAACAGAATGTTGGTCCTTCTAAAATTTACCGATAATAGAATGAGAGAGGCCGGTAAAAATGTGTGGTAAGAGACATGGTGAAGATTTCAGCAGCAGATGAACTGAGGTAAGACTGGGATTAAGTGACGTTACTCTGATAGCATAAGTGAGAGAGATCCAAAACTCAGCTGATGACCAGATAATACACACGAGGTTACAAAAAGTCTGGTTGAGTTTCAGACTGTGGTTTATGGAGTCAGTGACTGAAGATTGGTGTCCATGATGGTGCTGTCTGTATGGAGTTTGTACGTTCTTCCTGTGGCCTGCGAGGATTTTCTCCACGATCTCCGGTTTCCTCCCACACTCCAAATATGTATATGTTTGTAGGTTAATTGGATTGGTATAATTGCAGATTGTCCCCAGTGGGATAGCATAAGTGTGCAGGGTTCACTGGTCGGTGCGGATTTGGTGAGCTGAACGGCCTGTTTCCACGCTGCATCTCTAAACTAAACTAAACTAAAAGGGAAGGTACACAAAAATGCTGGAGAAACTCAGCGGGTGCAGCAGCATCTATGGAGCAAAGGAAATAGGCAACGTTTCGGGCCGAAACCCTTCTTCAGACCAATTTTGGCCCGAAACGTTGCCTATTTCCTTCGCTCCATAGATGCTGCTGCACCCGCTGAGTTTCTCCAGCATTTTTGTGTACCTTCGATTTTCCAGCATCTGCAGTTCCCTCTTTTAAACTAAAAGGGAATGTCTGCTCATCAACAATATCAGACAAACAATCTGAGAACTTGGAGAGAGTGAATGGTCGTGAGCGGAGGTGGTAAACTAAAACCAGGCGTCAGCAATGAAAGTTCAGAAATTAATGCTGGGTTTGAAGGTTGCAGATGTGAAGTGGGAGGCCACCAAAGATAAATCCTTTGGAAATACCTTCCATAAAGTTGTAGCCATGTGATGAAAAACTGCTACTGATGGTTCTCTGGTTGCAGCCAGGTGGAAATTCTCTGCCACAGAAGGCAGTGGAGGCCAATTCACTGGATGTTTTCAAGAGAGTTAGATATAGCTCATAGGGCTAACGGAATCAAGGGATATTGGGAGAAAGCAGGAACGGGATACTGATTTTGGATTATCAGCCATGATCATATTGAATGGCGGTTCTGGCTCGAAGGGCCGAATGGCCTATTTCTGCACCTATTTTCTATGTTTCTATTTTTCTATGAAATGAATGTAACCACCTGATCCAGCTGTGGAGAGGTATTGGATGGAGAGGATGATTCATTATATCAAAAGATGCAGAACGATTGAGGAAGACAATAAGATTAAAACAATCTATTTGTGTGAAGTAAGCCTCACCATGACCTGGTGCCCTGTTTGTGGCTTTTAACTTCTCCACATTTTTACACATTTGTTTTGATTGCATGCTGTGCCATGATGATTGGAATCTTTTGTTTTGCTGAGTCACAATTTAGTTGGTACTGAAGAGTCAAGAGTATTTTTAATGTCATATGTCAACTCACCTGAAGACAGGCCCGGTTCCGTATCAAGTACCTGAAGAAGGGTCTCGAGGCAAAACATCGCCTGTCCATGTTCTGCACTGATGCTGCCTGACCTGCAGGGCTCCTTCAGCAATTTGGGTCCTTTTTGCGTATTAACCAGCAACTGCAGTTGTTTGTTTCTACTACTTTTACAATGATAATACCTTACTCGGTTATAGCAGACAATCGGCAATAACGGACTTCCTCCCCATTGCTCCATTATAATGAGGGTTTATACACTCTATATCTTTTCCTATACCTTTTTCCCTATGACAGGAATGAAATGAGAGTGTGGCCAGGGTGGTGTGTGTCTCTGATGACACTGGCTGCCTTTTTGAGGCAGTAACTTCTGTAGATCCCTTCGACGGATGGGCTGGGCAGTGTTCACCACTTTTTGCAATCTTCTTCATTGCTGGACATTCGAGTTGCCAAACATTGTCCGTGATGCAACCAGTCAATATGATCGCTACTGACCATCTGTAGAAGTTCAAGAGAGTGTTTGTTGACATTTCAAATCCCTTCATTCTTCTAAGGAAGTAGGGGAACTGATGAGTGTTCTTTATGAATGCATCAATATGCTGGGTCCAGGACAGATCTTCTGAGATTTGCCCACCAGGGAATTTGAAGTTTTTGACTCTCTCCACCTAGGACAAGGACAAGGACAAGGACAAGGACATTTATTGTCACATACACCAATTAGTGCAGTGAAATTTGAGTTGCCATTGCAGCACAGAAATAAAATAAACACAACATTATAGAATTTAACATTAAAAATAAAAAACATCGTCCTGTCGATGAAGACAGGTTTAAGGATCCTGAACCTTCCTCTTCCAAATCAACAATCAGTCAATGAATAACTTACAGCTTCTTCAAATTGTATTCTTGTGCATATATTGAGAACATTGTGAAACAAATTTTCTCTTTAACTTACATCAGAACACAATTACTTTTTCCTTTTGTTAGTATGTAGTTTAAAAAATTGTATTATATGTATTAATGTACTCTGTCAAACCAATATGAAATAGAGTTTGGTGAGAATTTTGATCAAGAACATGCTGTACTTATTTAATATCTAAAATTCAAAAGTACAGAGATTGAGTCTTCCTTCAAAAGAATATTATCCAATTGGAATGAAACAACCATAAACCAGATGCCACGTGTGACCAATGAAATGTTTACTTCACGAAACATGCATCATTATTCGTGACATAGTTTTGAAGATTTCATATGCATCATCATATAACAGTGCCATCATTGTCTACTAATGCAAACAATTACATTAACGGTTGATAATTCTTTCAAATGTTTCCATAATTTCTGAAGTCCTAATGACATTCAACTCTGGAGTCAACCATTTAGACTGTAGATCCATGGGCTGACATGGATGGGTGAACAGATTACATTAGTAGTGAAATAAATAAATAACTTGTTCAGGATATTTATTCAGAAGGGACAATTGAATATCCCTTACACTTGAGAACAATTGTTTTATTTTGTTTTCACTGTCAATAAATGGACAAACATTGTACATCTTTATTTTTCCCCCCTAAAATTACTATTTTCTATCCTCAATATTGAGGCAGCTGGTAGAGCTGCTGCCTCACAGTGCCAGAGACCTGGGTTTAATCCTGACCTTGGGTGCTCTCTAAGTGGGAGTTTGCATGTTCTCCCTGTGTTTCCTCCGGGTGCTCCTGTTTCCTCCCACATCGCAATGATGTGCAGGTTTATAGTTTAATTGGCCCTGGTGTCCAAGGAGTGGATGAGAAAGTCGGATTACACAGAACTAGTGTGAATGGGTGATCACTGGTCAGCATGGACTTGGTGGGCCGAAAGGCCTGTTTCCATGCTGAATCTCTAAACTAAAATGAAAAAATATGTTTATAATATCTGCCTTTTTGGTCAAAAAGATTAAGCTCCCACCAAGTGGTCCATTTTCTTATGGCTTTCACACTTAACAATTTATAAGTGAAATGTTATTAAGCAATTCCACAGACAGAATAATGTCCCCTATAACATGCTGTGTATAATTGTCTGAAAAATATGTTGCTAAAATGTTTGTGCGATTCAAGAATTAAACAAAGGATGATAATCACCGTATAGAAGCATCAAACATTTCATGAATGTCATATGATCTATATTATCTTCATATGATTTTGAAGATAGACAGAAATATGCCAGGTAGAGTTGCTGCTTCAAAGCTTCAATGTCCCGGATTCAACCTCAACCTCTGGTACTGATGGTGTGGAGTTTGTACCATCTCTCCATAATCACGTAGGTTCTAGTTTCCTCCCGTATCACAAGATAAGCTAGTGGGTCGGTAAACTCCTGGTGTCGGTGGGTGGCAGGAGAATTGAGGGGGGGTGAATGTGCTTTTGGGAGAGAATAGCTTACAAGGAAAGAAATAAGGGCATGAGATCAGTGGGGTTGCTCCAACAGCTGACATAGACTTGATGGGGCAAATGGTCTCCTTCAATATCATGAGGGACGAAGGCATAGCTATCAATGTAATAATTACCTGTTAGACATGGAAACAATATTGGTAAAACATAGGATAGGATCCATAATTTATAATTTTGCCATCCTCTATCATATCACCAACCAGAAAGTTGCATTAAGCCCTGAATATGTCATAGATTCATACAGCATAGAAATAGTCTCAACCTATTGACTCAAGTGGCTGAAGTGGCTGAAGACATGGTGAAAATGAGGCGAGAACATGATCAAATGAAGCAAGAACATGAGCAAGCTTCAGTACAGATGACGACTCAACTGGGGAAAGTTTCAGATAAATGCCTGGACCTGGAAGCTCGTTCTAGACGCCTGAATTTGAGAATTCTTGGAGTCTCAGAGGGAACTGAGGGAAGGGACATTCGTGAGTTTGCCATGGGCTTACTTAAACAACTGCTTAATCTCTCCAAAGAACCGGAAATTGAAGTGGCACACCGTTTACTGAGATTTAAACCGAGATCTCAAGCTAGACAAGACCACCCACGACAGATTATTGTGAAATTTCGAGACATTTCAGAACTGGAAGAGGTGATGAGTAAAATCAAATATGGAGTGCAACTGAGGCTTGATAACGACATTATCAAAATATTCAGGGACTGTCCGTATGAAATTGTGCAAAAGAGAAATCAATTCGGAAAGGCAAAATAACTTTTAAGGGGGATGCAAGATGTTAGATATGGTGTCTTTTATCCAGCTAAAATGCGCATCTCTTATAATGGACGTGAAAGATCATTTGTAAACCCGGAGGATGCGTACAAATATGCCCAGAGCATCGTTGAAAAGTAGCGACATAGATGGTATGAACAAACTTTTTTATTGGAATTCCCCAGTTAATGGAGGATCGGCAGCTCAGAACCATTTCATGTAGTGTTTTGTTTAGGATGGCGAGACTGGTTATCTGTGGAATTTTAACTCAAGGACATTCTGTGTTCCAAACGAAGTGAACAGCCGAACCGAAGAGAATGGACTGTACCAGAAGCATTAATTGTTTAATAGATTATAATATTAAATCCAATTGTAAGAATTGATCCTATTAACAACTTAACAATTTAACAAGTTATCAATATTAAACTAGAATAGTAACGGACGCTAACAAAAAAAATAACGAACTAACATAACTAACATAAATTTTTACTAAATCTAAACCTTATCTATAACTGGGAGGAGGGGATGAGAAACGAGCACCTGGCTCAGGTCCAGGAGCACGTTTCTTTAACCCCTTCAACCAACAGTTGATTATTATTGAAGGTAAAATCATTCGTTTAATAATTAGTAGATAAAATTGCGATATATATATGATATGTTATAATGAAATTTATAGGGTAAATTTGTATTATATATCTGATTGTGAGGCCCCGTCCTATTATGTTATGATTAACCAAGGGTGCGGAGTTATTTGTTTAACATCAACAATGGAAGTCGAAACAAGGTTTTCTCCCACCTACAGGTGGGCCACTTGTTACAGTGTCGACCATTTTAGACACTGTATTTTCACTTTTTCAATTTTTTTTAAATTATTATTATTACCACATAAAGTCACATGTTTGTGTTTTGTGTTTAGTGATAAGCGTAAAAGGGATATGCCAACAAAACATAGTAATGCAAAGGTTCCCCCAATACCCAAAGACCTGAGACATGGATGCACCACAAGGTAAAGGTATTATAATTATTCAAAATGCAAGACGTTAAACAAATGAACCTAGGAGGAGTCTCATTCTGCAGTTGGAATATAAGAGGTATTAATGAACCTATTAAAAGGGGTAAGATATTAGCTCAGCTGAAACTGTACAATTCTGACATCATTTTCTTACAAGAAACTCATCTAAAATCCCAGGATCAAGCTAGGTTGAGGGCGAAATGGATAGGTCAAATATCATTCTTCATATACTTCGAAATCTAGAGGTACGTCAATCATTATTAGAAAAGGTATACCATTCAAAGCAAAGAATACCATAACAGACATTGAAGGGAGATATTTGATAGTTACCGGAGAAATTCATGATACTCCAATTACCTTGGTAAATATATACGCGCCTAACTTTGACAATCCTCATTTTTTCAATAAAATTCTGAACATAATCGCAGAGTTTAATTATCAAAATGTTATTAATAGGAGGAGACTTTAACTGTGTTTTAGATTCGTATTTAGACAAATCAAGCCA
The DNA here is from genome assembly GCA_038087875.1 of Malacoraja senta. NCBI lineage: Eukaryota > Metazoa > Chordata > Chondrichthyes > Rajiformes > Rajidae > Malacoraja > Malacoraja senta. The sequence continues at coordinate 14,135,713 of CM075979.1, read as the reverse complement.
AAAACAGAGAGGGAATACGAAATCTAAAACTAGTGAACTTTTAAATACTTATATAAATGATACCAATATAACAGATGTTTGGAGAATTGCTAATCCGACTGGCAGGGAATACTCGTTTTATTCAATGGTACACAAAACATACTCACGTATAGATTATTTCCTGGTGGATACAAAATTAATCCCTCACACTGTGAACCCAGCATACCATACAAATTAGATTTCAGACCACTCACCACTAACTTTCTTTTTAAAACTGGAAGGAATGTCTAAGAATAATTTGTTTTGGAGATTCAATTCTCAAATCCTAAAAGATCCGCAAGCGAGTATATATTTAAAAGAACAAATGGACGTCTTTTTTGAAATAAATGACATTCCAGATATATCGCCTACTTTACTATGGGAATCTTTTAAAGCATTCATTAGAGGTGTTATAATCTCATACCAAGCTTTTCAAAATAAAAAGAATAAGAATGAACAAAGACAGTTAGAAGAACTTATTAGACAAATGGATATAGATAATGCTAAAGATCCATCAATAGATAAACATAATAAAATAATAATTTTGAAATTTAAATTAAATAAACTATTATCAGCCAAACTTATAAGACTTTTCCAAATTACAAAACAGGAACACTTTGAATTTGTGGATAAACCGCATAAACTTTTGGCTCGTCAGCTAAAAAAACGAGAAAAAGAACATACGATCCAAAAGATTAAATCAGATAGAGGGGAATTACTAACCATACCGAAGGATATTAATAAAAGATTTGCGCAATTTTATGAGAATTTGTACACATCTAAAACGACAACGGACTCCAATAAAATTACAGAGTTCTTGGATAATTGTAATCTTCCAAAGTTAGAGTTGAAGGAACAACTGTGGTGATAATGAGCATCCTTGTCACCACAATTGGGTGCACAAATTTCAATCAAGGAATTAGAAGATGCAATAAATTCATTAAAGAATGGGAAAACTCCAGGTCCTGATGGATTTACTAATGAATTGTATAAAAGCTTTTATGACAAAATTATACCACGGTTACAAAAAATGTATCAATATGCTTTTAAAAAACAAATATTACCTGATACATTAGCGGAATCAACGATAACACTAATACTTAAAAAAGACAAAGATATAGAAGAACCGGGTTCATATAGAGCTATAGCATTGTTAAATACAGATCAAAAAATATTAGCGAAAACATTAGCTAGAAGATTAATTAAATATATTAGTAAATTAATAAACCAAGATCAGACGGCGTTTATCCCTAAGAGATATTCATCTAATAATATGAGACGTCTACTCAATATAATGCACTCACACAAAATTGAAGAACAAGAATGATCAATTATTTCGCTGGACGCTGAAAAAGCATTTGACCAAGTAGAATGGAATTATATGGATAAAGTATTACAAAAATTCCAACTGGGAGAGAATTTTATTTTATGGATTAAATTATTATATAATAAACCTACAGCTAGAATACCAACTAATAACATATTACCCTCGAAATTTCAACTATCAAGGGGAAACAGACAAGGATGCTCATTATCACCACAGTTGTTTGCTCTCATAATTGAACCATTAGCAGAAAAAATTAGAACACATCCAGATATCCATGGGTATAATACTAAATACTCAAATAATAAAATATCTTTATACGCAGATGATATATTATTGTACATTACAAAACCTCAAATTACTATACCAAACATACTAAATCTAATTGAGGACTTTGGATCCTTTTCTGGATACAGAATAGATTAGAATAAAAGTGAAATTATGTCAATAAAACCGAAAGACTCAACACATCTTTTAAAATTCCCTTTTAAAATAGCTACAGAAAAATTTAAATACTTGGGTATTGAAATCACCAGAACATATCAAGGCATGTTCAAAGCAAATTATGATCTACTTAATAAATTAAATACATTAATTACATTTTCGAAAACGCTTCTGATGTCTTTAATAGGCCGAAGAAATGCAATAAAAATGATCTTCTTACCACAAATTTTATACCTATTTCAATCGATTCCTATATACCTACCAAAGAAGTTTAAAAAAAAATTGGACTCAGACATTATTAATTTTATATAGGATTATAAATCCCATAGAATACAAAGAACACACTTGAACAAAGCTAAAGTATTAGGGGGCTTAGCACTCCCTTCATGTAAAACTTCATGTATTATTATTGGTCAGTAAATATTTAAAAAATTGATCCAACTGATGGACAACTCTGCCCAGCAAGTGGACTGGATTGTAATGGAGAGAGAGGACTGCTCCTCTGGTAATATTGGAGCGATCTTCCTCTCACCAATGAAACTGAATAACATAAATTATAACAAAAAAACAATTTTACATAGTACAATCAGAACTTGGAAACAAATAAAACAAAATTTAAAATTAAGAAATCTATCGCTTTTATCTCCAATTCGTTTAATCCCTCTATTACAGACAAATCTTTTACACAATGGGATAGACTTGGAATTAAAACGTTCGGTGACTTGTATGAAACTGGAAAATTACTAGCATTCCAACAATTACAAATAAAATATAAACTGGGAAATAATCAATATTTTAAATATTTTCAAATATGTGACTATTTGAAAAAATATACAAAAGGTCATTATAATATCCCAGCAGATGTATTGGATGAAGCAATGCAGATAAAAGCTGAATCAGCAAACTTAATATCATATTTGTATAATATTATCTTAAATGTAGAAATACCATCTACGGAAGGTATTAGAAGAGACTGGGAACAAGAATTAGCTATCAAAATCTCAAAGGAAAAGTGGAATGAACATTTATTAAACGTGCATAAATGTTCGATTAATGTAAGACACTTTAATACAATTTAAAATTTTACATAGATTATATTATTCAAAAACTAAAATTAATAAAAATTCCCCAATGTATCATCCATTTGTGATAAATGTAAATCTCAAGAAGCTACTATAGCGCACTCATTTGTTTTTTGTACAAAAATTCATAAATTCTGGATTGAAATTTCTGAAATCTTTACAAAATTATTTAAAATAAAACTGATACCGAAAGCAGAATGGATTATCTTCGGAACAACGGAAGATAGTCCTGAACTAAATGTGTTTCAAAAGAAATTAATAGATTACGGGTTAATAACTGGAAAAAAGTTAATCCTAAAATTCTGGAAAAACGCTCCAATACCAACTATAAACATGTGGATTTCAAATATGTTTGAAACATTACACCTAGAAGAGATAAGACTCCTCCTGGCAGGTAAACCAGATCACTTGGGTATTTTACAGTCTATTTTACAAGCTACAGTCTGTGGGAGGCAGCACCTAGCACCTGCTGAAAATCTGAGACAAAAGAGAATCCTGGAAATAGACACTCAAACAAGTATCATCTGGCTGCAACCTTCCCCCCATTGATAGTCATAGAGTGATACAGTGTGGAAACAGGCCCTTCGGCCCAACTTGCCCACACCGGCCAACAATGTCCCAGCTACACTAGTCCCACTCGCCTGCGCTTGGTCCATATCCCACCAAACCTGTCCTATCCATGTACCTGTCTAACAGTTTCTTAAATGATGGGATATTCCCAGCCTCATCTTCTTCCTCTTGCAGCTTGTTCCATACACCCACCACCCTTTGAGTGAAAAAGTTACCCCTCGGATTCCTATTAAATCTTTTCCTATGTCCTATATCCTCTGACCTATGTCTTCTGGTCCTCGATTCCCCTACTCTGGGCAAGAGACATTGTGCATCTACCCGATCTATTCCCCTCATGATTTTGTACTCCTCTATAAGATTCCCCCTCATCCTCCTGCGCTCCATGGAATAGAGACCCAGCGTACTCAACCTCTCTCTATAGCTCACGGTCCTGGCAACATCCTCGTAAATATTCAAGCTTTTATGCTTGACAATATCTTTCCTACAACATGGTGCCCAGAACTGAACACAATATTCTAAATGCGGTCTCACCAACGTCTTATACAACTGCAACATGACCTCCCAACTTCTATACTCAATACTCTGACTGATGAAGGCCAAAGTGCAAAAAGCCTTTTTGACCACCTTATCTACCTGTGACTCGACCTTCAAGGAACCATGCGTGTACTAGATCCCTATGTTCTACAGCACTAGCTAGAGGCCTATCATTTACTGTGTAGATCCTGCCCTTGTTCGACATCCCAAAATGCAATACCTCACACCTCTGTATTAAATTCCATCAACCATTCCTCTGCCCACGCAGCATTCCCCAACAAGTCTATCACCATTATCAGAACAATCCCCCATTTTCTGGACAGGATAATGATCCAATTTCTTACCTGCGTCAGTCTTTCCAACTGATAGAATTTGCAATGCAAGTCTTCAAAATTTGGTTTAAAACGTTCCCTGAGTCCATAATCAAACATGATTTTGTCAAGAACACTAAACGCTTGCTCTTCGGGCAGCTGAAATTATATATTTGAACTATACACTGCAAGGGCCAGGAAGCGAGCGGGTAAGATTATCTCTGACCCATCTCACCATGGCCACAAATTCTTTGAAGCACTTCCCTCTGGAAGGAGACTCCGGACTCCGGACAGCCAGACATAAAAAACAGCATTTTTCCGCGAGCAGCAGCTCCACTCAACAGCCAAAAGTCTGTAGTCTCCTTTTGCTCTGGTATTTTATTTTATTCTTCACATGATCAAGTTATAATGATTTATTTTGTAATTGTCTTCTGTATATTGTGTTGTTATCTTTGCGAGCAAAGCGCCAAGGCAAATTCCTTGTATGTATACATACTTGCCTAATGGAACATTTATTCAATAGAGAGCAACACCTCAGTTCTCCCAGTAACCGCCCCATACATGTTTTAACTAGGCAGTGCTGAAAAGCCTTGTAAAACCTCGGACCACCTATTCACTGACATCCACTTCTTTTTTCACTTCACCTCTCCCTCTCTCCGTGTTTTTATTCCTCGAGTTCTGCTGAAGGGTCATCGACCAGAAATGTTAACTCTGTTGATAGACACAAAATGCTGGAGTAATCAGCGAGACAGGCAGCATCTCTGGTATAGAAGGAATGGGTGACGTTTCGGGTCGAGACATTTCTTCAGACTGAGATTTCTCTCTCCACGAAATGCTGCCTGACCCGATTTTTTTTTTTGCTTTCATTTCAGATTTTAAGCCTCTATCATTCTGTTTCATTTCCAATAGAAACAGCCAACTGAATCTGTGTCGAATTCTTCTTCATTCGTTTCCATCTTCCATGTTTCAAATGTTGACATCGCTGTCATCGTCCGCCCTGAAAAGGACGCAAGCTTCCGGCGACAATCAGTGGGAGTCATCACTTGATGCAATAGATGATGGTGGTAGCAGAATTAGCTCAGGATACTTCCAGTTTCCAGCCTCGCGACATGGACGCTTCTGCTAAGGGGCCTGTGTTGAATTGAAAGAAGTGCATTGAAAACAGGTTGACACAAACCAAGATCAAGAGGCATACCAATTGACCTTCAATTGCCTTAGTGAAATATTAATTTTCTGCACCTCATAGTATAATCCAATTGAAACCACAATTAACCTTTCTGCCCACTCTCCTTGTACAGTTTGATGTGCTGAAGGATTTGCCAATAGAAATCAAAGCAAGGCCTATTGCTAGATCCAAACAGTGCAGGAATCATATGCTGTTGTAATCAGGATGCCCAGTGAAACACCAACAGCTCCCATGTAGTTTTGCTCTGGATGTTAATATACAAGGTGAGCTCAATACTTCTAAGGGATTGGTTGTACAAAAATGTGAGGAAAAAAACGTAAGAGTGAATGTATTCATCACATCTAGAAAGTTAAAGATTGTTTGAGAGTCACAAGTAGATAGGGTGGCCTTCATCAGTCAGAGTACTGAGTATAGACATTGGGAGTTCATGTTGCAGCTATATCAGACATTGGTGAAGCCACATTTAGAGTATTGTGTTCAGTTTTGTGCACCATGTTATAGGAAAAGGTGTTGTCAAGCTGGGAAGGGTGCAGAGAAGATTTACAAGGATGTCGCCAGGACTCGAGGACCTGAGCTACAGTGAGAGGTTGAGCAGGCTAGGACCCCATGCCTTGGAGCACAGAAGGGTGAGGGGTGATCTTATAGTGTACAAAATCATGAGAGGAATAGATCAGGTAAACGCACAGGATCTCTTGCCCAGAGTAGGCGAATCAAGAACCAGAGGATGTAGGTTTTAGGTGAGGAGGAAAAGATTTGTTTACCCAAGGGGTAACATTTTTACACAAAGTGATGTATGGAACGAGCTGCTGAAGGAGGTAGATGAGGCAGGTATTATTGGAACTTTTAAGAAACATTTAGATAGGTACATGGATAAGATAGGTTTAAACGGATACGGGCAGGTTGGGACTCATGTACAGTAGATGCGACATGTTGGTTGGAGCGTGCAAGTTGGACCGAAGGGCCTGCTTCAACACTGAATATAGAAGTAGCTTTCATGTGAAAATGTCATCCGTGCCATCCCTCAAACCAGGTGAAGTGATAAGAATTCATCCATGATACCAACAATAAAGATAATGTAGTTCAAGTTCAAGTTCACATTTATTGTCACATGCACCAATTGGTACAGTGATATTTGAGTTACCATACAGCCATACGAATAAAAAGAACACAACACACAACAGTGGAATCAACATATCTCACTGTGATGGAAGGCAATAAATTCAATCATCTTCCTCTTTGTTCACTCGTGGTCGGGGCCTTTGAACCCTCCGCAGTCACCGCTACGGTGGCCCGATGTACAGGCCCGCTCGCCGGGATGATCGAAACTCTGGCGTCGGAACGGATCGGAACACACTCTGTGGCTTGGAGTTTTCCGAATTGGCCGCTTCTTACTGGAGACCGCGGCTTCCGAGACCACAGGCCCCGCTGGATGGAGCTCCAACACTGGTGATCGCCGGCAAAGGATCGCCCCACTCCGTGATGGTAATATCGCGATGCGCCTGCTGCTGAAGCTCTGGGCCGGTCTCCGGTAGGAAAGGCCACGCCAATCCAGTTGGTAGGCCGCGAGGAGGGGGACGAAGATGCGACACGGAGAAAAGACGCATCTCCGTCCAGGTAAGCGACTGAAAAACGGTTTCCCCCTATTCCTCCCCACCCCTCCCCCACCACTCCCCACATAAGACATACTAAGAAACATTGAAACATACATTTAGACACACTAAAAATAACAAAAAGTGTGAAAGGACTAACAAGCTGCTGGCGAGGCAGCCACTGTGGTGGCGCCACCCGATGTATAGCCATAGACATCAGAGAGCTTTCACATCCTTGTTCCTATGAGATACTCAATGCAGGGCCACACAATAGGAGCAAGGGGTTAAAAACTAGAGAAAGACTGGAAGACATTCAGAATTATCTGTCCAATGTTGAATTAACAGAGACACAAAACGGTGCAGAGGTTGGAATCGCGAACAAAAAACAAACTGCTGGAACTCAGGCAGTATCTAGGGAGTGAATGTTTCAGGCCGATGGGGTAGGGGGGAGCAAACTGGAAAAGAGTGTGGGGTGGGGCAAAACTTGGTAAACAATAGGTGGATACAGGTGAGGGGGGTTGATTGGTAGGTGGGTGGAGTAAGTGACAAAGGCTGGAGGTGAAAAGTTGACAAAAGGGTGTGAGATAAAGAAAGAAGAGGAGGTATGAAAGGTAAAGCCAGAGGGAGGGATATAGCTAGAAGGGGTCCGTGCAGAGGGGAAAGAGGTGGGATAAAAGGAACATGTGGTACTCATGGATGGGAGGTGAGCATACGGGGAACAATGAGCTAACAGAGGATGCATTGCAAACCCAACTACAGAACAAGAACTGTGGAGCTCGGCCAGGTTCGAATCAACAAAAGCCAGTAATGAATTGATGCGGAAGAACTGTTCGCCAACTGTAATATCTTTTGGACTTTCTGCTGGAGCACATGATTTATACACAAATTGTTGGATAGGAAAAAGTGTTGAAATGTTATACTGAAAGCAAAGCAGTTTCTGCCAAGTGATAGTTTAAATTGTATGGACACTAATACCTGTAAATCTCTGTAGGTTTATTGGAGCCTGGGAAGTATGGACTATGTTGTGTTAAATGTTGAAATTGGAATATTCATAAACAAATATAAAAGGTGCAATGAAAGCAATATGGTCATATCTGGGGGCATTTAGTGGCTCTATAAATGTGAGCATCTGACATTTTGAGGTTAGAATGTGTTGGAAGATGGAAGGATGGTTAATATATGATGAGCGTTTGACAGCACTGGGCCTGTACTCGCTGGAGCTTAGAAGAATGAGGGGGGAACTCATTGAAATGTACCGAATAAAAAAGGCTTGGATAGAGTGGATGTGGGGAGGACGATTCCACTAGCAGGAGAGTTTAGGACTAGAGGTCATACTCAGAATTAAAGGACGTTTCTTTAGGAAGGAGGAATTTCTTTAGTCAGAGGGTAGTTATTTCAGTTCTGCCAAAGGCTCTCTGCCCTAAAGCACTGACTCTGTCCTTCTTTACATAGATGGCCTGACCTGCTGAATATATCCAGCATTTTCACTTACTGTTCATCTTGTACGGGGGGTTGTCAGACAAATTGATCACTATGTCATTTGATGGCAGCATTGCCATGAATCTACACAGTTGATTGCCAAGAGTGGTGGGTGAGAGGTGTTCTGAAGTTGCAGCCAAGGATGACTTGGTTTATAAACTGATCTGTTAAATATTGCTGAAAGTTTACATTAAGACTCCATAGATGATGATCACCCAGGCATGTCTTTATGCCTGGCCTCTCATGAAGTTAGTTGTGATTAGGGAAGACCCTCAAGAGAAGTGTCTAGTTAGGGCTGAGATGAGGAGAACATCTTTTATGTAGAGGGCAGTGAGTCGATGGAAAGTGGTAGATGGATCAGTGGCTGTGTATGTTTATAGCTGGGCTTGCTAAATCTTTGGACATTAAGAGTACTAAGAGATTTGGGGATTGGGGAGGAAAATAAACCTGTAGTAGTTATGATCATATTGAAATAGTGGCAAGTTCCAAAATTCTTATCAACATTACATAGCTCTATTTCTAATGTTCTTATGGGGGCATTTCTGAAGAACCCATCACGATATAGGGATCCAGACCCCCTCAAATACCATTATCATTCATTTTATTGTGACAATCAACCTGGTGTTTGAGGATTTGAACACAACATTTATTTGGCACGGTGTGGTGTGTTTATTGCTATCTAATGCCTGGGTAACTACCTAACGCTTTGGAGGCACTGATTGTGCTTGGAACAATCTGAACATAAGGTATTTTAAAAGCATTAAACATATTGAGAGCTTGTGTGACAGTATAAATGCACAGTACAAGGACACAAATAAACAGGTGGAAAAAAGTTAATGGTAATATTTTAGGATGGATTGACAATTAGTTAATTGGGAAAACGAATAAAAATAAATGGGCTATTTTTGGGTTGGGATGTCTTGGGGATTTATACAGAACCCCAGCTGTTTACAGTCTTCATGAACAGACCAATTTAATATATCAATGTTTTCTGGTGATGTTAAAGTGGGCAGCAGTGTGTTGTGAGGAGGATCCTGAGAGTCTTCAGGGAGGTATAGGCAGGCTAAGCGAAAAGACAAGGACTTGGCAGATGGAAAAATGGCGCCGTGTCTTCTTTGACAAACAGAAATGGAAAGGTGAAGTATTTTTAAAAGTGGGACATTGAAATGCCTTGGTATTCAGAGAACCTGGGATTCCATACATATGAATCATTGAAAGGTACAGGAAGTAACGTAGATGAGTAGAGCACAGGAACAAGCCCTTTGGCCCCAATGTCTCCGCAAAACATGATGCCAAGATTAAGTAATCTCATGTGCCTGCACATTATCCATATCCCTCCATTCTTACCACCTTTGTGTAAAAAATCTTGCCCTGCATATCTCCTTTAAACTTTGCCCCACTGAACTAACAGCTTTGCCTTCTAGACTTTTAACATTTCCATCTGGGGAAAAGCTTCTGACTGTCTGCCCTATCTATGTCTCTCAAAATCATATATACTTCTATGGTCTTCCCTCAATCTCCAGCGCTCCAGAAAAAAACCATCCAAGACTGTCCAGCCTCTCCTTGTACCTAAAAGCCCCTAATCTAGGCAGCATTCTGGTAAACCTCTTCTGCACCATCTCCAGAGCCACCACATCCCTCCTGTAATGGTGTGACCAGGACTGCATGCAATACACCAAATGCAGCCTAGCCAATATCTTATAGAGCTGGATCATAAAGGGCCTGTCCCACTTAGGCAACTTTAGAGGCGAGTGCAGGAGACTCTGCGCTTGTCTCATGATCAGCTTTTCTGCAGCTGATCTATATACTTTAATGGCCTTCCTCACTGCTTGCCACTCCAGCAATCTGGGTGCCTGTATTTTAGCCTTAATTGCAATAAGATTTGAATTGAAAAAGTAAGGATGTCTTCCTGCAATTGGGGCACTGATGAGACCACATCTGGGAAATTGCGATAGGTTTGAACTCTCTATCTAAGGAAGGATGCGTGTCTGATTCAGAGGTGGGGGAAGAGAATAGCAATAGTTCTGGGATGGCAGTTTCTTTGGGTGAGGAGAGCTTAAAGGCCCTGTCCCACTTTCCCGAGTTACTCATGAACTCTCCAGAGTTTTCCCCTTGATTCGAACTCGGGGAATGTCAGGTAATGTCGGTAGCGAGTCCGTAGATGTTTCGTAGCAGCTCGTAATGCCAGCCATAGATACTCGGGGCTTCAGGTAAGTCGGGACGTTTTTTCAACATGCATCCTTCCAACATGTTGAAAAATGTGCACGAGTTAAAAAAATAGCCCTGAGTACCTACGAACGGCTATTACCGTAATTCTCCGAGTTCGAATCAAGGGGAAAACTCGGGAGAGTTTGTGAGTAACTCGGGAAAGTGGGACAGGGTAGATTAAGTCTGTACTCTCCAGAGTTTAACAGAATGAGAGGTGATCTCATTGAAACATTGAAAAGTTGATTACACTTGACAGGGTAGATGTAGGGTTGATATCCCCCTTGGCTCGGATGTAGAACTAGGGAGCACAAATTGAAAAACAAAAAAACAGTCAGCCATTCAGGACTGAGTTGTAATGACATTTTTACCAAGAGTGTCCATGATGGTCACTGAAGACAGAGATCAACAAGTCTTTTTACATTAAGGTAATTGTGGGAAGTGGGGGGAAGTGGCACTGCATTAAACCATCATCCATGAACTTACAGAATGGCGGAACAATCATGAGTAGTTGAGAGGCCTATTCTGGTTCTGTTTCGTGTCAGAATGTAGATCAAAGGATAAACTGGGTGATATTTCCTATCGGTCAAAACTTGGTTTCAGAGAAATACATCTGAGAAGACTGGGGCTTAAATAGCCTCACCATGTTTCTGAACCAAAGCATCTAATTAACCTTGCAATGCTCTGCTGTAGGAGAGCTTTATGGGCCTGTTCCACTTAGGTGATTTTTAAGACTAGTTTGTCACCATGTGTTAGTCGGTGGTCGCCGGGAGCAGTCTCCTCAGTCGCGCAAAAAGTTGTAGCGTCTTTCTGGTCCCCGCTAAATTTTCAACGTGGGTTTGATGCCAGTGAGCGTAGCTTGATTTCTCCTGAAGTAGGTGCTGTCGTAGGTTGTCGCCAGGATGACATAGGTTGCCCCTGGTTTTTTGGCGACCTGCTACGACTATGACAGTCGCCGGCAATTGCCTAAAAAATTGCCAAGTGGGACAGGCCCATTAAGATTACATTATTTGGATATCTTATCTTGTACTTTCCCCCCCTCTAATCGACATCCCAAAGCAATGTTTTCCACTTCTAGAACTACTATTAAGTTTATTTGCTGGTGTTGTTTGTCTTGTTGCAGCACTGATATATGTATTCATTTGATAAACCCCCCCCCCCCCAAGGTTTGGTGCATTAAAATTATGCCAAAAGTAGCCTCAACCATATTTATATGACCGAGTTAATGCTCCAATTGTATACTTCCAATTTGCTCAGGATGAGCATAAATATACAAAACAAACTCATTATATTCACTTTCAGCTGCTGCTTTAATGGGAGATGTAAAAAAAATAGCAACACATATATTTTGTCAGTCATACTAAAACGAATGCACATGCAACTACATGGAGTATTATTTTATCTTGTGTAAAGGATTGTTGCAGAAGGATTCAACAGTGGAAGATATAAAATCAGATTAAAATATATACAGGAGCCTATCAATCACCTAAAAAATTGAATACTTGACTAACATTGAGGCCCAAGATAGACACAAAATGCTGGAGTAAAGGGCCTGTCCCACTTGGGCGTCATTTGCACATCATTTATGCGACAGGCCGGTCGTGACTGTCGTGCGAAAATCGTCTAGCAGTACGACAGTCGTGCGCCAAGTGCTCTTGAGGGCCCTGCTTCTTTTGGGAGCCACTTGCGATGTCGTTCGTACTTAGTCCGATCTCCATGGCAAGGATTTTCCCAGTGAAAAAATTTCAAAACTACATGCGCTTTATACCCGGGTGGTCACGTGGTGCGGCGCTCAAATGACGCGCAGATGGAGCGCCGATGGCGTACGGGCAGCGCATGGTTACAGATGTTGACGCACGGTGACGCATAATAAATTAGCATAGGCAATGTTCGTGCGGGTGGCATCTCTGGAGGAAAGGAATAGTCACCTGCTCCTTTTTTCCAGCTCTTCTTCTTGCGTATGGCGTGCACAGCCTAAAGTTGTGGGACAACTTGTTCTATTTAATTGTGGACGCCGGGTTGATTGCATTCTCCAGTGATGCTGCCTGACCTGCTGAGTTGCTCCAGCAGTTTGTGTCTATCTTCAGCATCTGCAGTTCCTTTCTACGCAACATTGAGGTTTAATTGATTATAGAATGAAGTAAGTAAAGAAAAAAAACACTTAATAAACAACGAATCTGAAGGTATGGATATTCAGAAAATATTGCAGTTTAATGCCACCAAATTATAAGATTCATAAATACCTGCAAATGAAATCAATTACAGTATGTGTAAAGATATACTATGGAACTTGTATACTATAGAGATCCTTTTTCTCCAAAGATGCTGCCTGACCTGCTGAGCTAGCACTTTGTGTCAGTCTTTGGTATAAACCAGCATCTGCTGTTCCTTGTTTCTACTATAGAGCATTGTTAACAGAAGACAGTCACATTGCAACATAAAATATAGGAATTTGTTTTGTATCTGTCTTGCACTGATTGAACAGTTCCATTTGAAGAACATGAAAGATGGCCCTCTTGTAATGAAGCTGTCTTTAACAATCTGATACCTGTGGTGTGTGACTTACAACTGTAAATCACTCTGTACACTAAATCTCCTCCGTTCAGTCACTCTCCTTCCACAGTGCTGAATGCAAACATAGTTGTGAATGTTATTGCCTGAAACACTGTGAGATAACGCAACTTAAACCAACAATATGGTTAAGATGTGATGTATGGTAATCAAAGAGATCTTTCAGAATAGCATTATAGATACCTCCCCTTGAGTAATAAAAACAAATCAATAACCATCTGTGGTTAACAAAATAAGCTAAAAGTAGTAATAAACTTAAAGTAAATCATAACATTGTACAAAGACTGATGGTAGGTTATAAGATTGGACTAAGTATAAAAACAGCACGGATTAGCTAAGAATAGTAATAATGATAAGTAAAGGGGCTGTCCCACTGCAGCGACGTAATCTGCGAGTTTAGAAGAGTTTGCCTTCGACTCAAACTCGCAGCATGGTCGACACGTGGCCCTAGGAGGTTCTATAAGGTCACTGGAACTCTCCCGCATACTCACGGCCTCTGTTTGGTCGATGAAAAATTGTCAGCATGTTGAAAAATTTTCCACGAGTAAAAATTAGTCATCATGGTTCTTTTGAACTCGTAGTGGAGTGAAGTCGCTATGTAGTTTCAGGCAGTCGAGGGCAGCCACAGGCAATCTCCTTCGCTGACCGGGCATTTTAATTGGCTCATTGGAGTT
>CM075979.1:14093851-14121526 GCA_038087875.1 Malacoraja senta | reverse complement strand
TTGTTTACCATCAGTTCCATGAGAGCAGGTAGCAAAGTTCAAATTTTCCAGACTTTCATTCATGGTTATTACATCAATGCACTTGATCGTATGATAGAAATGTGCTGATGGTGTCAAGGAGTTTATCGAGGAGTTATTTTTTGCTCCAGGTGCCATCATCTGTGGTCTCTTGATCTCCATGTTGGGTTATAATATTTCTTTAGAAGAGTAAACAAAATCAGGCCAATTAGCCATTATCTATATATATATATATCAACTAACAAATTGTTTTGATTGTGCTGCACTTACAAAGAACATTTCTAGTAATATTGTAACAAATCAGCAAAGCATTACTTTGCAAAGGAAACGGTATCCTTCAATCCCATATCAATTAAACTTATTGTAGAGTTGCTGCCTCAAGGGGCTGTCCCACTGCAGCGACATAATCTGCAAGTTCAGAAGAGTTTGCCCTCGACTCAAATTCGCAGCATGGTCGACACGTGGCCCTTGAAGGTCCTATGAGGTCACTGAAACTCTCCTTCATGCTCGAGGGAAGTTCCCGCATACTCGTGGCCTCAGCTAGGTCGCGGAAAAGATTTCAGCATGTTGAAAATTTTTCGCGAGTAAAAATTGGTCGGCATGGCTCTTTTTAACTCATAGTGCAGTGGAGTGGGGTCGCTATTTAGTTACAGGCAGTCGAGGGCAGCCGTAGGCAATCCTCTTTGCTGACCGGGCATTTTAATTGGCTCATTAGAGTTTTCCGGACCAAGGTAAAATGCCCGCTAAACTTTATTAAACATTGTCTGACTTTTTAAAAGTGTCTTCACTACTTCTCTCCCCTCCACCCACCTCTTCTCCCCCCTTCTTCCCCCCCTTCTCCCCCCCTCTTCTCCACCCCCCTTCTCCCCCCCTCTTCTCCCCCCCTCTTCTCCACCCCTCTTCTCCACCCCTCTTCTCCCCCCCTCTTCTCCCCCCCTCTTCTCCCCCCCCTCTTCTCCCCCCCTCTTCTCCCCCCCTCTTCTCCCCCCCTCTTCTCCCCCCCTCTTCTCCCCCCCTCTTCTCCCCCCCTCTTCTCCCCCCCCTCTTCTCCCCCCCCTCTTCTCCCCCCCTCTTCTCCCCCCCCTCTTCTCCCCCCCTCTTCTCCCCCCCCTCTTCTCCCCCCCTCTTCTCCCCCCCTCTTCTCCCCCCCTCTTCTCCCCCCCTCTTCTCCCCCCCTCTTCTCCCCCCCTCTTCTCCCCCCCTCTTCTCCCCCCCCCTCTTCTCCCCCCCCCCTCTCTCCCCCCCCTCTTCTCCCCCCCCTCTTCTCTCCCCCCCTCTTCTCCCCCCCCTCTTCTCCCCCCCCCTCTTCTCCCCCCCCCTCTCTCTCCCCCCCTCTTCTCTCCCCCCTCTTCTCTCCCCCCCTCTTCTCTCCCCCCCTCTTCTCTCCCCCCCTCTTCTCTCCCCCCTCTTCTCTCCCCCCCTCTTCTCTCCCCCCTCTTCTCTCCCCCCCTCTTCTCTCCCCCCCTCTTCTCTCCCCCCCTCTTCTCTCCCCCCCTCTTCTCCCCCCCTCCTCTCCCCCCCTCTTCTCTCCCCCCCTCTTCTCTCCCCCCCTCTTCTCTCCCCCCCTCTTCTCTCCCCCCCTCTTCTCTCCCCCCTCTTCTCTCCCCCCCTCTTCTCTCCCCCCCTCTTCTCTCCCCCCTCTTCTCTCCCCCCTCTTCTCTCCCCCCCTCTTCTCCCCCCCTCTCTTCTACCCCCTCTCTTCTCCCCCCTCTCTCTCTCCCCCCCTCTCTTCTCCCCTCCTCTCTTCTCCCCCCCACTCTTCTCCCCCCCCCACTCTTCTCCCCCCCCACTCTTCTCCCCCCCACTCTTCTCCCCCCCCACTCTTCTCCCCCCCCACTCTTCTCCCCCCCCCCACTCTTCTCCCCCCCCCACTCTTCTCCCCCCTCACTCTTCTCCCCCCCCCACTCTCTCCCCCCCCCACTCTTCTCCCCCCCCACTCTTCTCCCCCCCCCCACTCTTCTCCCCCCCCACTCTTCTCCCCCCCCCACTCTCTTCCCCCCCCCACCCTTCTCCCCCCCCCACCCTTCTCCCCCCCCCCCCACCCTTCTCCCCCCCCCCCCACCCTTCTCCCCCCCCACTCTTCTCCCCCCCCCACTCTTCTCCCCCCCCCCACTCTTCTCCCCCCCCCCCCCACTCTTCTCCCCCCCCCCCCACTCTTCTCCCCCCCCCCACTCTTCTCCCCCCCCCCACTCTTCTCCCCCCCCCCACTCTTCTCCCCCCCCCACTCCCCCCCCCCCACTCTTCTCCCCCCCCACTCTTCTCCCCCCCCTCTTCTCCCCCCCCCACTCTTCTCCCCCCCCCCCACTCTTCTCCCCCCCCACTCTTCTCCCCCCCCACTCTTCTCCCCCCCACTCTTCTCCTCCCCCCACTCTTTCTCCCCCCCCACTCTTCTCCCCCCCCACTCTTCTCCCCCCCCACTCTTCTCCCCCCCCACTCTTCTCCCCCCCACTCTTCTCCCCCCCCCACTCTTCCCCCCCCCACTCTTCTCCCCCCCACTCTTCTCCCCCCCACTCTTCTCCCCCCCCACTCTTCTCCCCCCCCACTCTTCTCCCCCCCCCACTCTTCTCCCCCCCCCCACTCTTCTCCCCCCCCCACTCTTCTCCCCCCCCCACTCTTCTCCCCCCCCCCACTCTTCTCCCCCCCCCACTCTTCTCCCCCCCCCCACTCTTCTCCCCCCCCCCCCACTCTTCTCCCCCCCTCTTCTCCCCCCCCTCTTCTCCCCCCCTCTTCTCCCCCCCCCTCTTCTCCCCCCCCCCTCTTCTTCCCCCCCCTCTTCTCCCCCCCCCTCTTCTCCCCCCCCCTCTTCTCCCCCCCCCCTCTTCTCCCCCCCCCCCTCTTCTCCCCCCCCCTCTTCTCCCCCCCCCTCTTCTCCCCCCCCCTCTTCTCCCCCCCCTCTTCTCCCCCCCCCCTCTTCTCCCCCCCCTCTTCTCCCCCCCCTCTTCTCCCCCCCCTCTTCTCCCCCCCCCCTCTTCTCCCCCCCCCCTCTTCTCCCCCCCCCTCTTCTCCCCCCCCTCTTCTCCCCCCCCCTCTTCTCCCCCCCCTCTTCTTCCCCCCCCTCTTCTCCCCCCCCCTCTTCTCCCCCCCCCTCTTCTCCCCCCCCCCCTCTCTTCCCCCCCCCCTCTTCTCCCCCCCCCCTCTTCTCCCCCCCTCTTCTCCCCCCCCTCTTCTCCCCCCCCTCTTCTCCCCCCCCTCTTCTCCCCCCCCCTCTTCTCCCCCCCTCTTCTCCCCCCCTCTTCTCCCCCCCTCTTCTCCCCCCCCTCTTCTCCCCCCCTCTTCTCCCCCCCTCTTCTCCCCCCCCTCTTCTCCCCCCCCTCTTCTCCCCCCCTCTTCTCCCCCCCTCTTCTCCCCCCCTCTTCTCCCCCCCTCTTCTCCCCCCCCCCTCTTCTCCCCCCCCTCTTCTCCCCCCCTCTTCTCCCCCCCTCTTCTCCCCCCCCTCTTCTCCCCCCTCTTCTCCCCCCCTCTTCTCCCCCCCTCTTCTCCCCCCCTCTTCTCCCCCCTCTTCTCCCCCCTCTTCTCCCCCCCTCTTCTCCCCCCCTCTTCTCCCCCCCTCTTCTCCCCCCCTCTTCTCCCCCCCTCTTCTCCCCCCCTCTTCTCCCCCCCCCTCTTCTCCCCCCCCCTCTTCTCCCCCCCCTCTTCTCCCCCCCCTCTTCTCCCCCCCCTCTTCTCCCCCCCCCTCTTCTCCCCCCCCCTCTTCTCCCCCCCCCTCTTCTCCCCCCCCCCTCTTCTCCCCCCCCCTCTTCTCCCCCCCCCTCTTCTCCCCCCCCTCTTCTCCCCCCCCTCTTCTCCCCCCCCCTCTTCTCCCCCCCCCTCTTCTCCCCCCCCCTCTTCTCCCCCCCCCCTCTTCTCCCCCCCCTCTTCTCCCCCCCCCTCTTCTCCCCCCCCCTCTTCTCCCCCCCCCTCTCCTCCCCCCTCTTCTCCCCCCCCCTCTTCTCCCCCCCCTCTTCTCCCTCTTCTCTCCTCCCCCCCTCTTCTCTCCTCCCCCCTCTTCTCTCCTCCCCCCCTCTTCTCTCCTCCCCCCCTCTTCTCTCCTCCCCCCCCCTCTTCTCTCCTCCCCCCCCTCTTCTCTCCTCCCCCCCCTCTTCTCTCCTCTTCCCCCCCTCTTCTCTCCTCTTTCCCCCCTCTTCTCTCCTCTTCCCCCCCTCTTCTCTTCTCTTCCCCCCTCTTCTCTTCTCTTCCCCCCTCTTCTCTTCTCTTCCCCCCCCTTCTCTTCTCTTCCCCCCCTCTTCTCTTCTCTTCCCCCCTCTTCTCTTCTCTTCCCCCCCTCTTCTCTTCTCTTCCCCCTCTCTCTTCTCT
The DNA here is from genome assembly GCA_038087875.1 of Malacoraja senta. Lineage (NCBI taxonomy): Eukaryota > Metazoa > Chordata > Chondrichthyes > Rajiformes > Rajidae > Malacoraja > Malacoraja senta. Next base: position 14,117,215 of record CM075979.1, on the reverse strand, counting down.
TCCCCCCCCTCTTCTCTTCTCTTCCCCCCCTCTTCTCTTCTCTTCCCCCCCCTCTTCTCTTCTCTCCCCCCTCTTTCCCCACCCGCTTCATTTAGAAATATGGATCCCATGTCACTATTTCCTACCAGCCTGCACGCAGAACTATGCTGAAATATGGGTGTGAGGCTTGGAGTAACCATGTAAGTTTTTGGAGGGGCTTATGAATATTAGGCATGAGTGCCGATAGAGACTTCTATTAGGTGGATGATGGTGAGATATAATTTGGACCAATTTCTAAGGCTAATGGGAAGACTGAGAATTTTTGGTGACTACAATGAAATTGACTCAATGAGTGGGGTTGCAGAGTCTTTTTGTTCTGGTATTGCATCCATTTCTTGTGTACATATCTCTTGACATTAACCACCCATGGTCCCTTTATTAGGAAGCTGATATACATCCTGGGGTTCTGCAGAAAATTGGACTTTCTTCACAGTATGTTTAGCTCTTAGGGCTAACAGAATCAAGGGATATGGGGAAAAAAGCAGGAACGGTGTACTGGTTTTGGATGATCAGCCATGATCATATTGAATGGTCGAATGGCCCAGTCCTGCACGTAATTTCTATGTTTCTCCCGTCCATATTGTCATCCAAAATAGTTAGAAATGTTATGTGTCTTCCCTTCTAGTCAGCATCCTCCCTCTTCCACCCCGCTGTCCACCCCCACCTTCCCTGTAAATACTTTGCAGTGGTTCAAAGTCATGAGCATTTGCTCCTTAAGAGATTCAGGAATGGCTTCAGTCATCAGCAGTTAGCTTCATCTGCTGGTGGCCACTGAAGAGAAATTACACCCAGTGAATGCGACCTAATCTGATGTCCAGCACATAACAGGGTACACAGTACAGTTCTGACACTGTAATGGGAGGACAAACATTATGTACAACCTGCGCATTGTGATTTCAATGCTACCCAGTTTCTGTCCAAATCTCCATCCTATTATACAGTGTTTTGTTGTCACAAAGTAGGAAGGCTTCAAATTCTGCAGACAATGTTCTCTCTGGAATAGTATATTATAAATATATTTTCTCATCGGGTTGTCTGGGAATGAGATTCAAAGATGTTGAGTTCCTTTGGAACTTCTGTCTATGTGATTAGAATCTGCATAAACTGATACAGAAGTCACAGAAATGTTGCTCTGTGATAATGCAGTCCTCGAGGTGAGACTACATCTGTAAATAAATCGATATAGAAGTGTGAAAAGAAGCAAAATACAAAATAATCATAAATGGCAATGAGACACGGTAGCGTAATGGTAGAGTTGCTGCCTTACAGCACCAGAGGCCTGGGTTCGATGCTGACTACATGTGGTGTCTGTACGGATGTTTATATGTTCACCCGTGACCTGCGTGGGTTTTCTCTGGGAGCTCCAGTTTCCTCCCACACTCCAAAGATGTACAGGTTTGTAGGTTAATTGGCTTTGGTCAAATTATATATTGTCCCTAGTATGTGTAGGATAGTGTTAGTGTGCGGGGATCGCTGGTCAGCGCAGACTCAGTGCGCCGGAGAGCCTGTTTCCGCGCTGTATCTCTAAACTAAACTGAACTAATATCCTTCACACTGATTCTATTTTAATTCTCTTTAATTCCTGAAAGTAAATGTGACATTTGACCAAATTTGAAGTGACACGTCAAGTTCAATTTGGTCAAAAATAGTATCTTTAAAACATTTATTTAAATTGTTACCAGAATTTGTCATTTATCATGTCTTCTCAGTAAACATTATGAAAAATTAATTTGCTGTATTGTCGTTATTTGTATGGCTACACATGAGATAACTGTTTAATTTCTTGCTCTGTGCACGACAGCCAAAATATTAATCTTGTGGTACTTTGTGATGAACAGTCGCTGGGGGATTGTGGAAAGGTGCATAGTTTAATTGTTCCATAATAGATAACAGTGGAGCCAGCCATGTTGCCCATTAACTGAGGTAAACATATTTCTGATGTCTAAGTAACTGAGATATATCTCCTGCAGTCACCTGAGATTGTAACAAATGAACAATTAATTTTAGCTAATGCACGAACTGCATGTTAAACTGCAGATCTGAGACAGAATTTTCTTGCTCTGAGCAAAAGCAATTTAGTTAGATTCAAATTATGCCTCAATATGATATTTCCTTTGTGGAAAGAAATGTCTTGATAGCACGTTTTCTATTAATTGAAAGGTAATGTCCCAAGATATCTGCATTTTAGCTTCAAATTCCTAATTGACTATATTTCGAATTGTTAAGAAATAAAGAACATCTATATTTCTAGAAAGAAAAGACTATTATTTTTGTTTGGCGCCGACATGGGGGACTAGGAATTAACCTACAAGCTCTTTGCGGGGTCGGAGGAAACTGGAGCAAACTATCGTGGGAAAACTAACGTGGTCACGGGGAGAACGTACAAATTTCATTCCGACAACACCCGCAGTCAGGATCGATCCCTGATGAGCCATATGCATCCGAGTTGCAGCCTTTCTGATGCACATGCTAAATCCTGCTGGAATTCGTAATTAGAACTTGGCATTCCAGACCCTAATATGGCAAAAAACCATAAACGTTAAAATCAAGGGACCACCAGTCTCAGAAATTCCATTCATAACCAGACTTTTGCCTGACTTTAGCTTGCAATTCCAATGGTTACGTGAACTGTTCTTTTCACATTACAAAGTCGGTGAGTTTATATGCGTGAAATGTTTATGAACCTTATCTTAAATCAGCTCAGTTCAGACTGATTACAGAAAAAGTCATTCATACTCGTTTAGCATCTTGCCTTGGTAACCAGACTCCAAGCACAAATTCCCTTTTTTACCCTTGAGCAGTCCTACCTTCTCCCTAGTTACCCCCTTTTAAAATGTAGATTAAAAAAAATCAAACTTTGTTCTGTATGTTGCAAACTGCAATAATGAAAGATATTAGATCCTGCCTAACCTATGAAAGATGTTTCATCATATCTAACCTATTAAAAAAATAGGTTAGACATGACAAAAGTCTACATGCTTTACTGAATTTTGTTATAACAGGCATAACCTCTGCTAGCCTGCAACGCACCATTCATGAATGTTCCTAAACGGATACCTTTCAATTTGAAGGCACCAGTGATATATCAGTGTAAATTATGCAATGTTTAGTTTAGTTTAGAGATACAGAGCAGAAACAGGCCCTTCGACCCACCGAGTCAGCGCCAACCAGCGATCCCCGCACACTAACGCTATCCTACACACTACTAGGGACAATTTACAGTTATACCAAGCCAATTAGCCTACAAACCTGTGTGTCTTTGGAGTGTTGGAGAAAACTGGAGATCCCAGAGAAACCCACGCAGGTCACGGGGTGAATGTACAAAATCCGTACAGATAGCACCTGTAGTCAGGATCGAACCTGTGTCTCTGGCGCTATAAGGCAGCAACTCTACTGCTGCACCGCCACGCTGACCAGGTTCTTACACAAATGAATTGCTTAGGTCTTGACAAGGTCTTTGGCATGTATAACAGGTTAAATATAATTTCTGAAATCGATTCTTACCTCGGGAATAGAGCATTAGCAATTGTGCTTAGCAAGAATGTCGGTTTTGCAGTCTTGTTTTCACTATCCTATATAATTTTTGTATAATTTATGTTTTGTATGTTTAAGGTTATGTATCTGTTCCATGTATATTACCTGCCACATATCAGTCTGTCTACATGTTGACCACGTCTTGCTCCACACAGCAATGAACTGTTACAAATGAAATTGAACATTGCACAATCATCAGTGAACATCCCCACTGTAAGATTATTTGATGAAACAATTGCTGCTGGCTGAAGCTGGTGATGTAAGAACAAAGTGCACGGTGATGTAAATGGGATGTGATGATTGAGCTTCAAAAGCCACAACTATATTACTTTGTGCGAGGTATGATTGCAGCTATTGATTCAGGGTCCCTTTAATGCAACACTTGGCCAAACACGGCCCAGATGTCAAGAGTAGACACTCTCACCTCATCTCTGGAATCCAACAAGCTTTGACCTATAAGTCGATTACTAGGCGATAAGGGAGAATAAGAAATACTTCAAGATATGTGCAGGTAAGCAAAATGGCAGAGGGTTGGGTGCATAATATGATGTAAAGAAATGTGAATTTATGGAGTTCTGAATATTTAAAAAAGAAGGAACATGAGTAAGAAATTAAAAGAAAGGCACTTCAGGGTAAAGATGAGAAAGCTCTGAACATTTGGGGTAGTTGTATAAAGTAGTAATGAATATCTGTGTTGACATGTACTTCAAAATTAATGGCATGGAGCCCAAGAGTAAAGATAAACTGGTACAAGCAACTAATAACGCCATAAATCGATGTTCTGTCCACAGACCCTAGGTGTCTCATTTTAGAAAGGACATAAATATCTATACATAACTAGAACTCTGATCTTGTTATCTTCCGGTTTGGCGGTCATTCTATTTGCACAAAAACTGTACGCGGTAGTGCTTCGATTTTTCTCCAGCTTACTCACCGTTCTCCTATGCTGCGACTGCACCAAGTTTCGTTCCGATCGGTGGAAGCAGGTAAGAGATATCGAGGTTTCAAAATCTTTAAATCCCCGCGTGCGCAGATCGATTGCCTCTCCTGCCATTCAGCGCCGCGCGGAATGGTCCCTTCTACTGTCACTCCGCAGGACGGTCCGCCCCTTCCTGCACCATCGCGTCTTTACTGCAGATGCTGGAGGCTCTGGATGGCCGGCGGAGGTCTCCAACCGGACACAATTTTCGGAGGGAGGGACCGGAAACGGCCCGACCCGGCCCGACCCGGCCCAGCCCAGCACAGCCAGCGCGGAGTCGGAGATGGCGCCGATGTCACCAAATGGAAAGCGGACTCTGATCCTGGCGGAGGAGAATGACCAGCGAAGCGACCAGCGACCAGCGACCAGCACCCGCTGTGAGTCCCCATCGCACCCCCAACCCCTTCCCCTCTGGTCCCCCTCGCTGGCTCCTGCCCCCCTCCCCCATGATACCACACTCTCCCCCATGGCTCTTCCCCCGTCTTTTCTCCGAGCTCTCTCCCCCCCTCCCCCCACACCCCTCCACCCCCACACCCCTCCCCCTCACCACAACACCCCCCCTCACTCCCACACATCCCTCCCTCCCACACACCCCACCCATCCACACACCCCTCACAACCCCCCCTACACACACCCTCTCCCCCACAACCCCTCTGCCCACACACACCCCTCTCCCCCACACCCCCCTCACACCCACAATCCCCCCCTCCCCCCACACAACCCCTCCCCCCCTCCCCCACAGACCCCTCCACCACCCACAAACCCCTCCTCCACATCACCCCCTACCCACCTCCCCTGCCCACAACTCCCCCTGCCCACAACCCCATCCCCCCACAACCGCCCCCCCGCCCACACATACCCCCTGCCCACACACACCCCTCCTCCAAACCACCACCTTCCACATCCTCCCTCCCCCTCCACACCCCGTCCACACACACCCCTTCCCCCCCACATTCCTCTTCCTCCCCCCCCCTTGCAAACCCCTCCCGTGCACATACACACTTCCTCTCCCACCCCACACCTCCCCCCACCACACCCCCCCCATGGTGACTGGGACCCAACTTAGTCTAGTTACTGATAATATGCAGCTTAAAGTCTGCATAGTAAGTCAAATAATGGAAATAACAAAAGTTATGAGACATGATATTATTTACTTTGGAATAGAAATGTCAAAGGTGAACTATAATACAGGCTTGCAAAATGAAGATTTGATGGGGTGGTAACCTAGATATAGGATGGTAATGCTGACCTGGAGATTCTTCTGTGCTTGGAAAGGCAAGTGGATAGTTGGCACGGGCTGGCCCAAACATTGCTGAGAATCTGCTGCAGCAAATTTCTGGTGTGAGGTAGAATAGACCTTGGATTGCTAAAGATAGACACAAAGTGCTGGAGTTACTCAATGGTCGGGCACTTCCATCTCTGGAGAAAATGGATACCTGACGATTTGGGTCGAGATCCTTTTTCAGACACTTTTATTTTGACCTTGGATTACTAACTACTTAGGCCTTATGAACACAGAAACAGAAGCAAGCCAAAAACCATGTGGTCTCTTATGCCTGTCCTGTTGTTTAATTGTTCATCACTGATCTTTTACCTCAATGCTACTTTCCTCTAATAATCCTATATCCATTTTCCATCCCTATTTCTTCTGACTGGGAAGTGTGGGAAGACTTCAAACTTCATGAATTAGGAATATGCCAAGACAAGACAAATTTCTTTTGAATTAGAAAAAAGCTAGTTTGGCCCTTCGAATCGATGATAGCTCACAGAGCAATCCCATTCCCATTCATTTGTCCTGTAACCTATTGTTTTATACATTCGCACCAACTTTAACTTCAACTAACACCCTGCCCCCCCCTCTCCCCACCACCTCCATCACCAGACTCCATCAGTCACTTACACACTAGGGCAATTCCATATTGCCAATTAATCTGCCAACCCTAAATTACTCATATTTAGGGTGCCAATAGACCTTCCGGCCCTTCATAGATACATAGAAAATAGGTGCAGGAGTAGGCCATTCGGCCCTTCGAGCCTGCACTGCCATTCAATATGATCATGGCTGATCATCCAACTCAGTATCCCGTACCTGCCTTCTCTCCATACCCCCTGATCCCTTTAGCCACAAGGGCCACATCTAACTCACTCTTAAATATAGCCAATGAACTGGCCTCAACTACCCTCTGTGGCAGAGAGTTCCAGAGATTCACCACTCTCTGTGTGAAAAAGTTTTTCCTCATCTCGGTCTTAAAGGAGTTCCCCCTTATCCTTAAGCTGTGACCCCTTGTCCTGGACTTCCCCAACATCGGGAACAATCTTCCTGCATCTAGCCTGTCCAACCTCATAAGAATTTTGTACATTTCTATAAGATCCCCTCTCAATCTCCTAAATTCTAGCGAGTATAAGCCAAGTCTATCCAGTCTTTCTTCATATGAAAGTCCTGACATCCCAGGAATCAGTCTGGTGAACCTTCTCTGCACTCACTCTATGGCTATAATGTCCTTCCTCAGATTTGGAGACCAAAACTGTAGGCAATACTCCAGGTGTGGTCTCACCAAGACCCTGTACAACTGCAGTAGAACCTCCCTGCTCCTACACTCAAATCCTTTTGCTATGAAAGCTAACATACCATTCGCTTTCATCACTGCCTGCTGCACCTGCATGCCTACTTTCAATGACTGGTGTACCATGACACCCAGGTCTCACTGCATCTCCCCATTTCCTAATCGGCCACCATTTAGATAATAGTCTGCTTTCCTGTTTTTGCCACCAAAGTGGATAACCTCACATTTATCCACATTATACTGCATCTGCCAAACATTTGCCCACTCACCCAGCCTATCCAAGTCACCTTGCAGTCTCCTAGCATCCTCCTCATAGCTAACACTGCCCCCCAGCTTAGTGTCATCCGCAAACTTGGAGATGTTGCCTTCAATTCGCTCATCCAGTTCATTAATATAAATTGTAAATAGCTGGGGTCCCAGCACTGAGCCTTGCGGTACCCCACTAGTCACTGCCTGCCATTGTGGAAAGGACCCGTTTACTCCTACTCTTTGCTTCCTATTTGCCAGCCAGTTCTCTATCCACATCAATACTGAACCCCCAATACTGTGTGCTTTAAGTTTGTATACTAATCTCTTATGTGGTACCTTGTCGAAAGCCTTCTGATAGTCCAGATACAACACATCCATTCGAGTCAGCACCGCCATTCAATGTGATCATGGCTGATCATCCGCAATCAGTACCCCTTTCCTGCCTTCTCCCCATATCCCTTGACTCCGCTATCTTTAAGAGCTCTGTCTAGCTCTCTCTTGAAAGTATCCAGAGAACCAGCCCTCTGAGGCAGAGAATTCCACTGACTCACAACTCTCTGTGTGAAAAAGTTTTTCCTCATCTCCGTTCTAAATGCCTTACATCTTATTCTTAAACTATGGCCCCTGGTTCTGGTCTCCCCCAACATCGAGAACATGTTTCCTGCCTCGAGCATGTCCAAACCCTTAATAATCTTATATGTTTCAATAAGATACCCTCTCATCCTTCTAAATTCCAGAGCATACAAGCCCAGCCGCTCCATATCCACTTCCATCTAAAATAGTGGGGTATGTCTATCAAATGGATTAGATTTCTCCATAAGAGTCCACAGTGTGTGCAGGAGCAAATAAAACATAGCTAGTTCAGCTTATTACATGATCATCTTGTTTGAACCTGGACTCAACAAATGTTGACTCATTACCCAGGCAAATGTACTCAACACAAGTTCACGTTATAGGAGTAGAATTAGGCCATTTGGCCCATCTAGTCCAGTCTGCCATTCAATCATGGCTGATCGCTGCCTCCTGATACCATTTTACCTGCCTTCGCCCCATAACCTTTGACATCCGTTCTAATCAAGAATTTGTCTATCTCTGCCTTAAAAATATCCACTGAGTTCCACAGTTCCAGAAATGAGTTCCACAGATTAACTACCTCATCAATGCATAACAAAGCATTTTCAGCAGTGCCTCATCCCATATTCTCCTCTGTACCTATTTTACTAAATCTCCACATTTGCACAGGAATGTCTTATTTGAGCTATTTGCCTAATTTAATTAAGCTGCAAAACGCAAGTACAGTGGCGCCATCGTCTGAAATCAAATCAAGCTTTATTGGGTCACAGGGTGGGAACTCGGAGATGGAGATATCAATGCAATTTTGATTGTGCAGTGATATAAAATCAACCCAATTTACTTCTGTTGATTTCGATTTTTACTAATGTAATGGAAACAAAAATAAGGTGATTTAAAGTTGGCGTCTGCTGGGCTATCGAGTACATTGTTGTACAAAGTCAGTTACCTCCACTGCACCTTAGCATCATTGGTGCAACAGTCTAATCATAATAAATGCAACTATAATAAATTGTTATATCAGCACACATCCAAAGGACTGGTTATTCAGATTTCAAACAGCTACTAATGGGTGATTGATGATGCAGCATGCAGGCAAAAAAGCTTTAAGGCAGCAATGACTAGGAAATAATAGTATATTTTAAAAAAGCTGATCGCAACAAAGGGGTTAAACCTAAGTTGATGCTACCATTATGCCAAAAAGTTGGAAAGGAGAGGTTCTTGGTATAATGTTGTTGTTTTTTTGTGTGTTTGAAGCATCACACCGCACTTCAAATACAATTATTTTCTCTTGGAGTGGATTGAAAGCTTATTCAGGTTAGTAAATCAGCTGTTCTGCAAATCCATTGCTGTTAAACCAATCTGTTAACAGTGATATGTAACAGAAAATGCTGGCAATACTCAGCAGGTCAGAAAGTATCTGCGGAGAAGGTCACGCTGCCCACGCATGTCATGGTGGCGCAGCGGTGGAGTTGCTGCCTTACAGCGAATGCAGCGCCGGAGACCCGGGTTTGAACCCGACTACAGGTGCTGTTGTACGGAGTTTGTACGTTCTCCCCATGACCTGTGTGGGTTTTCTCCGAGATCTTTGTTTCCTCCCACACTCCAAAGACGTACAGGTTTCTAGGTTAATTGGCTTGGTAAATGTAAAAATTATCCTTGGTGGGTGTAGGATGGTGTTAATGTGCGAGGATCGCTGGTTGGTGCGGGCCTGGTGGGCCGAAGGGCCTGTTTCCGCGATGTACAGTACCACTAAACTAAACTAAACTAAGAAAGAAACAGAATGTATGTATCAACATGCGTAATCTGATGCGCCATCTTTCAGATCAACAGTGAAACCAAGCTACTGCCTGTTCTCTCTGGTAACATGGTCGTTGACAATAGGCAAGACCTGAATGAAATCCTTAATTTCTGAAATCATGACTAGACTTTGTTGGGATCACTGTCCTGAAATATTAACTCCACTTTGGAATAAGTGTTTTATCAAGGTGCTACCTGATTTATTTTGGTTTCAAGATACAGTGTGGAAACAGGCCCTTTGGCCCATCGAGTCTGCGCCAACCAGCGATCCCCGCACAGTAACACTATGCTACACACACTAGGGACGATTTACAATTATACCAAGCCAATTAGCCTACAAACCTTTATGTCTTGTGGGTGGAAACCAGAGATCCCAGAGAAAACTCACACAGGTCACAGGGAGAACATACAAACTCCTTACAGACAAGCACCCATAATCAGGATCGAACTTGGGTCTCTGGCACTGTAAGGCAGCAACTTTACCGCTGCACTGCCATGCTCCCATTTAGATTACTCTAGTACATATCTGGAAAGTATGGGCAGATATAACCCAATATCTCGGATTTCATGGCCAATATTTATCTCTGACTTAACCTTATAAAATAACCAGTATTATCTTGTCATTATCATGTTTCAGGTTGTAGGGGGTTTGGAGTGGTGAATAGATTAGTTACTGATGACTACAGCTCAAATCTCTTTAGCTTTCATGCATTTTGGGATATCCTGAAATGACATGTGATTGGCATTAAGTGAGCACAAGTTTTTCTTCTGTTCTTTTTTCCGTGCCTATGTGCTCATTTTCTGTCATGAGGCTTGAAACTAAAAGCTTTTGAATTATGGCCTAGTTGCTTTTGAGTCAGCTGAACTAATTCTTATCAGCAATAAAGTGACTTAGGGTTTTCTTCGGTGAAGCAAGAGTACAGTGCACATATTATCATTGTCTCATCAGTTATAGTTAAGTAATATTGGCCATTATAACCGGCCCAGTTTCACTTGCTGCTTCAATATTTGTTTAAGAAAGGACTGTAAAATGAAGACATTAACCTGTTCAGTGCCACCCTTGAGTAAACTCGGGTCAATAGACAATAGGTGCAGGAGTAGGCCATTCGTCCCTTCGAGCCAGCACCGCTATTCAATGTGATCATGGCTGATCATCCCCAATCAGTACCCCGTTCCTGCCTTCACCCATATCCCCTATCTTTAAGAGCCCTATCTAGCTCTAGTGTCAAAGCCAATAGTGAAAAAAAAGCTTTGCAGCGAACAGGTTAAGGAACACTTTCTCCACTTATAAGCCCCGTAGTCTTGTATGCTCAGATGGTATAATGGGAAATCATATATGAACACACTATTGCCCAACTATTAAAGTGAACAGAAAAGAAACATGGATCTTCTCATCATCATTCTAGTGAGAGAAACCAACTGTCTGAAGACCGATGCCAGGTCGTCCGTCTGCAAGGGAACCAACAAAGTGGGCGAGTGAGATAGTGGAGATGACATTGCAGGGTGAGTGCAAGCTCTAGAGAATAGTGCTGCAAGGAACTGCAGTAGCTGGAATCTTGAGCAAAAGAACAAAATACTGGAGTAACTTGGTGGGTCAGGCAACATCTGTAGAGGAATGGATAGGCGATGTTTCGGATCGGGACCCTTCTTCAGTCTGAAGAGGAGATCCCGACCCGTAATGTTGCCTATCCATTCTCTCCATAGATGCTGCCTGAGCTGCTGAGTTACTGCAATGTTTTGTGTTTTGCTCCAGGGAATAGTGATGGATATAGTTCATTGCACATGGTAAATGGGGGTATGATGATAGTGCGGAGATTAAATCACTGGACCAGTAATCCGGAGATGAGAAGAATCTGTAGATCTGCGTTCAAATACTATGAAAGCAGGTGTGGAATTTAAGTTGTGAGTAATATGTTCTTCCAAGTCTTTTCTGATTGATCTTCCCAGTTGGTACAAATGAGGACAATCTACACTAATTCTCATTCAGCCAATATTGGAATGGTATTTACAAGGTCTATGTGTCATGACAAAAGTATTTTTCATAAACATTATAAACATGGGTCAGACAAATTAAGGAATTTATTAGATCTAGTATTTGCTTACAATTTACATAAATTTGCTTATAAATTTGATATTCAATATGTCATGTGCTCTGGCGTTCTGTTTTAACTTTCTTAATGGAAATTCATCTGTTTGAAATAAATCGTTTGTGCAAAGACCGCCTCTTTATTGTAAACTTTGCTTTATGGAAATATTATTTCATAAGTAAATGCAATCTGAAATCAAGGTTGCTGCTGGCAGACACTTGCTGTTTGGACATTAAAACTAGTGTTTGATATTAATATTAAAAGTATTCAAGTGAAAAATGGCTGAAAGCATCGTGCATGGAAAACACAAGTGAAAGGATTCATAAGATGTAGAATTGAGTTTTGCAACAGTGATGACAACCCACACGTTATTGTTGCCGCTAATAAAACTGCTCGCTAGTTGTCCACAAGAAAGCATATAAGTTATGTTTTAATCAACTGGATGGTCACTCTCTTGCTTCTTGCATGCAGACGTTAATAGCCTTAGTGCACAGTTGGATCATAAGTGCTGCAGCAACATTTCTGTTCAAACCTTCACAGCTGTGGTGTGCAAATGGAATGCCCGCTGTGCTCTCTGATGCATCTCCTTGCATCATTGTGCTGAGCTCTGCTAGTACCTCATTGTTCACAGTTTGATGCTGTCGTCCATTGGGTGTCAGTGCAATTAGACTTTTTGCAGGAAGACTGAGACAAACTAAATTACAAGTCCCTCGGCTGTATGAAAAATACCAATCGAAAGGTCACTGGTGTGTTTTTGTGCTGCACAAAAATTCGAAACAGCACCTGACCTTCAAAAGAAAAAAAACAGTGAACGCTGTTTTGGTCACTCTCCCTAAAGAGACAGAGCCACACGGATCACTGAATTGATTCTGAGCTTGAGAAAACTACAAGAGGAAATTGAACTATTACCCTCTGAAATTTGGAAGAACAATCAGGCATGTAATGAAAATATACAAGACCCTGAGACAATTTGACATGATGGGTTGTGAGGAAGTCTATTCTGGCTCGGCTGACTAAGACTAGAAGGGTTCAGACTGAAGAAGGGTCCTGATCCGAAACATCGCCTATCCATTCCTTCTACAGATGTTGCCTGCCCACCAAGTTACTCCAACATTTTGTCTTTTCTGACTAAATTCATTACCTATGGTAGCTGATCCAGGTGTGTGTGGTAGGAAGGAATTGCAGATGCTGGTTTAAATCGAAGATAAACACAATAAGGTGGAGACACTGTGTGTATTTACTTGGAGTGAGGTCACTTTGATCCACAGAAATGTAATGTTACACTAATGTATGCAGAGCTGGCAGATCATGACATTGTTTCTTGTGTAACACCGACTTGGGTCAGTGTCGCTAAACTCAAAATAAAAAATGCAGTTAACTTCCTGGCCAAGAATTCTCTTACTATTTGTAATATATTCGGGTCTTCGAAAGTCGAGCTCCTCTGTGTAGTGTGTAAATATGCGCTGTTCTTTTGGGTACCCGGACATGGCGCCGACGGATGAGAAGCCGAATCAAAGAAGTCGAAGCCAAAGAACCGAATGGAAGCGAGGCCGAAACGCCAAAAAACGAAAGAGTACGAAGACTAAAGGCAACTAACCGAAAGGGCGGGACGCCTAAAAACCAACTAACTGAAAAGCTGCGTCGCCTAAAAGCAAACTCACCGAATGTCGAAACGCCACCTACCCGAAAGGCGGCGTCACCTATAAGCCAACAAACCAACTGCCACTCAACAGAAAAGTCCAATAATGGACATGACGTTGCCGGGGGGCGGGACATGTCAGCGATTGGTCCAGTCCCCCCACGTCCATCACATCACTGTGGAGGGATGAACATTGTCCCACATCTCCACTCCACCCAACCCACAGCCCGCGGAGGGTCGGGAGAATTTGATTAGCAAATGGTTGGACAAAGGCCAGAGATGAAAAAAAAAGCTCATGATACATGGGGTTAAAGACAGAAGAGGCTTGAAATGTGAAGTCAGAGGTGGAAAGTGATGGGGAGGAAGGCAAAAGGTAGAAACCTAATGGGCCACAGGGTAGAGACGGCTGATAATGGACACTTGTTAAGAGAGCATTTTCTGTGATTAATATTGAAAGCAAAGTATTGATAAGCAGTCTGACAAAGAACACAGTTCGACATTTTGAATGTACAGTTTCAATGGAAACAGTTTAGTGAAAGCTGGATATTTGTCAGAAAATACAGACTGTTGATTTTCAAACCTGTGAACATGCAAACCATGCAGGAACTGGTTTTGGGGATCTGCACTGTTGTGATCATCTTTTGGGGAAAGCATACACATGAACACATTTCTGGTACAAACAAGATCCCACGGGAAACTCAGTGCCTGAATTTTCAGTCAGGCATTACGAAACCTGGAAATGAGTGCGATATTGCTCTACTCTGGATTAAGCCGATTTTGTTTACGTTGAAAGAAAATATTCCAGTCTCCAGAGTTAACCTTGCATGGCAGAAACCGGCCCCTGGCATTGTTTAAAGAGATCACAATTAGTTGTGGTTCAGTAGCTGATTTCCACTAAATTCAGGCACTGAGTTTTTATTTTAGAGAAACAATGTCTGTTTTTTCAGACCATTTTGGAGTCAAAATGTTTGCAGCTTGTAAGTTTGTGTTAAAATAAAAATGTCCAGATTTCCTCATTTGCAACCAAGCATGTATTATTTAGAATCATTCCTCTAAAATGCCATAAGACAGGGAAAATGCAGAGATGGTAGTGCAGTTGCAAAGCCCATAAAGCTGCAGCCTCATAGCTCTAGTCACCAAGGTTCAACCTCCATTGCTATCTGTCTGGATTTTGCACATTCTCCCTGAGACTGTGTGGGATTCCTGCAATCCGTAGGTTATTCGGCCATTTTTAGTTTAGTTTATTATTGTCACATGTACTGAGTTACAGTAAAGCTTTTTATTATTGCATGCTATTCGGTCATTGAGAAGACTATATGTGAGTCCAATAAAGCAATCTACAGTGTACAGATACAGGATAAAGGGTGTGTGACTTAGTGCAAGATAAAGTCTGATTAAAGATAGTTCAAATGTCTCCAATGAGATAGATGGGAGGGCAGAACTGCACTCTAGCAGTAGCAATGTTACAAAATTTTGAGATTAAAAAAATCAAGTCTGCAATTTATCCCACCAGATAAAGCATAAAAAGAAGTATAATTTGACACCTAATTCACTTTCATATCTTCAGTATTAAAAAAGTTATGGCCATTTTCATACTCAGAAATTAGCATATTGTTCCTTATTGCTTTTCCGTTGACTTAACACAAAAGCTGTGATCAAGGACAGTCAAAAGCCCATAACTTTCTTAAAAATTAAGAGAACTGAATGAAAGTTTCAGTTATTATAGATTGAAGCATTCTGAAACAAATATGAAACAATCTTACTTGGATGACCTGAAATTAAAGCATATAATTAGTTAGTTACCCAATTGTAGCTAATTACAAAATTCAATTACTAGATCTAAACATCTTTCCATTTCTTAAGAAAAGGTTAATATTTTTTAAAAGCCTAAGTGTCCAAATAACATTCACACAAGAATTCACAATGTAACATTATTTTTAAGTCTCATTGTCATGAACTTATAGGCCAAATGGAAGGAATTTTGTGTTTAATACCTGTAAATTAATGGGCATTTAAATCATCTTGCGAGTGGGTTTTTGTGGACCGCGATCGTTTGGAACGTTGCAGTTGCAGTGAATTTAAACCCCCATATCGGCAGGAAATATACTTTCCGGTTCGTATATTTATATAATCACATTTTCGCAACGTGAAATTTTGATTAAGGGCATCCTAAGAAGCAAGTTTATATGAAAAAATAAACGGCGTACCTTGCCTTGTCCCATGCGTGAGATCCGTCCCGTTGTTGGCGTTGACGGCATTTGAAGATTTTAATTTTACTCCAACAATTTAATTATCCAGCGCTAATTTTAATAAACTTAATAAAATGGCAGTCGAAGAGATTTTTCTTTAGCAACTAAACAGCCTGACAGAGATCGATTTGAATAGGCTGCCAAAAAATCCCATTTTAAACCCGCCCCCCTCTCAAAGGTGCCAAAGTCGCGCACACGGGCAGTGGCAGAACTGCAGCGCTGCTGAAGGTAAGTTTTGTAACATACCTACTAGCTGGTGAGAGGACGGTTCAGTTACTTAATAATAGATGGGAAGAATCTGTCTGAATCCAGAGGTATGGGCTTTCAAACTTTTGTACTCTTGCCTGATGGGAGAGGGGAGTAGATGAGACGAGATTGGTTCTTGAGTAAAAAGTCTACTGGAGACTGCAGGCATCGATCTCACTACCTCTCGCTGGGTAAGCACTTTACCATTTGAGCTAATTCGCCACTCCATCAACTTCAAGTTGCCCCCAGCAATTCCAATTATTCTGTGAATCACCATAGAGTTGATGGGATGAAATGGCCCCCTCCCACATGAAATATGGTTTAAAAAAAAGGAAAAATACAGATTAAAGCAGAAGACTATACCAGAGTAATGAGGAAAATTGAGGGAGAAAATTCCTTAATAAATGGTCATATTCATAAAGGATCATTTGGTAATGTTCTTCCCATGTCTACCGCAAGAAGCAATAATGCATGAGGCAGCTATAATTCCCTAAGGGAAACCTTAATGAAACATTCTACAGGCACACTGCCACCATAAAGAATTGGTAATGGTTGTTAAAACCTTCCCATCAATTTCTGTACATTTGGATCCACCAGGGGTGGAGTTGGAAGTAACTACAATGTATCTGTTTTGCTCTTCCTTGTTGCTTAAAGTAGGCACAGAGTTTCTCTGTTACAAACTAGGTCAATTATATTTTTCGATAATTATATTTTATTTAGATAAATCATATTTTCCTTTGCCAGAGAGCATTAGTGGAGTTATGTTTATGGCTCTATTTGTCCACATGACTTTCCAATCTTGTAAGAAACCAAAGATAGACACAAAATGCTGGAGTAACTCAACGGGTCAGGCAGCATCTCTGGAGAAAAAGGATGGGTGACATTTCAGTTCGGGAACCTGCTTACACACATCCGTTTGACAATGTGGGGTCAGATTGGGATTAGTCTAGTCCACTGTCTTCCAATATATAAATATCCCTTGGTTTCTTTTCCAAGGAGGTGACTCTGTAATACCAATTCACCTCTGGGCTTGATTGGTATGGTCATTGTGTGAGGTACATTTGGCCATGAATGGTGACTAGTCACTGAGAATCCACCGGCAGGTTGATTTTTTATAAATGCCAGTGATGATTTTTTAAATAAATGCCAGTGATGATCAGATACATTTACAAAGAGTTAAAACATTTTTTTTAGAGATACAGCACAGAAACGAGCCCTTCGGGCCACCGAGTCCGCACCGACCTGTGATCACGGCACACTAACACACTATCCCCCACCCACTAGGGACAATTTACAATTATACCAAGCCAATTAACCTACAAACCTGTACGTCTTCTGTAGGAGGAAAACAAAGATCTCGGAGAAAACCCACGCAGTCATGGGGAAAACGTAAAAACTCCGTACACACAGCACCCGTAGTCGGGATTGACTTATTCTAAAATCTAAAACATTTAAATATTGCTACATTTTGAAAATGAATACATAAAAAAACATGAATTTACTTGAAATGACCTAAAACCACCAGAAGTATAAATGTAAAGGGGGGAGAAATAAATAAATCACTTTCCTTTTTAATTAAGGTTAGTGACCCATTCAAATCAATCAGGCCAGATTACATATACAGGTCATAGCTGCTGTGAAGCTAAGGAGCTAGGTATGACATTTAGTTTAGTTCAGAGATCCAGTGCTGAAACAGGTTCTTCGTCCCACCGAATCCACACCGACCAGCGATCCCATCACATTAACACCACACTACACACACTGGGGACAATATTTACATTTACACCAAGCTAATTAGCCTACAAACCTGTACATCTTTAGAGTGTGGGAGGAATCTGAAGATCTCAGAGGAAACCCATGCAGGTCACGGAGAGAACGTACAAATTCTGTAGACTACACCCGTAGTCAGGATCGAACCCAAGTCTCTGGCTCTACCGCTACCACTCATTTCCAGTTTACATTTGACATCTGTGTTACGATATTTAGATGTAGAAATCAAAGACCAACTAATGTGTAAGGAGTAATTTGCCAATGGTTCTCCACACACTGCTAATCAGTGATCGTTACCTATTGACTCAATCAATTTCAAGATCTATCGCAATTCAAAAGTGTTTTATCTTGTACAATCTCCACCCTGTATATGACCCTACACCACATATCTTGGTCAGGTCTGCATTCAGGCATCTATAATGAGGCATATTTTTGTGATAATCCCTTGCGCTATCAATATTTAAGCTTTCACTACAAACTTATATGTGGTTACTATGCTTGAAGACTGTCCCTTGAACTGATTCTTGCCCACAGTGCTACACAAGATCATATTGCCACCTGAAATTTCATTGTGATGACTATTGGGACGCCCAAACAAAGGGCTTGTATTGCATTGCAGCACAGTGATGCAGATGGTAATAATAATAATGGATGGGATTTATATAGCGCCATTCTAATACTCAAGGCGCTATATAAATCCCAGATGGTAGAACTGTTGTGTCTCGGTGTCAGAGACCTGGCTTAGATTCTGACCTCAGCTGCTGTCCTCTGTGTTGATTTTCCACCTTCTCCCTGTGACCGCGTGGATTTCCTTTGCTCTTGGTTTCCTCACACATCCCAAAGACGTGCAGGTTGGGAGGTCAATTAGCCTCTGGTTGTTAGGGAGTGGGTGAGAAAGAGAGATAACTTTGAACTAGCATGAACGGATGATCGATGGTGGGTCTACTTCCATACTGTATCTCCGAACTAAGTGAAAGATCAGTGATATAATTGTCTAGAAGCCTGTCCAGTAACACTATGACAATAAACAATGACCAGTGATGATGGTGGAATGATGAGTGGAAGGGAAAGAATATCACAAGTTAATTGATTAAGCAAGAGTGATGGGAAGTTCTAACAATTAATCTCAAGATACCCAGATGTCTGTGCTCCTCTCTAGATAGCAAGACGTTGTGGCTTATCCTCACATCCATCATTCAAATCTCCAGGAATGAATCAGAAAACTGCAAGGCACGCATTCAGAACACCTGACAGGCATATTCCGTTCTCCTTTCTCCAGTTTAAAAGTAATCAGAGAATGAGGAATACAATCTTGCTTAATCATATCTAGACTCAGTATACAAATTGTAGGCATGGTGGAAATGGTAAGTTCTGCCACTATGATATTTTGATCAATCCAGGTTCAATTGATTCAATCCTCTTACTCAACTAACTGTGGCCTTATCAACTATAACTGCTAGTTATCTGCTGTTAACTTGCGCCATTTTGTAAATTCATTAGTCATAGAAGCAGAATTAGGCCCATTCAGCCCATCGAGTCTGCCCTTCAATCATGGCTGACATGTTTTTCCCTCTCATCCCCATTCTCCTACCTTCTCCCCATAACCTTTGACCTTACTAATCAAGAACCTTTCAATCTCCATTTAAAAAAATACCCAATAACTTGGCCTCCACAGCTGTTTTTGGCTTTGAGTTCCACAGATTTATCATCCTCTGAGTAAAGAAATTCCACCTCATCTCCTTTCTAAAGGTACATTGTTTTATTATTTTATTTTAGATTGAGCATAATTGCTGATTGTGGTTTACTGTACCTGTGTTTGTCATCACTTGCCCTAGCAGTAAAATGCTGGGCACAAAATGAATAATTGAAATGATTGCAGATGCTGGAGAGAAATTACGACCTCAGACATATCAGTGGTTACTATGCTTGAAGACTATCCATTGAACTGATTCTTGCCCACAGATGCAGCGACTTCCTGAGTATCTCTTGCATTTCCAGTTATAATTGAAAAGGAGTATGTATTTCAGAAGAAGCCACTTCAGAAGAAGTATGCACTTCAAAAGGTCTGCAGAAGGGTCTTGACTTGAAGTGTCATCCATTCCTTCTCTCCAGAGATGCTGCCTGTCCTGCTGAGTTACTCCAGCACTTTGTGTCTATCTTCGGTTTACACCAGCATCTGCAGCTTCTTCCTACACATGCACCAACTGTTTAGTTTAGTTTAGTTTAGAGATACAGCGCAGAAACAGACTCTTCAGGCTACCGAGACTGCACCAACCAGTGATCCCCCTCACACTAACACAATCCTACAACACCAAGGACAATTTACATTTTAGCGAGCCAATTAACCTACAAACCTGTACATCTTTGGAGTGCAGGAGGAAACTAGAGCAATCGGAGAATGTACAAACTCCATACAGACAACACCCGTGGTCAGGATCGAACCCGGGACCCTGGCGCTGTAAGGCAGCATCTCCACCGCTGACCACCGTGTATATGTGTTAATCTGTGAAATAAGTAGATTTGTTATCTCTGTTCAGGATGGCAGTTAAAAAAAAACTATATTTAGAGAATATAATGATCATATCGGTGATCTATAATAACAATGTTTTAGGTCATCATCATCATCATCATCATCATCATCATCGTTAAATCATCAATGGGCACGGTGCCTCACAATGCTATGTACGACAGTGATCACAACTTCTACTGAAGTGTGGATGGCCATTGGCTCGCTAGGAGCTCATCCGTCCTTTGACAGGTCTTGTTTTTGGTCCTGCTGGGGGTCCACAGTCCCCTTCTTACCTGGCAAACCAGGTGGGGGAGACGGTTTAGTCGCCGACTATCCGACCATGGAGGAGGTAGCACGGGATTACATGGTACCTGTGGCGGGGGGAACTCCCCCCGACCTAGCGGTTATAGGTGTACTTGCTACACAACTATACAACAGTCTATGTTTCATATTCACTCAGACTGCAGCGTTCCCATGCAGAACTGAATGAACTGCTGGCATATACAGTATTATCTTGTATTACAGTAGCTGCATCAAGATCACTACTTTCATGATTTATAAGGTCACACCATAGATCTTTGCTGGCCCAATAGTTTCAAAGTAAGCTATTTTATAAAGAATGGAGAATGGAGAATAACCACTTGACCTAAAGAAAGGCAAGGGCATGTTTATCTTCCTCCTTGATGGTACTAACATTCACTTGGTGTTTTCACAACGGCAATTTTAATAACACTTAAACTGTAAATAAAAGGAGAGCAATATATAACTGTGGTTAGAAGCTGACAAAGATGTGAAGAAAGTTCTCGACCCGAAACATCACCCATTCCTTCTCTCCAGTGATGCTGCCTATCCCGTTTAGTTACTCCAGCAATTTTGTGTCTATTTGCGGTGTCAACCAGTATCTGCAGTGCCCCCCTACACAAAGTTCTAATTAGTTTGAACCACATCATGTTGCAGTCTTGTGATTTGATGATATAATCCCTAAATTGTGCAGACCAAGCCAATATATTTCAAACGATCGTTATCAATTTCACACTTCTCCAGCGCAAGCGGAAGTTTTTTTTAAACTCTTGCAGGATGTGAAGTACACTGCAACAGCATATGCTGTTTTGAATGAATGGGTACATTTATCACAGAAACATCACTTACATCCTTTCAATAACTTGCTGGGCTGCACTGAAATGCCTCTTGCTGTAGATGTACTGAAACTTAGTCGATTGAATGACTTCAGACCAATTGGTGTTGAAACCATTGGAATAAGCAGTTCTTCTCATTGAGGTGTGGCTGACATCCAGATGCTGGATCTGACTTTGAGGAAGCACGCAATCCATTACCTTTGTGATCATCCTCCAGGTTGAAACATTTTGTTATTTACAATGAATTGTTCTGCCAGCTGCTTACCAAGTAATACGCAGTCATAAAAAGCTTGGGTTTGAGAACAGTCACTAAGAACCAAATTAAAAGATTTTTTTTTTTTTTTTAAATTCTACCTCAATTCTCCATCTGTTTATCTTTGTTTTAGTTTTTGTAATATGATCTTGTTATAATGTTGTGACAGGCAGAGCAGATTTATTAATATCTAGTTAGACTTGCACACTCTACCAAATCTACATTCTAGGAAGGAACTGCAGATAGGAACTGAAGAAAGGACCCGACCGGAAACGGGTCTGAAGAAGGGTCTCAACCCGAAATGTCACCGATTCCTTTTCTCCAGAGATGCTGCCTGATCGGCTCCAATCATTTTGTGTCTACCTTCAGTGCAAACCAGCATCTGCAGTTCCTTCCTATACATTTGGTCGGTCAGCATCCCTGGAGAACATGAACAGGTGATGTCTTGGGTCGAGACCCTTTGAGGGAAGGGTCCCGACCTGAAACATTACCTGCCCATGTTTTCCTGGGAAGCTGCCTAACTGCTGAGTTACTCCAGCACTTTGTGTCTAATTTTCAATAGGCCAGACTCTGTCTGAGTAATTCATTCATCAAGACCAGCCGATGACCAGCTAAGCCTCACTGCAGTACCCATTAGAATGAGACCTTATCTTTCAGTAAAAACGCCACTAACCTTTTACTGACGAGACTGCAGCTTCTCATTGTTCCTGTCTTACTGTTTCCTTTCCTTTTGATCCTGAGCAAACAGAATTTCATTTCCCTTTCACCAACCAGCCTCAGCTGTCCAATATAATGTTAATATTTTACAAGGTCACAGTTTTGAATTATATTGTGAATAAATAGTTACATTTGGTTTATCTTTATAACATGGTTTCCTTCAATGGGGTTTCCAGTGAAAAGTGAAATTCAATGTAATTACACATTTACAACAGTGTTAGTTACATTTCAAAACTTGCCCAGCTACATATTTTTGTTGAAAGAAGCTAACCATATGAAATGCCATGTGGAAAATAAATGAGTGTTCAGATGTACAATAAGGATTTCAATTGTATATTGGAATGTAATTGGAATCAAATTTATATGAAAATAAATAAAATAAATCCAGATTTTTCTAAATTATCCCTTTTATCCCAAATGAAAAAATCATATCCCAGAGAAATAAAATGTATAACTACATTTGGGATAAAAGGGATAAGTTAGAAAAATCTGGATCGCTTAAAAATTGACAGTGACGATATTATAGATGACAATATATTTTAAAAGCTTAATCATTCCTTTATATTTCATTTACAATCGAGATAAGGAATAGGTGGGCCAACCAATATAGAACCTACAATATGATCTTCACAAAATAGTGCAGTCAAGTTGCCAATGATGTAGAAGCTAATAGCACAAAAAGTAACAGATTCCTAGGAGCAGATAATTCCCTTCCAGTGTTTTTAGTTTTAATATTAGAAATGCAGCGCGGAAACAGGCCCTCTGGCCCACCAAGTCCGTGCTGGCCAGTGATCCCCGCACACTAACACTATCCTATACTCACTAAGGACAATTTATACATCAAGCCCATTAACCTACAAACCTGTACGTCTTTGGAGTGTGGGAGGAGACTGAAGATCTCGGTGTAAACCCATGCGGTCACAAGGAGAACGTACAAACACCGACACACACACACAGCACCCATAGTCGGGATCGCACATGGGTCTCCAGCACTGCAAGCGCTGTAAGGCAGCAACTCTACCG
>CM075979.1:13988851-14088851 GCA_038087875.1 Malacoraja senta | reverse complement strand
TGCAGGAGTGGGCGCCGGTTGTGCGGGCTGCCTGCCTGCAGTCCGTCCTCTAACCCTTTTTTTTTTTTTGTCTATCATTTTTATTTGGAGGTCTATTCTTTCTCTGTGGGGGGTGGGGAAACTGTTCCAACCCCAGTCCTACCTGGTCGGAGATGCGGTTTTCCTCCAAATCGCATCGCGGTCTGCGTTTTGTGGTCTGCGGTCTGAGGGCGTCCCGCCGCGGGCGGGCGGCGCTGGATCGAAAACACCGTGGAGTCAGAGTCGAAGCCCCAACCGGCACGGCCTGAAGACTACGGGCGTCGCAGTCTCCGGGGAGCGAGCGGCCGCTCCAGACACTTCCAAGCCGCTGAGGACTTTCCACCCGATGCCGGTGTTCCAGCTTCCCGGTGGGTGGGCCTATAATCATCGGGCTGCCGTTGCGGCGACTGGCTGCGGAGGCCTCAAACTGGCCCCGACCTCGGGTGGACTAGGAGGAGGACTGGACATTTTGGTGCCTTTCCCTCACAGTGGAGAGTGTCGACTCTGCTGTGGGGGGATGTTCATGTTGAATCTCTAATAGTGTGTCGTGTCTTTTTTATTCTACCTTTTTTGCTTTTATTTGAAGCTCAGAGGGGACGGTGCCTTTGCTGTGTCGGCACCGTTATGTTGTGTTATGTTGTCTGTTTATGATGTCTTGTTTATTCTTCTGTACAGCACTTTGGCCAACATTGGTTGTTTTAAAGTGCTTAACAAATAAAGTTGGATTGGATTGGATTGAAGGCACCTTTCTGTGCTGCACAACTCCATAACTATGACTCAAATTTGATAAAAGGTAAAATTATCTTATTGAACTTGAAAATAAACTTGTGTTCAAGCAATTTTAATTGCTCAGGGTTTTCATTTTAATTCAATGTTTGTATTGAGCCATTTGTGCAGTTGGGCTTATTCTGTGATATTCATCACTGTCACTTTGAAGATTTAACGCTGCTACTTGAAATCAATAGAGTTATGAGTACGGAAAATTGAAAACATCCAAAAAATGAAAACACTGCAAAGTTAATGCTGAATGGCGATTGAAAAAAAAACTAGTTTGTCATTAGATTTACAAAACCCTTGTCTGCAAAATAAAAACTTGATGAAAGTTATCGGGAATACAGTTTTAAAAGTATCACATCAAAAGAAAGTAGACCTTGAAATTACCTTTTCAAAATATTAATCTATGTTGCTTCTAATGTACAGGAATATCTACTTAAATGATAAACATGATAGCTGATGCAGCATGTTATATTACTGACCTGTTGTACAACAGAATGCTGTGCCAAAGATTATCCCCTGTAATTGTTCACAGTGGGGTTTAATTTGCTTCTGGTGTGCTCAAACTGTGTCTTAAATGAGAAGTAAATTTTCTTTCCTTTCGTTTTATCTGAGCTCAGAGAATTGCAGCTCATTCAGCATTCCTGAAGCTGATTTGCTTGGTAATTAATGTACAACTACTCAGACAGGCAAGAGTTGCAGGAATGCTCTCAGTCCTTCCATGAGTTTGGAATTGAATGGAATAAAATCAGAATCAGAATCAGAATCAGAATCACACATAATTCGCCAAGTATGTTTTGCAACATACGAGGAATTTCATTGGCCAGGTCAGTCATACAATTAAAAGCAACAGATCACTCAAAAACACATTTTAACATGAACATCCACCACAGTGACTCCTACACATTCCTCACTGTGATGGAAGGCGAAAAAAGTTCAAGTCTCTTCCTTTTGTTCTTCCTCGGTCGTGGGCCTCAAGCCCCCGTTGACAGGATGATCTTGACTCCCGTATCCAGTGGCATTCGGGCCCTCCGCGATGAGGCGATCAGCTCCCGCATCAGGGGGATGCCAGCTCCCCCGCGCTGGACGATCGAACCTCGCGTCGGGGCTGGTCGAACCTTCCGCGACGTTGGAGCTTCCCGACTACTCTCTCCCGACTACGAGCTCTTGATGTTAAAGTCCGTGGTGGTCGCGGTGGGAGCGATCCCAGGCAAGGGATCAGCTCCGATGTTAGGTCCGCGCCCCGTGGTGAGGCTCACGACAGTCCGAGGAGGCTTCCAGCTCCATCGATGGTAGGCCGCAGAGCCCGGAGAATGTGATCCGGAAATTGATCACATCTCCGGGAAGGTAAGAACTTGAAAAAAAGTTTCCCCCCAATCCCCTCCCCCCCCCCCACATAAAACAAACCGAAGAACATTAAAACAAACTTTTAACAAACTAAAAAATAACAAAAAGAAAGAAAATACAGAATAAATTGACAAGGCACAGTGAAATTCTTTGATGCACACCCACGGAATGTAAATACTCGCCACATAAACGGCTCTGACAAAGTTACAAAGTGCCCACGCCGCCTCTTCTATTGTTCTTCCACCCCCCCCACCCCCCCACCCCCCCCCCCCACCCCCTCACGTTTCATTACCCACTTATGTCTGATGAATGATGTTCAGAGCAATGACCATTCAAATTGTAATTGTTGCCAGGACTCAAGGGTGTAAGGGGAGGCTGGGCAGGCGAGGACTTTATTCCTTGGAGTGCAAGACGCTGAGGGGTGATCTTAGAGGGGTGTATATCGCCATGAGGCAGATAGATAGGGTGAATGCACAAAGTACTTGACCCAGATTTAGGGGAATCAAGAACCAGAAAGCATAATTTTAAGATGAAAGGGGTAAGATTTAACATGAACCTGAGGGGCAACTTTTTCACACATATGGGTATATGGAACAATATGCCAGAGGAGGTGGTTGAGGCAAGTACTAGAACTACATTTAAAAGACATTTGGACAGGTACATGGATAGGTACAGTTTAGAGGGATATAGACCAGATGCAGTTAGATGGGATTAGTGTGCAGATGAACATTTTGTGGCAGTTGGGCCAAAGGGAATGTTTCCATGCTCTGTGACGCCGATATTGTAACTTCTTTCTCAATTACTTCCAGAATCATTCTCCAGTGAAAGAAAAAGTAGGTTAACAGATTGCTTAGTGCAGAGATATGTGGAAGGGTTTTAGAGTCATGATGCATCGGTACAGGTTTTGGAGAGGGATAGTCTGGTCAAGGTGGATAGGTTCTATTTTAGCAGACTATGATTAGAGATTAGAGATTCCTTTATTTGTCATTCAGACCTTTCGGTCTGAACGAAATTTCGTTGCCTGCAGTCATACATATAATAATAAATAACAAAACACACAATAAACACAAATTAACATCCACCACAGTGAGTTCACCAGGCACCTCCTCACTGTGATGGAGGCAAAAGTCTTAAAGTCTCTGTCTCTTCCTGCTTTGTTCTTCCTCTGCGCTGAGGCGATCCAGGCTTCTGATGTTGTGACCCCGCCGGGTGATGGTAAGTCAATCCCGCGGCTGAATCCGTGCTCCGTCAATGGCCTCTCAAGTATATTAGAGTATTGGTTTAGTTTAGTTTAGTTTATCCTCATGTGTAACGAGGCACAGTGAAAGGTTTTTTTGTTGCGTGCTATCCAGTCAGCGGAAAGTCTGTACATGACTGCAACCAAGTTGTCCACTCAGCACAGATACAGGATAAAGGGAATAATGGTTAGTGCAAGATAAAAGTTCAATAAAGTCTGATTAAAGATAGTCCGAGGGTCTCCAATTAGGTAGATGGTAGCTCAGGACTGCTTTCTTGTTGGTAATAGAGAGGTTCGGTTGCCTAATAATAGATGGGAAGAAACTGGCCCTGAATCTAGACGTGTGCGTTTTCATACTTCTGTACCTCTTACCTAACGGGAGAATGGAGAAGTGGTAGTGTGTGGGGGTGAAATTCGACTTTGATTATGCTGGTGGCCTTGCTGAGGCAGCGTGAAGCGTGATATGCTGGATAAAGAAGATAGCCTTAAATTTGGTTGGAGTTAAGAAATGAGAAAGTATTCGAGAGTATTCCATTGGCCATCAAAGAGGCAGACAACATAGCAAAGCTGCAGCAAAATGACAAAGAAGTGAAGAGGGTGAAAACAATCAGTGTTGGTTATGATTAACATACATAGGGCATGTGGAATAAATACTGTGATACTTAAATAGGTGAGGATATGTGCTGCAAAAGGGCTTCATTCACTTTCTGTACAGGAAAGATTTAGATTACAAATTGGTTTCAAGTAACTGCAAATGTTCTGAACCCTGTAATTTTGAAGGAGTCCTCTGCATTCCATATGTGGGGAGAAGACAGTTCTATTTTTTTTATACACAAAGATATGAAAATGGGCTGTGAGCTGGTCAGCAGCAGTACATTTATCAGATATCAGATGGTGAAGTTGAACCTCTCACATTCCATGAAAACCATGTCATTTCTACACATATTTTCTACTTTATCTGTTTTAAAGCAATTTTCTTTCTTTTTTCAAATCTTTAATTGATTTAACTCTAATTCACCATTTATGTCTTATTTTTGAATTCTTTAAATCTCTTTGTTTAAAGAGATAGAGTCTTTCATCACAGATCAATATTGATAACAATGCTTCTGAACAAAGCACTACAAACAGAAAAAAAGATACTATCAGCAATATGTTATAGTTGCCAATTCTGTTATTCAAGGAGGTTATGGAAGATCTGTGACCTAAATTAATAACTTTCAATTTCCTTTAATCGCTTTGGGCAAACAAGGATATGTCAGCCCCATGTATATATGGAATTGACTTCCCATTAATGTTATTTATAGGAGAAAGTCACAAACAATCCAAACATTTCATTATTTTTCATTTGTGTCAGTGGTATCTACATGGGATAAAATATAAATACAAGAAGAAAATGTGAAGATGCTCATTAGGGGTCAGCCTGCATCTGTGGAAAAAGAGGCAGAATTAATATTATTGTTCAAGGCTTGGGATGCCTGCCTTGTTTGGGAGACAATTTGCAATTTTACACAGTTAGTCTATGTTATTTATCTCTAGTCGTTATTATCTTCTATGTTTATTTTTCAGAAGCACTAATTTGTACTAAACATTAAAGCAACAGGCAAAAAGTTAAATGTTTATTGACACAAGAAACAATCAGTTCCTCATCGCCACTGAATTCCTATCCTGACCAATACTCTTCAATTTCCATTCATCTTATCAGGCAATCCATTGAAGATTATTTTCCTGCAATGCTGTTGTTATATGTGAAAATTATATTCTATGTGGGAAAATATTATTTGCATGCTTATGAAAAATATCAAGTGCAGATATGCACACAAGTTATAATTGATCAGCAAATACTTCCTTCAAGGAAAATGGGGGAGTTGTGCACAGCATTATACATTGGAAATTCATCTTAATTGCAACGGACTTGTCTATTTAAGTAAAATAGTGCGTCGTGATGGGAATTCAGTGGCAATGAGGAAGTGATTGGGTTTCTTGTGTCAGTAAGCATTTAACCTTTTGCCTGCTGCTTTAATGTTTAGTGCAAATTAGTGTATATATCAGGGAGGCACAGTGACGTAATGGTCGAGCTGCTGCCTTATGGCGCCTGAGACCCAGGTTCGATCCTGACTGCGGGTGCTGTCTGTTCAGTGCTTGTGCGATCTCCCTGTGACCACGTGGGATTTCTTCCGTTGCTCCGGTTTCCTCCCACACTCCATAAATGTACAGATTTGTAGTTTAATTGGCTTCAGTAAAATTGTAAATTGTCCCTATTGCGTATGATAGTGTTAATGCACGGAGTGATTGTAAGTCGGCCGAAGGGTCTGTTTCCATATGGTATCTCTAAAGTCTAAAGTCTAAAGAAACAGAAACCTTGGAAGAGATTAACGACAAGCTCTAAATAACATGGACTAAGAGCAGAACAAATTGCCTGATTACATGGGGTTGATATATTCTTGTTCACCAAAGTGATTAAAATAAATGGGTTTATTTCACACTTCCTATTGTGGTCTCCCTCTTTCTCCCTTGATCTGTGCTGAAAATAAAGTTCAATAAATTTATTGGCATTCATTGAGGATGTATTGGGAAAGGTGGATAATATAAATGCAGTAGATTAGTATCTAGATAAGATATAAATGGCATAGTGTATGAGCTCCATGGGACTGAGAGTAATTTACTAGCATGGATAGAGAATGGTAAAGAGTAAGGACACAGTTGAAATAAATAGGTTATTTTCAAGTTGGCAAGCTACAATAGTGGGGTCAAAGGGTTTGGTAATAGTGGTCAATAATTGACATCTCAACTAATGAATTGGATGAAGAGACATAGGGTATTATCATCAATTTTGTTGATGATACAGTTGACAGACAAAGTAAAATGTACAGTAAATGTGAAGTTTTCCATTTTGGTTGGAAGAGCTGAATATTCTTTAAAAGGAGAGAAACTACAGGAATCTGAGTATCCTCATAGATAAAACATGAATGCAGATACTACAAATAATCAGGAAGGCAAATATATTATCAGTGTATTGAAAAGATGTTTGAGTTTGAGTGGAAGAGCATCTTACCACAACTGTGGTGAAACCCAGGAATAATACATACGTATAGCTTTGGTCTCATTACAATCATTCACTTGAATACTTGACAGTTCACAGAAGGTTCAGTAGATTAGTAAGTAAGTAAGTAAGTTTTATTTATATAGCACGTTTTAAATCAACTCGCGATGAAACCAAAGTGCTTTACATAAAATAAATAATAAGTTTCCGTACATCCATAGAAAAAGATTAAAAAAAGAAAAATTGACACAACACATTATAGAGTTCAACACAAACGTCCCCCCAAAACAGAATCAACATTTTCCACTGTGGGGAAAGGCACCAGAAAGTTTAGTCCTCTTCTTCTGTGACCACCCAAGGTCGGGGCCTATTTGTGGCCTTGCAGCCAGTCCGGTGTTTTCAGGCCCTCTTGCCGTGAAGCTGGAACTCCGGTGTCGGGTGGACATTCCTCAGTGGCTTGGAAAATGTCTGGAGCGGCCGCTTCCTCCCCGGAGACTGCGGCACCCGAGGTCCTCAGGCTGCGCCGGTTTGAGCTCCGACTCTGGCGATCTCAGCAAGAGATCCCAGGCTCCGCGGTGTTCTAGATCCAGCGCCACCCGCCCGCGGCTAGACGCTCCGCAGACCGCAGCTCCTCGATGTTGGAGTCGGAGGTCACCGCACTCCGGAGCTTACCGCATGGTGACCCGGTAAGGCATCGCCCGCTCCGTCACGGTGTCCCAGCGCTGTTCCGCCGCCGAAGCTGTAGTCCCGGCCGGTCCCGGCAGGAAAGGCCGCTCCAGTCTCGATGGTAGGCCGCGAGGAAGGGGCGAAGAAGCAGCTCGGAGGGAAGCCGCCTCTCCGACCAGGTAGGGACTATAAAATAAAGTTTCCCCCTTCCCCTCCCCCACCCACCACATAAAAGACCTCCAACTAACATTTGATTTTTTAACAGGACTAAAAAATAAAATAAAAAAGGGTGAAAGGGCGGACTGCAGGCAGAGCAGCCTTATACAATGGCGTCCTACTCCTGCACATCCGCCATCTTTTAGGTTAGGATTAGGTTAATATTCATTAGAGTTTAGATGAATGAAAGTAGATCTTATTAAGGTTTTAAGATCTAAGGGGGCTTCCAGAGATAGAAACTGGGAGACCTGGAATAGGAGGCTGTAGTTTCCTGAATAGGTGATTGTCCATTTAAGATTCATATGAGGAGGACTCTTCTCTCAGAAGGATGTGCAATGTTGCAATTGGTTTGTAGAGCTTCCAGCTGCGGGCGGCGCTGACTTCAACATCGCGGAGTTCTGGGACCTGTTGCCGAGGGCTGCCAGCGTGAATCTCCGCCCAGCGCGGCCTGTGGGCTTCGGGAGCCAGGGACTCCGGTAGGAAGTGGCCGATTCGGATGTCCAAGCCGCTGAGGTTGTTCTCCTGTTCCGACGTTGGAGTTCCAACATCCCGGCGAGAGGGCCTGAACATCGGGCTGCCCGTAGCGGCGACAGCGAGGGGTTCAGGAGCCCCCCGACCACGGCTGAACAACAGAGGACAATAGAGGAGGAGGACTGAACTTTGGTGCCTTCCCTCACAGTGAGAAACTTTGATTCTGCTGTGTGGGGATGTCTATGTTAAAGACTATCATGTTCTGTGCTCTTTTTTATTCGTATGGCTGTATGGTGACCACACATTTCACTGTGACAAATTAATGTCTCTTGTCTCTTGTCTTGTCATTGAATTGAGGAGCTGGAGTTATTGAATATATTCACAGTTGAAATGGATAGAGTTTTGGTCTAAAAGAAAGCCAAGTGTTGTGGGGAACAGATAAGGAAGTGGAGCTGAGTTCAAGATAGGCTTAAAGGATCATCAAACCTAATCCTACTTCTATTTCTTTTTGTTTTATATTCCTTCACTCTTCACTGCATTATAGATTTGCAATGGGTCCAATAAATTCTGCAGAATACAATAGTGGGCAGTCATGCAGAGACTTTTCCCTTGTGTAATATTCTATCCTGAAGTTAGTTTTTCATAAAACTCTTCCATCATAGTTAACTGTGTCAGTTTTTTACGGGGTAATTTCAGTGGAGCAATCAAGAAGAATACTATTGATAGTGCAATACCCAACAAAGGAAATAAGACACAAAATGCTGGACTAACAGCAGGACAGGCAGCATTTCTGGAGATGCTGCCTGTCCTGTTAAGTTACTTTGACAATTTGTGTCTATCTTCGGTCTAAACCAGCATCTGCAGTTCCTTCCTACACAAAGGAAATAAGACATCTTTTGATTTAACTTTCAATTCTCTTTGTGAGTAGAAGGATAGAAACACTGTAAACAGGAGAAGAGTAGGGCATTTGGTCTATCTGGCTAATCGTGCTATCAATGATATCCTCAGCATCACAGATGCTCTGCAGTGAATCCATTTGCGGCCCCAGCTGCACTGTATAATCAGCCAGTGCTTCGTACACATTTTGTTAGCGGACCACGTGCATGCCATAGGGATGAGCTCTGCTGCCACGAATCTGCCTTAGATTGAGCTCCGCACTGATCTCCAATAATTTAGAACAGTAAATTCATCGGCAACCTAATTGTAGTCTAAACACTGCCTGCTTACCTGGCAGGGAAGAATCGGTGGGCACGATGGCCGATCTCCCAGGATGTGGCTATCCCATTACACTTCAGGGGTGCTGGTGCCTGAGATGTCCCCAAATGCAGGATATATTTGCAGGATACGAGTTTAGAAGAGTTTGAAAAAATGACATGTTGAAGACCTCCTTCGACTATGTAGAAGACCTCCTTTGACTATGTTGAAGACCAGCTACGACTAACTTCGGGAAAATTGGACACCGAATAGTGGAGTGTGAAGACGACCTCCTTCGATCTCCCTTCGACCTCCCTTTGACTAGGATGAAGACCATCTACGACTACCTTTGACTACCTTTGACTACCCTCGATTACCTATGACTAATATGCCGACCTACTACGACCTACTACGACTAAACCTACGAGTAAAAAAAGTATTGATTTTTTCCATGGCAACCTTTTTTTCACTCGTGGGCATTTTTTAACATATTGAAAAAAAACGCCGCGACCTCGAGTCGACCTGAGGCCTCGTGTACGTGGAGACCACTCTCGAGCATGAAGGAGACTTACGAAGGCCTCCTACGACTTCGTGTCGACCATGCTGCGAGTATGAGTCGAGGGCAAACTCGCCAGAATGCGTGGATTAGGTCGTCCAAGTGGGACAGGCCCTTAAAGTAGATATTCAGCAATATATATTTATCTTTCAACCTGAACGAGGATTTTCTCATGTGAAATCACATCCACCTATACTAGTCCAAAATATAAGATTTGGATGAGCCATAATTTCATCCAGATATTGCCACTGGAGCATAAGAATTGGGACCAAGAAATTCCATCTCCCATTACTACTCTGTAATTTACTAGTATTATGGCTAATCTTATTCCTCAGCACCACTCTCCTGCACAGGTTCATGTTTTGTTATTTCCTTAATACCTGAAAACCTATCCATCTATGTTCTGAATATACTTAGCAACTGATGCTCCATAGCTCCCTTTGGATAGCGAGTTCCATAGAGTTGACATTTATTTTTATCTCTGTCCTGAAAGACCGCATTCTCATTTAGTGTCTGTAACCCTTAAGGGGCTGTCCCACTTGGGCGACCTAATCCGCAAGTTCTGGCGAGTTTGCCCTCGACTCATACTCCCAGCATGGTCGACACAAGGTCGTAGGAGGTCTTTGTAACTCTCCTTCATGCTCGAGAGTACTCCCCGTGTACTCAAGGCCTCAGCTAAGTCGCGGCGTATTTTTCAACATATTGAAAAATGCCCGCGAATAAAAAAAAGTTGCCATGGAAGAATTTTTACTCGCAGTAGGTCGGCATGTTAGACGTAGGTAATCGAGGGTAGTCGAAGGTAGTCGAAGGAGGTCGTCTTCACTCTCCACTATTCGGTGTCCAATTTTCCCGAAGTTAGTCGTAGCTAGTCGAAGCTAGTCTTCAACATAGTAGAAGGAGGTCGAAGGAGGTCTTCAACATGACATTTTTTTCAAACTCTCCTAAACTCTTCTAAAGTGAGGAAGGGTTAGTTAGCAGACTTGTTGTGCATGCCCCCTTGGGCAAGAGTGATCATAATATGGTTGAGTTCTTCATTAGGATGGAGAGTGACATTGTTAATTCAGAAACAACGGTTCTGAACTTAAAGAAAGGTAACTTTGAGGGTATGAGACGTGAATTGGCCAAGATTGACTGGCAATTAGTTCTAAAAGGGTTGACGGTGGATATGCAATGGAAGGCATTTAAAGACTGCATGGATGAACTACAAAAATTGTTCATCCCAGTTTGGCAAAAGAATAAATCAAGGAAGGTAGTGCATCCGTGGATAACAAGGGAAATCAGGGATAGTATCAAAGCAAAAGATGATGCGTACAAATTAGCCAGAAAAAGCAGCATACCAGAGGACTGGGAGAAATTCAGAGACCAGCAGAGGAGGACAAAGGGCTTAATTAGGGAAGGGAAAATAGATTATGAAAGGAAACTGGCAGGGAACATAAAAACTGACTGCAAAAGTTTTTATAGATATGTGAAGAGAAAGAGATTAGTTAAATCAAATGTAGGTCCCTTGCAGTCAGAAACAGGTGAATTGATCATGGGGAACAAGGATATGGCAGACCAATTGAATAACTACTTTGGTTCCGTCTTCACTAAGGAAGACATAAATAATCTGCCGGAAATAGCAGGGGGCCGCGGGTCAAAGGAGATGGAGGAACTGAGTGAAATCCAGGTTAGTCGGGAAGTGGTGTTGGGTAAATTGAATGGATTAAAGGCCGATAAATCACCAGGGCCAGATAGGCTGCATCCCAGAGTACTTAAGGAAGTAGCTCCAGAAATAGTGGATGCATTAGTGATAATTTTTCAAAACTCTTTAGATTCTGGAGTAGTTCCTGAGGATTGGAGGGTAGCAAACGTAACCCCACTTTTTAAGAAGGGAGGGAGAGAGAAAACGGGGAATTACAAACCAGTTAGTCTAACATCGGTAGTGGGGAAACTGCTAGAGTCAGTTATTAAAGATGGGATAGCAGCACATTTGGAAAGTGGTGAAATCATTGGACAAAGTCAGCATGGATTTACGAAAGGTAAATCGTGTCTGACGAATCTTATAGAATTTTTCGAGGATGTAACTAGTAGAGTGGATAGGGGAGAACCAGTGGATGTGTTGTATCTGGACTTTCAGAAGGCTTTCGACAAGGTACCACATAAGAGATTAGGATACAAACTTAAATCACACGGTATTGGGGGTTCAGTATTGATGTGGATAGAGAACTGGCTGGCAAACAGGAAGCAAAGAGTAGGAGTAAACGGGTCCTTTTCACAATGGCAGGCAGTGACTAGTGGGGTACCGCAAGGCTCAGTGCTGGGACCCCAGCTATTTACAATTTATATTAATGATCTGGACGAGGGAATTGAAAGCAACATCTCCAAGTTTGCGGATGACACTAAGCTGGGGGGCAGTGTTAGCTGTGAGGAGGATGCTAGGAGACTGCAAGGTGACTTGGATAGGCTGGGTGAGTGGGCAAATGTTTGGCAGATGCAGTATAATGTGGATAAATGTGAGGTTATCCACTTTGGTAGCAAAAACGGGAAGGCAGACTATTATCTAAATGGTGGCCGATTAGGAAATGGGGAGATGCAGCGAGACCTGGGTGTCATGGTACACCAGTCATTGAAAGTAGGCATGCAGGTGCAGCAGGCAGTGAAGAAAGCGAATGGTATGTTGGCCTTCATAGCAAGAGGATTTGAGTATAGGAGCAGGGAGGTTCTACTGCAGTTGTACAGGGTCTTGGTGAGACCACACCTGGAGTATTGCGTACAGTTTTGGTCTCCAAATCTGAGGAAGGACATTATAGCCATAGAGGGAGTGCAGAGAAGGTTCACCAGACTGATTCCTGGGATGTCAGGACTTTCATATGAAGAAAGACTGGATAGACTTGGCTTATACTCGCTAGAATTTAGGAGATTGAGAGGGGATCTTATAGAAACGTACAAAATTCTTATGGGGTTGGACAGGCTAGATGCAGGAAGATTGTTCCCGATGTTGGGGAAGTCCAGGACAAGGGGTCACAGCTTAAGGATAAGGGGGAAATCCTTTAAGACCGAGATGAGGAAAAACTTTTTCACACAGAGAGTGGTGAATCTCTGGAACTCTCTGCCACAGAGGGTAGTTGAGGCCAGTTCATTGGCTATATTTAAGAGGGAATTAGATGTGGCCCTTGTGGCTAAAGGGATCAGGGGGTATGGAGAGAAGGCAGGTACGGGATACTGAGTTGGATGATCAGCCATGATCGTATTGAATGGCGGTGCAGGCTCGAAGGGCCGAATGGCCTACTCCTGCACCTATTTTCTATGTATCTATGTAAACTCGCCAATTAGGCCGCCCAAGTGGGACAGCCCCTTTACTTCTATTCAGACCAGCCATGGGGAACATTATCATCGGGTTATACCTTGTTAAGTACTACTAAAAATTTGCACATTTCAATGGCTTCAGCTCTTATTCTTTGAAACCGGAGTATACGGATAGGACAAATTTGGAGGGATATGGGCCAAATGCAGGCAGGTGTGACTGGTGTAGCTGGGACATATTGGCCGGTGTGGGCTAGTTGGGCTGAAGGGCCTGTTTCCACCCTCCAAGACACTATGAGTCTGTAGAGCCAGTCTGCTTAATTTAGTTCCCCAACTCCCCACCCCTCCATTTCAGGAATTAATTGGTTGAACCGTCAATGTACTCTTTCTATGGAAAGTGACCTTGTCCTTCCTTAGGATAGACCTTTGCACAAAATCTCTTATGTGGTCTAATTAACTACTATATTATTGAAGCTTGATATTTGTACCTCAAATCTTTCACAAGAAAGGCAAACATACTCTTTATCTCACTGAATATTTGTTCACCTGCGCATTCACTTTCCGTCGTTTGTGTGTAAGGTTACACAGAGCCCTCTCTATAGAAAAAAACGGTCAACCCTACACTGTTTAAAAATGCCTTTGTTTCTATTTTTGTTACTAAAATAGATGACCTCTTTGTTATATTTCATCTGCATTGCCCTCACTGATTCTGTTATTTAATCTCTATCCTTTGGTCTCTTTGAATCCACGTCCACTACACCCTCACTTAGAACCATAAGTAAACTTAGACACATGATTCCCTTCATCTAAATCATTGATATAGATTATGAACAGCTGAGGATTCAGCACAAATCTTATTTCACCACATTGGTCACAGACCCCAACTACACTCTATTAACCAATATTTAGTTCTTGCCAGTTTATTACCTCTAATACCATTTGCTCTAATTTTGTTTAATGTTTTCTTGTCTGAAATCTTATTGTAGGTTTTCTGAAAGTCCCAATGAACAATATTGTGTGGTTTACCCTTATATATTCTACCAACTTCAACCTCAAAACACTTTATGTCAAACATGACTTTCCTTTCATAGATCCCAGTTGACTTTGCCCTACCTTAGTTTTATTTTCCAAGTGTTCTGGCACTGATTCCTTAATAACACAATTTTGTCTCATACTGATGGCAAACTTAGCTGTAATTTCCCATTTTCCCTCTCCCTCCTTTCTTTAGTGAGGTTGCATTTTGTACCTCCCAATAATGTGTCAATTTGCATTGGTAAGATCAAATATGTTATCTTCAATTTTCTCACAAACTCAGTACCTTTATCATGTAATTCAACACCTTCTATAGCCACTGCCTTCGGCTACTTGTGGCCTGGGTGCTTTATTTATTTTTGAATTCTCTTCAGACTGCAGTTATCCTTCATCAGAGACACCATCACCTATTTCTAATATCACCAATCCTTGCCTGTGACTTAACCAATTTATTTCTGCATTCTTATTTCTTTTAGTATGTTTGAAAGATATGGGGGTGAATCCCACCTCTAAAAAATGAATGGGCCAGCATTGTAATGGAAGACATGAAAGAGAAACCCAAGCCTGTATCGAGCCTATTCACTTACAGTTTTAACAGAGGTGGGGTGTTGCTAACCCACTTGTAGGGAGCAGTTTGATTATCTGATATACAGTAAAAATACAGATCTTATAGAGGTGCATAGACTCATGAATGGAATAGATAGGGTGAATGCACAGAGTATTTTACCCAGAGTAGGGGAATCAAAAACCTGAGGACAAAGGTGATCGAGGGTGATCACCAATGTGATCGAGGAAAGATGGGGGAAAGAGGGAACTGGTCTTCAGCTTATCAATTAAGCTGGGTCTCAGTAGGAATGCAATGGAAAAAAAATTAAAGGACAATTAATAGATATCATTTGGGAAATCCATTTCCTTGCCTCATAAGAGTTTCCTCGACTTGACAATAAAATTATTTCTGGGCTATAATCTGGGTCAAATATTCCTTTGCACTCTTAGCTGGCTTCCCATTTCCCCTGATTAGCTTGCTTCACTTTATCTGAAACTCCTGGTTCACTCAACTCTCTTGTCCTTGCTGACCCATAATGGTTCCTGCTTTCATAATTCCTTTGTGTCCTTGTGATTTAGTGAAGATCAAGGTACAAGGAACAGAGTTCAGGGTGGACATGTTTATGGCTATTGGGACAATGCATTGGATTTGACGTGTGAACTGTGTAACTATGGGACGGATGGTCTTCTTAGCAGCAGATAATAGAGAAATTGGGGTGTGAGCATAACAGCACTTTTGTAGATTCATTAAACGGGTGGCAAACAAAGCATGACATCATTAAGTGCTTCCTGATCTCACTTCTGACTGCAGTACCCTTGATCACAGAAATTATTGCCATCAGTGGTGGCTTAGTGGAACAGTGGGTGAGTTGTGGCCTTCACAGTGTCAGAGAACCGGGTCTGATCCTGACAATGAGTTCTGTCTGTATGGAGTTTGGTCGTTCTCTCTGTGACAACATGGATTTTCTCCGGGTGCTGCGGTTTCCTCCCACACTCCAAAGATGTGCAGGTTTGCAGGTTAATTGGCTTCTGTAAATTGTCCCAAGTGTAGGATAGTACAAGTGTACGGGTGATTACTGATCAGTGAGGACTAACTGGAACTAAATGAAACTAAATGAAACTAAACTAAAACTAAACTAAACAGAAGTGAGTTGAGATTTAATGATGATCACACTCTCCCTTTAAAGATATCCAGCTCTTTGCTTGATCACTCCAGAACTAGATCCTTTATTCCACTCAGCCAACAGTCTTGTCGCTTTCTCTGCCTAAAGTATTAATCTAATTTTATTTTCCAAAAATGTGGTCTCTTTTTTAACGATGCCCTATGGCTAAGCATTCAACGCTTCTCTGACCCTCTTCACCTCACTCCTCCCTCTCCTGGTGACAATTTTAAATTGATTATCCCTTGTCATTGTGCAACCAAAGGATTTAGAAGGGTATAATTACAGCCTGACAACTTCACATTGGCAGCTTCCACTAGAAACGTGGACAGGGGATTTTATAATATGAAAAGCTGACAAGAGGATGTAAGTTTTTGCAAAAAAAAAAACAAGTGCTCGCAGACATTAATATTCTATATTGATGGAACATGAAGAATATTCTTTAACACACTAAATTGTCGCTGAGAGCTGTGGACATGGTTCATGTTAAAACCTAGTTGAATGCTTTAATAATATTCATGTGCTAGTCAAAAACATTTGATGTTTATAATGGAGATAGAAAGATGTTAGCAGAATTAAGGCTAATTGTATTTTGGTGATGGGGATTAAGCTATTTAAATTAAAGCATGTTAGCATTAAAAATGTTTGTGAATACTAGCCATTGAGAGTACAACTCTCTAGAGACTTGCTTCTGTCATCTTTAATGGAACTGAATGTATGCCGGTGAGATCAGCTAGTGGCCAGTACCTTTAGAACGAGTGACAGAAACATATTTCCTACCTTTGTTCTTATCATCTAATGGAGGTCCACAAAGTCAAAACAAACCAAGTGACTGATTTTAACAGTGACATTTTTTGCCTAACAATGGAGTTCATAAGTTCATAAGTGAGAGGAGCAGAATTAGGCCATTTCGCCCATCAAGTCTACTCTGCCATTCAATCATGGCTGATCTATCTCTCCTTCCTAACCACATTCTCCTGCCTTCTCCCCAATAGTACTGACACCAGTACTGTTCAAGAATCTATCAATCTCTGCCTTAAATATATTGACTTAGCCTCCACAGTCTTCTGTGGCAATGAATTCCACAGGTTCATCACCCTCTAACCAAAGAAATTCCTCCTCATCTCCTTTCTAAAGGTAAATCCCTTCTCAAGGTATGCTGGAAATATTCAGCTGGCTGAACAGCATTTGTGGAGAATGAAACTGAGCTAATGCCTTAAGTTAAACACCTTTCATCAGAAATAATGTACTAACCTTGCTGTGCTTCTAATCACCATGATGTGCCCACCACAAATTTCACAAGGACTTATCACCGGATGAGCAAGGTACATGGAGAAACCTTCCATTCCATACAACGTTTCAACAAAACACTGTTAACATCTTGACTGGAATCTTAAGATGTACCACTGCAGGCCGCATAGATTTGGTAAAACTGGGGACACAAATATACCAGGAACACAGCCAAGCTGACTTCACCTTCCTCACTGCCACCCTCCACTCTACCACTGGGGAAATTACCTGCAGGTCCCTTCAGGTGTCCTAGCCAGTCAATGTTCCTGAGGACAGGATTTGGAAAGTTACGGTGGGACTCACACTTCTTGTCCACATTGAGTAAGTCAAATACAAATCAATTCACCTTCTCCCACTGGCGTCTCATCTTCAATGGCTTGGTGACCAATGTTCTTCACTAATCAGCCACCTGAAAGCCAGAGTTGCCTCATGGCAAAGAGTAATGCGATGATCACAAAAGTCAATGCCAGATAATTGTGATGCTGTTCCTGAGAAATCATCTGTTTGGCTTGCGGAGTTCGTCTTGTTAAACAGAACAGAGAATCAAATGCAGAAGGCATGTGGGACAAAATCACTGCCCTTTAGTTCTCATTAGAATAATACTACTGTTTAGACTTATTTACAATTTGCCCATACACACCCTTCATTCCCTATTGTTTCATATATGAAATTTTGGTTAACCAGGGCATGATAAACATACCACCAAAGACAAAGAAAAATGTTGCGAGGACTGTGGGCATGAACTTTTTATACTTTTAAACCTGGCTGGTCCATCAAGTTAATTCTTGACAATCTGTTACAGCTGGTGCTGGAAATAAAATGCTGGCTTCCACCACCACCTTCTCTACTTTTCTACTATAAAACATTTAATCCTTATTGTTTTGATTTTACACTGTAACATATACAAGATCAAGGTTTTTATTAAGCCTTCAGAGGTGTATAGGCTAACCAAGACAGTATTTGTTGCACTGTGTGTTTACCATTGTGGACTTGCGTACCACCAATATAGAAATGACTTAATATTCAGACACTAGTTTTATACGAGGTATCGATTTAAACATTTAAATATTCATGTAGAAACCTTAAAATAAATAGCTGAAAGTTTGTCTTCTGTTTTGTGTAAATAGTGTCGGTTGTACTGAACCTTCCAGTTAACCTCTTTATCAGTTGCTGGATTAGGAAGTATTAGACATGGTTGCAAAATCAGATTAAATTATGTACTAAGAACATATGAAGAAGAATAAAAAAGTGACTCAATAAATCAAGTATACCTATCAGTAAATATTTTTTCGTGTGCACTTATGTTCTTAAGTTAATTTCTTCCACCAACCGTGCACAATCCACCATACCAATTCAATTTCTCATAAATAATCCCTGAGAACCTGAAGGTTAATCAAGCAGGAGGAAAGCACATAGCAGAAATCTGGCAGTGCTGATAATCTGAGGCAACAAATGCTGGAAACGTTCTGAATGGTAGACTTAATTTGTAGAAAGACTGTGGCACAATATAGCTAAGAACAACGTTAGCAAGATTATAACTGCAAAGACAGAGATAAATCTGCAGGATGTGGATAGAAGTGGCAAATATATTTTGTCATTAAAAGTTTGCTGAGAAAAAAATAAGAAGATTACACAATACATCTAAAATAAGTGGGCCAGACGAACAAAATGGATTTGGGAGTACAAATATGCACATCACTAAAAGTTGCAATGCAGGTTAGTATGGGAGAAAACATAAAACAAATTAAGAGATAATAATAACATATGAACATAATATATTGGAAACATATATTGAATCTTGGATTGAGCATTAATAGTAAGATTAAATGAGAACTTACCAGTTTGAAGTTTGATCTTTATTTTATGAGGAGTTACGTTGGTGATTACGTGAAGAACCCCGTCAGGGCGCATGCGCGTCAATCTTCAAAGCAGCGGTATGAAATCACAGACAAAACCATAATTGAAGTAACATATTAAGATGATCAACATGAGAACTACCATTATGACCTTTTTTCTATGAGAGAGGGTTGGGCGTGGCGGGCACGTAATCACCAACGTAACTCCTCATAAAATAAAGATCAAACTTCAAACTGGTAAGTTCTCGTTTAATCTTACTATTTTACTTCGGAGTCACGTGAGTGACTACGTGAAGATTTTAAAGCTCTGTGATTTTTATGCCGCAGATCAAAATCCCGGCTTCTCACTGCATCGATTGACTGAGTATCATCAATAATGCTGTAAACATGACATTGCATATCATGCAAAAACAAAACAGTTTTATATTTGGTCATAAAACAACCAATAAACCCTCTTAATGTAGGGCAACAAACGAAACAGAATGAAACAGTATTGAAAACAGACTTTAAACAATAGCAACAGCACTCAACATTGAGTTAGCAAACAGCCCTCCATCGGCAATCGGCCGATGGTAGTATTGCTGAAACACAAGTTCATTTTTCCAACCTGCGGCTTTTAATATATGGTCAATGGGAACGTCCATCGCCCTGGCCGCGGATGTTGCTACTGCGCTAGTGGAATGAGATGTAAACACATAAATGTTAATTCCTGCCTGAACCAACTCTTGCTTTAACCACCTTGAGATAGTCTGAACTGCCACTCTTTTATGTTGGCTTTTTGTAACGGACAAATAATCCTGTTTCTTCTTGTCTTAAAGCCCTTGTGGCTTCAATGTAATGTAACAAATGTGTCCTTACACATAAACATGGAGCTGTAGGATATGCTGAGAACACAATCTTAAAACCTGTCACACCTGGCCTGCTTTGTTTGAGCAGGTCAGAATATAAAACAGAACATTCTCTGTATTCTCTTCCATTCTCTCGAACTGAAGTTTTTTGGAAAGTCTGCACTCTCTGTACTGACACCAATGCCATTAGCATAGCCAATTTCATGGTTAATTTTAACAAAGTTATAGCCGTGACAGGGACCCAATGACGAAGTATGTTACGAACAACGCTTACCTCGCAGATTACCATATACCTAGGCTTAGGCGGTTTGGAATTAGATTCCTTTCATCAACCTAGATATGAGAGGGTGAGAACCTATACTTTGTGTCCGTGTACCTATTACAAGATATGCAGACAAAGCACTTCTAGCTGTATTGATAGCAGTATAGCTAAGACCTTCATCATAATAAAGTGTAGATAAACTCTAACACATTTTCAATAACTACAGTATTATATTGAATATCCTTTTGAACACAATATTGTACCTTTTTTTTTTTTTTTCATAAGTCATATACTGTTTTTGAGTACTCTTTCTCCAGACTGCAGCGAGTATATACACCGTTGGCCTAGAAAGTCCTCGACCAATGTAAGGCATTCTTGAAACCTGCAAACTAACAGATCCATACCATCACATAACGGATGAACTTAATGCGTTACTGGATGCTCCAGCAAATTCCTACTGTTTGGAATCAGCAAAAAGAGGTTGGATCGCTATCTGTAACATCAAAGGGAACCATGGTTGAATCAGGCAATTTGGTATCACCAAAACCCCTGAAGCGGCATCCTGCTTGATTTTCTCAAACACCGACCTATGAGGCAGAATGGTGGGAAAATGTACACAAACATATCATCCCAATTTAGTGAAAAAGCATCAATTGCCACTGCCCCTGGATCTGGTGCCTATGAAACATATTTTGGCCTTCCATATAGAAGTACTATGTTCTTGAACACATCCTGGTTCCACATCCACTCTGTGTTATGATGGAATTTTCGTGAGCTGCCATCTGGTACTACTTTAAGTTTCCCTGGCAGATAGATAGCTCCAATCCAAATCTCTCTATCCCTACTCCAGGTCCAATTGTATTTGCCAACCTGTCACATGATAACGATTTGATTCCACCCATGTGATTCATATCAGCAACTGCTGTAGTGTTGTCTATTTTGCACTGCACATGCAAACTAGTTTAGTTAGTGCCATAAGCCTTGAGTCCATAAAATACTCTTGGTTAATTCCCCATGTATGCAGAAGCAATGTTCATCTGTCTCCATCGCTGGATCTTGTATCAGTAGCACCCTACCCAAGTGCTCTGACATCTGTCTGCAAATCATGGAAGCTTGGTCGAATAACACTTTGGAACTACTAGTGGACGCATGCTGAATCCACCATTGTACATCAGCAACAGCCTCTATTGACAGAAGCATAGGTCTATTATAATGACCCCAATGTATCCTCAATGCTTGTTCCTTTGACCTTTGTAATTGTAGATAATAAAGTGGCCATATTGAACTGCTGGAAATGCTGCCAGCCATTACCACAGCAGTCTTGTCACCTGGCTAATTGAAGGCTGTGTGTTAGCAATTAACTTGATATAGCTCTTAATTAGCTCTGCCCTTTTTTGCCTGGGCAAGCTCACAATGATGTTGATTAAGTCCATTGTGAACCCAACTAGTCAATTTGTGTCACAGGTATAAATTTAGATTTCTCAGAATAGCTTATAAAGCCCAATTAAAAATTGTTTTTTACCAACTGCCACTGATGCTTCAGCTGTTTCCTTTGATTGTCCTACAATCAAGATATTATCTAGCTAAGCCATGAGCACATGACCTTGACTTCTCATCATGCCTAGAATAGGTTTTAACAACTTTGTAATCCCTCTAGGAGCTGAAGACAAACCATTAGGCAGTGGATTGTATTGGCATAATTCCCCATCCAGCTGAATTTTA
Organism: Malacoraja senta; assembly: GCA_038087875.1. Classification (NCBI taxonomy): domain Eukaryota; kingdom Metazoa; phylum Chordata; class Chondrichthyes; order Rajiformes; family Rajidae; genus Malacoraja; species Malacoraja senta. The sequence goes on along the minus strand of CM075979.1, from coordinate 14,067,334 downwards.
AATCTTCTATCCTGCAAATGAACAGACACTGAATCCGCATCTTTAAGATCTCCTTCACAAACGTTTCCATCTTAAAATGTCTATACCGTACAAAAGGGTTAAGCCTATTCAGGTCTGTATAATTCTGCATCCCCCCATCCTTTTTTGGTCTGGGAAAGATATTGGACACAAACTGATGGCTTTGGTAAACTGCCTTAGCAATTACACCTTTATTACATAAGCTTGCAAGTTCCAGCTGAACTTCCAATTGTTCAGTGATACTGAAGTCAAACTCCTTTTTTGGAACATGTTGCATGGGTAAATCAGAATTTGCATTTAAGCTTTATTCGATGCCCTTGAATAACCTTCAGTATAAACATATCTGAGGTAAACATTTAATTGTATCACATTAGATCTGTCTACATGAGAACCAGACCCTCTTACCTCCTTACCACCTGGCATTCTTCCCCGGCCTTGAGCTGGATATCTCACCTCCGTGGCGGTGCTACAGCCGAACGCCAACTGCGCTGCATCGTAGCTGGACTCGTCCCTTGCCCGGACCAGTCTGCTCCCTTATAGGGATACTTCCGCTTTGGTGAATATGTGGCTGCCGTCTTAGCCTCCTCCTCCAGCTCCTTCACCTGCTGTGCGAAATCCTCGCCAAACAGCTGTGCCAGTTGCACTGTGCCAGGCTGGCAGAGTGAAGCATATTTAGCATTGATGGTTGGTCTAATCGCATCTTGCGGAGGCAATTGATCTCAAAGTGGGCACTCCACAATAGCGCCTTTTGTTGTAATTTGTCATGCCCTCTCCATCCACCATCCTGGCAAAGCTCGTTATACCAGATGCCAGCAACTTTAAAAATATGCTGGAGCTTCACATGCTCCTGGGCTTTCATTAGTATGCCCATCTTGCCCCAATTCTTCCTGTTCCCAACAGGAACTTTTAACAGTCCACAGTTGATTGGGGCTTCATACTTCGTTACTGTCTCATCCATTGTCAGCTCCTGTAGCTGATGTGAGACTTGGTAATTTATGCTGGTGGCAAGTTCCTCACCAAGAGGCTCACCAGCATCCGACGACACGGCAAACCATGCTGCACACGGTGTCAGCTCTGGCAGCTGCCTGCCCTCCCTTTGGAAGTCGTCGGACTCAGGGTCAGAGCGTATCTGCCCTTCTGCACTCACCTCTTGCAAAGAGGGTGCTTTCAAGCAGGCCTCTACTAGGCACTGCCAGCGGAGCCGTCCCCACGGCCTCCCACCTGCACAACTCCTCCTGGAGTATGGCTTTATGAAGCAGACCTCTCCTAGGCACTGCCAGCGGAGCCTTCTCTATGGCTTCCCGCCTGCACTACTCCTCCTGGAGTGTGGCTTTATGAGGCAGACCTCTCCTAGGCACTGCCAGCGGAGCCTTCCCTATGGCTTCCCACCTGCACAACTCCTCCTGGAGCGTCTCTGTGGAGCAGCCCCTGTATGAGCTGCTCCTTTTGGATAACCGCTGGGGAACGGTATCCTGTCCCCGACGGGAGTCTCGTGGCCCGACTCTGCGGAGTCTATAACCCTGACAGACTTAATTTATGCCGACCGCCCGACTGGCGTTGGCTGTGTACCCGGCTGGGCACTTTGCCAAGTCTGTCGCCGCACCGCTACCGGCTTGCGACTCCCCCGAGGTGACAGGTTGCCTTTCAGAGACTGCGTCCCGCAGCTCTCTCTCTCTCCTTGTCGGCAGCAGCCTGCACCTTTTCCTTGTTCCTGTATGTAGGGGAAAAAACACACAGAAACAATCTTTACTTTTTTCTAACTCCTCCAAAGTCTCCCCGACTTTGGTGGAGCTGTAATTACTCACGTTGCAGCAGGAGGTCCGAGCTCCCGCTGCCGTTCGCACCAATGCGTCCGACGTAATGACGCGCATGCGCCCTGACGGGGTTCTTCACGTAGTCACTCACGTGACTCCGAAGTAAAATGGAAAACAAAACCTAGTCACTAATTTGTAAAAAAGGGGAGAGAGACAATTGAGATGGGCAAAAACAATTTGCAAAGGAAAAAACAGATTTATTTGGTTAAACCTACCAGAAAATGATCAATAGGCCAAATTACTTGCATTTGGAAAGAAAAATACTGGTGGAGGTTTTTTAATTTTGCATGTTTTTTTTTGATAGATTTCATTCAGAGAGAGGATGTTCCTGTTGTGGCAAAGGTGAACATTAGAAATCATTAATATAAAATAGTCACCAGGAAATCAAATGGAGAAATTTAAAGAAGAATGGTCACCCAGAGAGTGGTGAAAATGTGTAACTTGTTGCCACAGGAATCAAGTGAGGTAAGTAATGCAAGGGGAAGGCTGTGGCATATTAGTATATAAATTAATGGCCTGCACGGTGACGCAGCGGTAGAATTGTTGCCATAGAGCACCAGAGACCTGGGTCCCGGGTTCGATCCTGACTACGGGTGCTGTCTGTACGGAGTTTGTACGTTCTCCCCGTATCCTCATGGGCTTTCTCCAAGATCTCCAGTTTCCACCCACACTCCAAAGACGTACAGGTTTGTAAGTTAATTGGCTTGTTATAAATTGTAAATTGTCCCTAGTGTGTGTAGGATAGTGTTAATGTACAGAGATCACATGGGTTTGCGCGGATACAGTGGGCCAAAGGGCCTGTTTCCACGCTGTATGTAAAATAAAATAAACCAAACCAATTACATGCATGTAACATATCGATATCATCATGCAATATACACATGTGTTAGCAACAGTTGGTCTTTAATTGAAAGAATGGTCAATTGACGGACATTCAGTAAGGCTTATTTACAGGGCAGGCTATGTCTTACAAACTTGATTTTAGTTTTTTGAGGAGGTGATGAAGATGATTGATAAGGGTAGAACAATGGATGGTGTCTACATGGACTTTCGAGAAGTATTTGACAAGGTCCCTCATGGCAGAAGATTAAGATGCATGGGATCCATGATGATTTGATAGTTTGGAATAAGAACTGTCTTAACCACAGAATGCAGAAGGAAGTGGTGGAATGGTGCTATTTGGCTGGAAACCTGTGTTCAGTGGGCTCCCAAAGGGATTAATGCCAGATTCTCGGTTGTTTGTGATATAAATCACTTGGATGAAAATGTAGATGGAGTTGCAGACAACACAAAAAATGGTTAAGTTATGATCAGTGACATAGATATCAAGTCAAGTCAAGTCACATTTATTTATATAGCACATTTTAAAAACAACTCTCGTTGGCCAAAGTGCTTTACATTTGTTATAAGAATAGTATAAACAAACAAACTACATACATATATACATATAGCCCTCGCTCAGAGGATGTCAAGAAAGGCTTGGGAGTATAGATACGTTTTTAGTCTTGACTTAAAGGAGTCGATGGAGGGGGCAGTTCTGATGGGAAAGGGGATGCTGTTCCACAGTCTAGGGGATGCAACCGCAAAGGCGCGGTCGCCCCTGAGCTTATGCCTAGACCGTGGGATATTCAGCAACCCCAAGTCGGCCGATCTGAGGGACCTGGAGGTGGAGTGGTGGGTAAGAAGACTTTTGATGTAGGTGGGGGCAAGCCCATTGAGGGCTTTGTAGACATAGAGGAGGATCTTGAAATGTTTACGGAACCGCACAGGGAGCCAGTGGAGAGAGGCCAGGATCGAGGTGATGTGGTCCCTTTTTCGGGTGCCCATCAGGAGTCTTGCTGCGGCGTTTTGGACCAGTTGCAGGCGGGACAGGGAAGATTGGCTGATGCCAGTGTAAAGGGAGTTGCAGTAATCTAGGCGGGAGGAGATGAATGTGTGGATGATCTTTTCGAGGTCATCAAACTGGAGGAATTGTTTTATTTTAGCTATCGTCCGAAGCTGAAAGTAGCTAGCTTTTACCACGGCATTGACTTGTTTGTCAAATTTCAGTGCTGAGTCAAATATCACGCCAAGGTTTTTGACGTGAGGTTTGAGTAGTGGGGTAAGGCTTCCAAGGCTGCCTGCTATCATTTTGATTGAGTCCGAGGGGCCGAGAAGGATGACCTCAGACTTACTCTCGTTTAGTTGGAGGAAGTTCTGGGCCATCCAACACTTTATATCCTCGAGGCAGCGGGTAAGGTTAAGCAGATTTGATTGGTTTTTCGGCTTCAGGGGGAGATAGAGTTGTGTATCGTCTGTGTAGCAATGGAAGGAAATGCCGTGCCTTTCAATGACTTGGCCTAAGGGGAGCATATACAGGGAGAAGAGAATGGGGCCAAGGATGGAACCTTGTGGAACCCCACAGCAGAGATTAGCTGGGGAGGAGAAAGAGTTGCCTATGTTAGTCGAGAAACTCCTACCTTTGAGGTAGGAGATGAACCAGCTCAGGGCAGTGCCATCAATACCAACCCCGTTCCGGAGATGGTCAATTAGGATGGTGTGGTCGACAGTATCAAATGCTGCGCTGAGGTCAAGAAGGAGCAGGATTGCACAGTCACCGGAGTCAACGGTGAGGAGTAGGTCATTGTGTACCTTCAACAAGGCAGACTTTGTGCTGTGGTGAGCCCTGAAACCTGATTGGAAAGTTTCCAAGATAGTGTTTTGGTGAAGGTAAGGCATAAGTTGACTTAAAATTACCTTTTCAAGGGCTTTTGAGAGGAAAGGCAGTTTAGAAATGGGTCTGTAGTTGCTTGGCAAAGTGGGGTCGAGGTTAGGTTTTTTCAGGAATGGCTGGACCACCGCATGCTTGAAGCAGGTAGGTACAGTGCCAGTGGCCAGAGATACAGCATCAGTTACAGAGTTATAGATCGAATTTCACTGTACCTTAATTGGTACGTTACAAGAAACTGACCTTGAGACCTTGAAACCTTGAAACCTTGAAAAAGCAGATGGAGTTTAATTTGAGGATAATGTGAGATATTGCATTTTGGGTGGTCAAATGTAAATCGAACCTATGCAGTTAATGGCACAACACATAACAGCACTGATGTACAGTGGGATCTTGAGGTACAAGTCGATAGCTCCCTGAAGAGAGCAACACCTAAAGCAGTAAAGAAGGTGAATGGTATGCTCACCTTCTTTGGTATTCAGTATAAGAGTCAGGTAGTCATTTTGTAGCTTTAACAAACAGTGGTTAGGCCATATTTGAACTATTGTGTTCAGTTTAGTTTAGTTTAGAGATGCAGCACGGGAACAGGCTCTTCGGCCCACCGGGTCCATGCAGACAAGCGATCCCCGCACATTGACACTATCCTACACACACTAGGGATAATTTAGAAAAAAACACATTTTATCAAGCCAATTAACCTACAAACCTGTACGTCTTCAGAGTATGGGAGGAAACCGAATGTCTCGGAGAAAACCCGCGTAGATCACATGGAGAACATACAAACTCCGCACAGACAGTACTCCATCAGGATCGAACCTGGTTCTCTGGCGCTGCAAGTGCTGTAAGGCAGCAACTCTGTTCTGCTATCCCATTACCGGAAGGATGTGGAGGGTTTGGAAAGGGTTCAGAAGGGTTTTACCAGGATATAAGGTTGGAAGAACCTGGATTGTTTTCTCTGGAGTGCCAGAGGCTGAGAGAAGATTTGACAAAAGTATATAACATTTTGAGAGGCAGACAGTCAGAGTCTTTCTCCCAAGGTTGAAATATCAAATATTGGAGGGCAAAGCTTGTGAGAGGGGAAAGTTGGAGAATGGTTGGACCCTGGAACGCACTGCCAGAGATAGTGGTGAAAATAGATATGATCGTGGTGTTTAGGAGGCTTTCAGATGCGTGCACAAGTGTGCAGAGAATAGAGTAATAATGATCATGTGTAAGCAGAATTAGCATCATGTTTGGCACAGACATTGTGGCACGAAGGGCCTGTTCCTGTGTTGTACTGTTCTATGATCTTTATTGATTCCTGAATGCAATGTCAAGATGCGGACTAATTGGTAATTTTGACTAAGGTGATGCATTCACAAATACCCGAAGGAATTCAAATGACTCAACCCATTTAACGATACACATGTGAAACTGCTCCCTGCCATACATCAACAGCAGCCTTAATGTTTTCTACTTTATCACCTTGCTTACAGCAGATTCATCATTAGGAATGCATGCCAGAAAATTGTACTTGTAAAAACCACTGCCTTTTCACCCATTTTGATAGCTGGAAGTAAAATCATGCATGTGATTTTGTAGTGTGCACTAATGATGAGAGAATGGAGATGAACCGATACTGATCAGTTTTAGAGTGGGCAAGTCACACCACGTGCTGCTTGATTGATTAACTTGTCAAGTCATAGTGGTGCTTGGGATGGGTCATAAGGTCATAAGGGATAGGAAAGAATTAGGCCAATCGGCCCATCAAGTCTACTCTTTTTTTGTGAAATTATTTTTTATTGGAGGTAGATACATATCATATTAAAATCGATACCAGTCTTACATTTTTAAATTAATAATATCTTCCATTATTATTACATTGTCTCCAATACATTTTTTTTTAATTTTTTTCTTTGAATTTTTTTTTTAGGGGTAACATGAGGGGGAACTTCTTTACATCGTCTACTCTGACATTCAATCATGGCTGATCTATCTCTCCCTCCTAACCCCATTCTCCAGCCTTCGCCCCATAACCTCTGACACCTGTACTAATCAAGAATCTATCTATCACTGTCTTAAAAATATCCACTACTTGGCCTCCACAGCCTTCTGTGGCAAAAATAGGAAGTGAAAGAGAGCCATAGGTCTTTAAAATGATGAGAGGGATAGACAGAGTTGACGTGGATAAGTTTTTTCCATTGAGAGTAGGGAAGATTCAAACAAGAGGACATGATTTGAGAATTAAGGGACAGATGTTTAGGGGTAACATGAGGGGGAACTTCTTTACTCAGAGAGTGGTGGCTGTGTGGAATGAGCTTCCAGTGGAAGTGGTGGAGGCAGGTTCGATTTTATCATTTAAAAATAAATTGGATAGGTATATGGACGGGAAAGGAATGGAGGGTTATGGTCTGAGTGCAGGTAGATGGGACTAGGGGAGAATAAGTGTTCGGCATGGACTAGAAGGGCCGAGATGGCCTGTTTCCGTGCTGTAATTGATATATGGTGATATGGTTATAGAGCAGGATATGTGGGGAAACCCTACTTATTTAGCTCATTAGATTTAGCTCTTAGGGCTAAAGGAATCAAGGGATATGGGGAAAAAGCAGGAACGGGGTACTGATTTTAGATGATCAGCCATAATCATATTGAATGGCGGTGCTGGCTCGAAGGGCCGAATGGCCTACTCCTGCACCTATTTTTCTGTTCTATGTTTCTATGTTTCTCCTGGCATAGGAACAGTGCCGTTAAGGCACTTACATTTTTTGCCTTTTTTTTTTTTTTAGATTAGGTTTTATTTCTTGTCATTTGAACCTCAAAGAGGCTCAAACGAAACTCCGTTTCCACAGCCATACAAACAAAACAATTCCTTTCTCACTTCCCTTTAGCTGCTTGTACATAAAACCTGGGTTAACATTATTATATGTTAACATAACATTGAAAGGCTATAATGTTGGAAGTATGGAAGATTATATGAATGTATCTCCTTTCTGAAGATGATTTCTTACCCTTCTTCCTGCCTTCACTAAACCTGGAGCAGCAGGCTCAAATTCCTGGATCTTTAGCATGATCCCAATACACCCATTTTGGAAGTTGATATTCATCTGGTTATGACTGTATATTTACCTTTTATTTATTTAAGACCTCACTTCCATAGAAGGGAACTATATCACTCTAAGATGGACATGCTTAGCCTGGTTGAACCAGCTCTTGTGTACAAATACAAATTTTGGATGGGTCATAACAAAATAACAAATGACAATATTGACATCAGTATAATAATTTCTTGACAAGTTGCATCATTTTTTTTTTTGTTAGCCTTGGCTCAGTGATACTCTCCTTGTCTCTCTTGGAACACGTTTTTTTTTTACAAAAGTGCCACCTTGGCAACTTGATTACTTAAGGGCCTGTCCCACTTACGTGTGCTTGACATGCAAATTACGCGACCTCATGGTCGTGTTGAGGTGCACGGGCATCGTATGGCCGCGTGGGGCCGGTCCCACTTAGAAGCGCGGAGGGGTATGTAGTTGTGCACGACCGTGCTGGGCTCCGAAATTTTTGTAGTGAACGAAATCTTCGCGCGCCAACGGCCTGTCGCGGAACTGACGGCCAAAGTGGGACAGGCCCAAGACCTTGACGTGACACAACGTCTCACCTTCAACAGCAGCAGAAGCAGGCAAACGATCGCCAAACTCGGCCTGGGGCTCACGGCCGTTGCGGTCTGGATCCGCCCCCACTTCCACTCCCAGAGCGGGGCCAAGAAAATTGAAGATAGACACAAAATGCAGGAGTAACTCAGCGGGACCGGCAGCATCTCTGGAGAGAAGCAATGGGTGACGTTTCGGGTCAAGACCCTTCTTTTCAGACTGAAGAAGAATCTCGACCCGAAACATCACCCATTCCATCTCTCCGGAGATGCTGCCGGTCCCACTGAGTTAATCTTTGTGTCCATCTTCTAATGACGTCACGCGCTCCAGATGGCTGTGCGTACGCATGTAATCCCGCCCGACCTTCGCCGAACCATCGCAGCTCAACGCGACCACGAGGTTGCATAATTTGCGTGCCAAGGACATGTAAGTGGGACAGGCCCTTTAATCTGAACTGTGGAGTATTGAAAGCATAGTGAAGCAGTGGATGTACCATCTATTGCATGAGGTGCCCAGTCTTACCTCTTGGGAGGATGCCTATAGTGCCTGTGAGACCATTTGAAGTGGAGTAATAAAGTTCTCCAGATATCCAAACAAACGTGTATCCCTCAACCAAAAACAACAACAAGTAATTTATTTTTATCACTATCTTTGGTAGCCTGCTACGTGTAGATTGATTGTTACATTACAAAATTGAATGGCCTTAAAAAGTGTTTTATTAGTTGTGAAGCACTTTGGTATTCTGATGTTAGGAAAACTATGTAAGTCATTCATAGTCATTCATCCCCATAGAAATATATGGATGTACAAATACCATCTACGGAGGGTATCAGAAGAGACTGGGAACAAGAGTTAGCTATTAAAATTTCAAAGGAAAGTTGGAATGAACACTTATTAAACGTGCATAAATGTTCGATTAATGTAAGACACACTTTAATACAATTAAAAATTTTACATAGATTATATTATTCCAAAATGTATCATCTATTTGTGATAAATGTCAATCCCAAGAAGCTACTATAGCGCACTCATTCGTTTTCTGTACAAAAATTCAAAAATTTTGGAATGAAATTTTTGAAATCTTTACAAAGTTATTTAAAACAAGACTGATACCCAAAGCAGAATGGATTATCTTCGGTATAACGGAAGATGGTCCAGAACTAAATGTGTTTCAAAAGAAACTAATGGACTATGGGTTAATAATTGGAAAAAAGCTAATTCTAAAATTTTGGAAGAAGGCTCCAATACCAACTATAAATATGTGGATTTCAAATATGTTTGAAACATTACACCTAGAAGAGATAAGACTCCTCCTAGCAGGTAAACCAGATCACTTCCACCTGACGTGGTCTGCATTTATAGAATTATTACAAACATAGGGTGCAAAAGTACTTAAAAAAAAAAAATTGAGGTCAGGTAAGGGGGGATGATAGTTGAAGAGTTGGTATGTCCCATTTACGTAATGCTCATAAAAATATCTGTTTCTCTCTTTTTCCTCTTTCTCTCTCTCTTTCTTTCCTAGGGTCTATTTCTTAACTCTTTTTCTTTTGTTTTTAATTTAGCTCTTATAGGGTCTTCGTCCTTTTTTGTTGTCACATTTCCTACACTTTCACTTTTTCCTTCACTTTCTTCTTTCTTTCAATCTTTTCCTTTTCTAGTGTAAAAAATAAATGGAGTACATTAATTGTAAGAAGATGTAAATGACGAGTACTAATGTATGTGGTTGTAATGTAATGTACTTCTAATAAATAAAAATAAAAAAAAATATATATATATATATGGATGCATAGTTGTGCATATATGAAATGTAGCTATATAGAGAAAAGACATCTGAGAGAAATATAAATGAACAGTTATCAAAAAAAGGATAACAATTAAAGAAAGGGTTTGGAAGAAGAGTTAGAGAAGAATATCAACTCACTAAGATGAAAATTACTGTTGGCTGTCTTGTACATTGTGGCATTACATGCTGGTGATCTGTGTTACACAAAATAATGGGAAACATTTGGAGTGGGAGTGGGAGAGGGACATTGGAACAGACGCAATAGAGAAAACAAAGCCATGAAACGTTGGCAATTTTATACCTAATAGAGAAAAAATTGATAGTGTGAGCTTAAAACTGAAAATAGGAGAATAAAGACACTTCAAAAAAATTGCTTAGTGGCATCAATTTATTCAAGTCTGACATGTTTTTCTCAGTTCTGCTGCAAAGCTTTGATCCTGTACTTTTGTAAGAGAGTTACGATTATCATCACTTATCAGATATATAAAGTTAAAAGCTTGAATCACTGTGTGTCTAAAATCTTGTTTGAATATATCATAAACTCAGAACTAAAGAATTTGCCTGTGGAACGAAGAACTTATTTGCATTAAATTACAAAATGGGAAAAAAAAAAGAAATTGAAAAATTGAATCCAACCAATAACGAAGAAATCTCTGAACTTTGAGGAAACAGACAAAAACAAAGAGTGAATATACATAATGTTAGGCTCAGAATACATTATTGTCAGCTGGTGGCTGGAATACTTCCAAGGAGAAGTCCTAAGTTATTTCAGTTAGCAATTAATTATAAAGATTAAAGCTACAATAGTACTTTTCAAAATAACTAAAAACAAAATATATCCCCCTAATTGACTGGAAGATTAACAAATTGAAACAAGAATAAAAAATATAACAAATGGCATGTGTAATTTTATACAGTAGCTTTGCTGCTTTACAAAGTCTTTTTGGTATTTATATCCGTTTCACCTGTAACACTTCACAGTGCTGTATAATACAGGCAACAGAAGATTTAGTGTTGCTTCTGGGGAAATGATTTGACTCATTCTGGCAGCTACACTTGCCATGTCTTTACAACATAATGTTGGTAATTTAATCTGCAAGATTGTGACTTTAAGTTTCAGGGCTGATAGTTCGTCTAGGGGCTGATAGGTCCTCTGGGGCTGCAAGTCACCCAATCACCCAACCTACATTCCTTAACTGATGCCTGTGGAGTCGATGGAGACCAAATCAGATACATTAGTTGGCAAAATAGAATGGATGTGCACATGCCAATTGCAGTGAAATGGCAGAGTTGGCAAAATGGTGTGGAGATATGGCAAATCTCTGCCGGAACTTGGCATCACAAAACTTATTCAAGTTTTCAAAAAAGCTGAACCTGCCTTTCAAAGAGCTTTCAAGTAAAAAAAAAAAAGTATCTGATCGATGTCAAGTGTGATAGATAACAATGCATTCTCCTCTTCTTAGGCTTTCCCCTGTGCCAAGGACAACTTGTTTCCACTCTACATCTGTGGGTTCAGAGGAGCCATAAACATTTCGTATAGTCCAAGCATTTAGAGTGGACAGCTGGTTCACACTAGTGCTACTTAATCCCGCTTTCTCATTAATTCCCTACATATTAGGGGCATTTTATCTTTACAGAGGCTGATTAACCTACAAACTCGCACATCTTTAAAATGGAGCTCCCGGTGCAGCACAATGTGATAATTATAGGGTGTCCGGGGGGGGGGGGGGGGGGGGAGGGGAGGTAGCGAACAGCTATTTTCAGTAACCTGTAGTAGCTAGAACATGGAGGATGAGAAATCACCCCAGAGAAAATGGGATTAACTAAGGCTGTTGGTATTAAATACATGGATGATGGTAACAGATAGGCCAAGGCAAGGATGGAAGTGGAGCATTTTATGGGCACAATAAATTCACAGAAGGAAGAGGAGGGAGAAGAGAAACCGGAGAAGGATGCAGGTGTCAGGATCTAAGTGGATGCTTGTGGATAATTTTGACTCAGACTAAGAAAGTGCAACGTGGTGCTGATTGGTGTGAGGACAGACTGAGGAACAACATCTCTATATCATTTGAAATGCCCGTGAGCATTTTGTATTTTATTGCAGATGAGATGGAGGGGAGTTGAATGGATTCTAGGGCGTAGCTGGCAGAGGAATATAACAGCTTGTCCCTTAGGTTGAATCTGGTTTGGTGAATATTTGGGCTGAGAGGAAGGAGACGTGTTATGCACCACAGGAACATATCATGGGGGACAAAGTAATTGTGTGGTGTGGCAGTGGGAGTTGTGTTAGCTAGTCTGACATAAATAACAGAAAGGTTATGCATAGAAGGGGGCAAGGAAGTCCATGGAATCCATGCCTACTCCATTGAAATGCAATCTTGCTAGTTTCTCTCCCCTCCCCTTTCTCCAGTTTACTCCATTTTAAATGCTTACTCAGTTGTGTTTGGAAAACGATAATTGAATCTGTTGCCAGTACACCCACAGACTGTGCAATCCAGGCACAATACTTCACTTGGAACTTAATTACTTCAGTACTTCAGTGTTTCATCAAGGTTCATCTGACTTTCTTCCTCTTGTACCATTTGCCTCGGCTCATTATGCCCAGGGTCCATCATGCATCATTAACTGTTTCCTCAACCTGCCCTACCACTTTCAGTGAACTATGTACAGTACATAAGCACCCAAATCTTAATATTGCAATACTCATTATAGAATTGTGTTCTCTGTGTAACACTGCCTCTCTTCATTCATCCTACTAAAATAGAAGACTTTCCCTATTCCTTTTCAGATATATGGTTCAAACGCAGACAAATTGGACTAGCTTAGATGGAGTATCCTGTTTGGCTCTAGTGAGTGGTCCAAATGACTCGATTATGTGCTGTAATCCTCTATGACTCTCACTTCTCGGACTGAGGATCTCACCTGAATCAACAACCCATCTATTGTGCAGGAAGGAACTGCTGATGCTGGTTTAAACCAAAAGATAGACACAAAAAGCTGGAGTAACTCAGGCAGCATCTCTGAAGAGAAGGAATGGGTGATGTTTCGGGTTGAGACCCTTCTTTAGACTGCCATCTATTGTGATTGTAACCAAGAAGTACATAGTAAGTTGTTTCAATGACTACCATCTGTTAGGACTTACATACACCACTTTGAGAAGTTGGTTATAGCAAAAATCAATTCCTGTCTCAGAAATGACCTGGATCAGCTTCAATCTGCCTATTGCTGCAACAGGTCAACAACAGTCACTGGCTCTCCACTCAGCTGTGGTCCATCTGGATAACAGGACCACGTTTTTAAGGCTGCTGTTCATCGACTACAGCACAGCGTTGAACACAATCATCCCCTATAAACTCCTCACCATGCTCCAAGACTTGGGTCTCTGTATCTCCATTTGCAACTGGATCATTGACTTCCTCATCGGCAGTTAAGTTCGATCACAACATCTCCTCCTCACTGATCATCAACACAGGTGCACCCCAGGGCTGCTGCCTAGCCGCTTTCTCTACAGTCATTTTGTCTACACCTCGTTATCACCTTCCCCACAGCCAACAATGAACCATTGTACATTTTGTTAAACATTATCTGCTTTGATCTGTCCTTTTCACACCTTACATGCTCTTTATACCCTTCCATATCTCTAGTACCCTCCACCCCCACCCGACTCTCAGTCTGAGGAAGGGCCTCGACCCGAAACGTCACTCATTCCTTCTCTCCAGAGATGCTGCCTGTCCTGCTGAGTTACTCCAGCATTTTGTGTATATCTTCTAATATGATTTACTGTATCCAGCTGTCCATGGTGTTGCCAATTGCATCAGCAAGCAATCAATTTTCAGATCAATTTCTATCAGAGGGGGAATATATAGTGCTGATGGAGTCTCTAGCCCTAAATATCCTATTGGGTGTCCTCCATTAAAACCTTCACATATCGATTAAGTAACTGAAAGCCTAAGCTTTTTTGATGAAAATATTCAGCTGCAAGGCTATAAAGCTTTTGTAAATAGCAGAACTGACTATAGATGTGACTTGCAGATCCCAAAGTACCACAGACAGATTACTGGAGAGCTAGTTGTCACATATATCTCTTATCCCCACAGAAATCACAGGACAAAATTAAAGTCTCACATACACCTCCGCTTCTTTCTTCAAGTTTTTTGTGTAACCTTGTAACTTTTTAATGTAAATTCCAATAATTTTCAGATGACGAAACAGGGCATAATGTAGTAATTGAATTGTTAAGCATTCTCAAGTAATTTTGCCTACAAAACTTAAAAATAAATCGATTAAACTATAGATTTCTGTAGATGATGATACAGTAACAAGCAGCAGCTGACTGCTGATAGTGATTGAAACCCCCAGATGAATTTGATACCATGGTGATAAATATCAAATTCTACCTTTTACTATTGTTACTGCATGATTATGTAGGGAATTCTGCTGGCTAGGAACCAAGGAGTATTGATAATGATGATATTTCACAGGGAAGGTGAAAAGCAGCTTAAATAGTCCACTCAACACATTCTGAATGAGACTATGCAAAATGGTCTCATTCGGCTCAACAAGTAATTTGATAAATATTTCTTTTTTTAAAGCGAATTAATTTATTTTGGGTCGTCTTATCACACGAAGCTGCTGTTTTGATATGTACGGATCTTTTCAGTGCAGTTCAGTTTAATTTATTGTCACGTGTACTGCGGTACTGTGAAAAGCTTTTGTTGCGTGCTAACTAGTCAGCGGAAAGACAATACATAGAAACATAGAAACATAGAAACTAGGTGTAGCTGTAGTCCATTTGGCCCTTCGAGCTAGCATTACCATTCAATATGATCATGGCTGATCATCCTAAATCAGTACCCCATTCCTGCTTTCTCCCCATATCTCATGATTCCGTTAGCCCTAAGCCCTAGATCTAACTCTCTTGAAAACATCCAGTGAATTGTCCTCCACTGCATTTTGTGGCAGAGAATTCCACAGATTCACAACTCTCTGGGTGAAATCGTTTTCCCTCATCTCAGTCCATGATTACAATCGAGCTGTTCACAATGTACAGATGCATGATAATGGAATAACGTTTAGTACAAGATAAAGCCAGTAAAATCCAAGATAGTCGTGAGGGTCGCCAATGAGGTAGATAGTAGTTCAGGACTGCTCTCTAGTTGGGGAAGGATGGTTCAGTTGCCTGATAACAGCTGGGAAAAATCGGGATTATTTTATTCCTGAAGGTACGTTTCCAATAAACATCAAGATGTAATGGGAAACATAGTTTAGCAGATTGTAACTCGAAAAGACCATCAGATCTATAACTAGTCCATCACCTGTCTTCTACACTCATGCTGTAATGTGGAGTAATGTTAAGGGCTGAATACTGTGGGATTCACGGAGCTCAGAAATGTGCCCCTCATTTGCATGATGTGCTGAAGTGAACTACAAATTATAGTGTAGGAAGCATACAGGTAATTTACTGCCGATACCAAAACTGAGCATGTTTCGTGTAGTTTAGAGATACGGGTTTAGATTAGAGATCGTTTGGAGGGTGTTGCTGATAATGTAGGAGGTCGTTTTGGTCTAAAAGAACCATATCAGTGGATTGAATAATGGAGCCGAAATATGGCAAATAGAACTAATTCTGGAGAATTCTGAAGTAATGTACTTGAGAAGAGCATGAGAAGCAAGACAATAAATGGAGGAGAGGCTCAGAGATTCAGAAGGCTCTTAGAGTGTAAATACAGAAATCCCTGAAGGATGCAGGCCGAATAAATACAAGTTTGTTATGAAGGCAATTGGGATACTTGTTTTTGGTGGCTGAGGCATAGAAAATAAGATTATGGAATTTATGTTGAAACTCTATAACACAAGCTACATCCAGAGAACAATATATCAATTGTGGTCAGCATACTTTAAGAAGGAGCACAGCTCTAGACTGGATGTAGAGAGCTGATGGTGCCAGGACTAGAACATTATAGTAATGCGGAGAGAGTAGGTTGGAGTTTATTTCTTTGAGGAGATTGAAGTGAACTGTCAGGGAGGTGAGTACAAAATATGAGAAGACCCAATTAGGATAAGCAGAAGACAGTAAGGAACCATTCCCTTGGTGGTGTACAAACTGATGGAGCAACTCAATAGGTTAGGAAGCATCTATGGAGGGAAGAACATTACCTCGCTACTACCTAAAGTCATGAATATTGAATTGTCCAATTTCAAGTAATCAGCCCAACCCCTTCTACCCAGATCCTCTCATGCACTCCTTTCTTTCCACTCCTTTCCCTGTCTCCAGTTCCTTTCCCCTCTTCCATCTCATCTGTTCATCACCAACTTTTATACCCTTTGAGTCACCTACATCTCACCTCTCCTCTGTTCCAATCTACCCACCATACCTCCTACTGGTTCTACATTTCACTCCTCGCTTTTCTTTCTTATCGGATTACCACCATCTGCAGCCTTCAACTTCTCCACATCACTTCCAGCCTTTAGGAATTACTCCACCCTTCCCTCCCCCACCAGACTCATCTGCCAATCAGCCCCTCCTTATCTGGATCCACCCATCACCTGCTAGTTCTTACCCTGTCCCAGACTATCCTCATCGTTTTATTCTGGCTATCTCCCCTCTTCTCCAGTTTTGAAGAAAGGTCCCAACCCAAAACATCATCTGTCCATTCCCCTCAATAGTTGCTGCCTGACCTACTGAGTTCCTCCAACAGCTGGGGGTTTTTTGTTCAATATTCCAGAATCTGCAGTCTCTTTTGACTTCCTTAATGATGAAATCAGTAACACGAAAGCTTAGGTTTAAGTTAATACTTAGTTTTAGTTTAGTTTAGAGAGATACAGGGTGGAAACAGGCCCTTCGGCCCACCGAGTCCACACCGACCAACGATCCCCTCACATTAACACTATCCTACATGCACTTGGGATAATTTACACTTATACCAAGCCAATTAACATACCAACCTGTACGTCATTGGAGTGTGGGAAGATATCGAAGATCTTGGAGAAAACCCACGCGATCACGGGGAGAATGTACAAACTCCATACAGACCGCACTCGTAGTTAGGATCAAACCCAGGTCTCTGGTAATGCAAGCTCTGTAAAGCAGCAACTCTACCGCAGCGCCACCGTGCTGCCCTTCGGCGGCATAACGGGTTAAAAAAATTGGAGGGAACTTGAGAAAATACAATTCTACTCAGCGAGTGGTGAGGGTTTAGAACTCACTGTGTGAAAGGCCAGTGAAGCCAAAAATCCTCAGTACTTTTAATAAGTAGCTCAATGTGTTGTCGAGGAGCTATTAAACTTCAAGGCTATGAAACAAGAGCTGGGGAGTGAGATTGATTTAAAATCCATTTTTGGAAAGCATACAATGGCCTTCTTTACTGTGTAGAAAATTCCTATGATAATCAATCTTTGTACCTACCCCACCATGCGCACACGCACACACACACACACACACGCACACACACACACACATAAACACACACACGTGAAGAAACATGATTTGACAAATGCTGTCTTAACCCAAACGTGGTAAACACATTCTAGAGGAGTGTCTTCCTATGTTGGGATGTTACTTCGCTCCTTTTTCTTTGATTGCAACAAAATTGGACTCAAATTCATTATAATCACCTGGATTCAATGATGATACAGTGACATTTGTCCTTTCTCTGAGACCAGAAACCTAGCCTTGTTCAATGGTTCATCGATTTACACTCACTTGACTTTCGATGCGAACCTAATCCAGTTGTTCATTCCGCTCAGATAAATCTAATCTTTTAATTATTTTAAAGTCTCCAATCAATCTTCTCGAAGTCAATGCTATTCCAGAGAACAAAGCCACAATTCCATAAACTTTCCCTGATATTTAAATGCCTTTAAAGTAATTATCAATATACTGACTCTCCACTTCTAGCAGGGTCTCTATATTGTTCACAGTGTGACGGAAACAGAACTTTGGAGCGGCAGGGTGGCGTAGCAGTACAGTTGCTGCCTTACAGCGCAAGAGACCCAAGATCGATCCTGACCAAGGGTGCTGGTTGTATGGACTTTCTACAATCTCCCTGTGACCTGCGTGGGTTTTCTCCGGGTGTTCCAGTTTCCTCGCACACTCCAAAGACGGACGTACAGGTTTGTAGGTTAATTGACTTCAGTAAAATTGTAAATTGTCCCGAGAGTGTGTAGGATAGTGTTAGTGTTCGGGAATAGCTGGTTGGAGTGGACTCGGTGGGCCGAATGGCCTGTTTCTGCGCTGCATCTCTAAACTAAACAAAACTAATTATAGACAGTATTCTTAAATTAACATTAAATCATTACATAATAAATATCTGCACTGCAGTGATATGCTTGCCCACATAATCGGCTGGAAATCATTAAAATAGACTGCTCGGATAGCTGTAGACAATGGTGAGAAATGGTGCAGAGGCAAGACTATTAATAGGCAGATGTTGGCTGAGGGCCTTGATAATCATAATTTGAGCTGTTGTTGCTTCTATTTATTTAATATAAAAGCCACAGGGAAATGAATTTTGGCTAAAATGTCAAGATCCTTGGATAATGCTAAATTGGAAACGATGCAAAATAGTGAATATTTTAACGCACAAAGGATCAAAAGAAACGTAATAATTTCAGTTGTAGGTGGATAAATCGCAGATGAAATTTAATGTAGGGGAAACAAAGTTATGAAATTTGACCTAGAAATAGATGATAAACACTGTTTGATAAACTCAAATGTACTTGACTGTCCTGTAGAAACAAAAGGCTTTTATAAAAGACATTGAAGTGGGTAGTATTATAGATAGTGAAGATGGTTGTCAAATATCTTGATCGGTTAATAATAATAATAATAATAATCATTTTATTTACTGGCGCCTTTCTAAAACCCAAGGACACCTTACAATGCATAGAATCACAACAAAACAAAAAAAACACATAATCGGAATAAATTAAATAAAAAAAACACACCACATTACACAAATCAAGGACAGAATTCAATTTCAAAAGCACCAAAAGAAAATAAGAAACACAATTTGAGGAGAGAGCAGCGGCGACCAATTCGCGCCAGCGTCCATTCTCCCCTCCGACCGCCATCTTGTACACGGACTGACAGGCACAGGCACAGGCACAGCACACAAAATCATCCCCCCACAATGACCACCACTGTGGGGGAAGGCACAATGTCCAGTCCCCAACCCAGTTCTCCCCAGATTCAGGCCCAATGAGGCCTCCACAGTTGCCTCTACGGAGGCCCGATGTTCCTGGCCGTCGGGAGAGTCCTCGGAGCGGCTGGAACGGCCGGTTTCCCAGCGGAGTCCGTGGCACCTGAAGCCGACAGGGCCGCGCTGATTTGGAGCCACGAGGCTCCCGATGTTGGAGTCGGCGCCGCCGCCCGCAGCTGGTCGCTCCGCAGTCCCGCAGCCCGGAGGTGTTGAAGTCGGCGGTCCAGCTCACCGGAGCTCCAGCGCGTCGATCCAGCGCGGCGACCCAGGCAAGGCATCGCCCGCTACGCTCCCCGATAGCGCTCCAGCGCTGTGCCGCCACCGAAGCTGAAGGTGCTGGGCGGTCCCCGTTAGGAAACGGCGCTCCATGCCCGCTGGTAGGCGACGAGGACGGGTCGACGAGGCAGCCTGGAGAAAAAGCTGCCTCACCGACCAGGTAGGGACCTAGAAATAATTTCCCCCTTACCCCCCCACATTAAAAGTAAAAAAAAACCAAACAAACAAAGAAATAAAAAACACTAAAACTAAAGAAACAGTGAATTTGACGGAATGCTGCTGTTAGGCAGGTGGGCAGAGGAATGGTGATGGAATGTAATACAGAGAAGTGCAAGGTGTTGTATTTTGGGACGTCTAACCAGGGCAGGACCTATGCAGTGAATGGCAGGGCTCTGGGGAGTGTTGGAGAGCAGAGTGATCTTGGAGTGCAGGTGTACATAGATCCTTGAAAGTAGTGTTGCAGGTAGATCGGGTGGTCAAGAAGGCTTTTGGCACATTGGACTTCATCAGTCAGAGCATTGAGTTTGGGACATGGGAGGTCATGTTACAGTTCTCCATGACATTGATGAGGCCAAATTTGGAATATTGTGTTCAGCTTTGGCCAGCTAGTTATCGGAAAGATGTAGTTAAGCTGGAAAGGGTGCGGAGAAGATTTGTATGGATGTTGACAGGACTTGAGGACCTAACCTTTAGGGAGAAGATGAGCAGGCCAAGACTTTATTCCTTGGATAGGGTAAATGCACTGAGTATTTTCCCAGACAAGGGGAATCAAGAACCAAAGAACATAGGTTTAATGTTCAAGAAGGAACTGCAGATGCTGGAAAATCAAAGGTAGACAAAAGTGCTGGAGAAACTCAGCGGGTGAGGCAGCATCTATGGAGCGAAGGAAATAGGCAACGTTTCGGGACGAAACCCTTCTTCAGATAGGTTTAATGTGAGAGACTAAAGAATTAATAAGAACTTGAGGGGCAACTTTGTTTACACAAAGGGTGGTCGGTATATGGAATGAGTTGCCAGATGAGGTAGTTGAGGCAGGTACTATCACGGACAGGTACATGGATAGAACAGGGTCAGAGGGATATGGGCCAAATGAAAGCAGCGGGAACTAGTGTATGTGGCCTGTGTTGATCGGCATGGGCAAGTTGGGCTGAAGGGCCTATTTCCATGAAGTCTCTAACTAGGCCATTAAAGGTATCAAACCACTGTCCATAGGCTGCTTTATTAAACAAACACAATCATGAAATTATAGAACAAGAGAATCATATACATGCAGAGCAGCATTTTAATCTTGATCATACATCATCCTTTCTCTCAATTGGCCAAAGATTGTTCTGGTACGCTGGACACCTCAATGAATTTAGTTATTGTTGACTGCCCTTATGAAATGTAAGTGATCTGTGCTGACGAGGATCTCATCATGGATCGCAATTGATGTTCGGAGACAGGGTGCCAATGGTTGTGAGGTGGTGGAAGGAGAAGGGTTGCAGTGTAATGTGCGGGTGACAGATTGTTGATGGAATGAAAGCCCACGTAGTTGATCAAAGAATCTATGTAGGGAAACAATATCTACCTGGGGTCTATTCTCTCAAAAAAAAAAGATGGAGCGCATACAGTATAGAAAATTATTAAAGGATTCTATGAATTGATTCTTTATTTAATTCTGAATGTTTTAACACTCATGGTTCCATTTGAAACCACTAACCACAGTCAGAAAGATATAGCACATGGAAAATGAGAGAAACATGTGTCTTATAGTTTCTATCTTTGTAGTGATTCTATCTTCTGTAATGATTGCTATGTCAGGAAGATCAATTTGCTTTTATGTATGGTTATTTTTTTCCATTTACAAATTCAATTACATTCTGTCTTCAATGTTAAACCCTTCTTAAACAAAACTTAGCCAATCTTTCAATTCAAACATATTAATCACATCGGCTTTCACCATTTTTCACCTGGAGTACAATCAGAAGGAGGACAAGCAAATTGGTACAGATACAAACCTTAATCACTGCTGACTAGGTGTCTAACTCTCTGTCCAGCAATTGTACTGTGCTCATTGCTTATCATGTAAGTATGTCTCCACTGTGTGGCAATTTAAAAAGTGCAGTAAGGTGCCTGCAATTTTAACTACCTATCTGGAATGATTGTTATATCAGGATCATGAGATAAAATATCAGGCACTAATAGCATGGGAAAGTCTTAGGCTGTAGTAAATCCTATTTTGCAAAGTTATCGACATAGACACCCAACAAAATATTCTGTAGACATTTTTTCTTATACCACATACAGGAGGTTTTGAAACAATCGACATGCTCAATTTCTACATTGCTAAAGCACACAGGCATCTCACTTAGAAGGCATAGGAAGTTCAGCAGGTCCCCCAACAACTCTCACAAACTTCGACAGATGCGCCGTAGAAAGCATTTTATCGGCATGCATCACAGCTTGGTCTCGGAACAGTTCCATCCAAGATCACAAAAAATTGCAGGGAATTATGGATGCATCCCAGACCATCACACAAACCAACCTCCATTTACACCTCACGCTGCCTCGGCAAAGCCACCATCATAATCAAGGACGAATTAACTAAGCTCAAACTAAAACTGAAATATCATAACTAATTTCTACACTGCTCAAGGATACAGAGATTGCAATTCTTAAACAATTGATAGTAGGCACAGGGGATATCTGTTCCATCTATCTCAAATTTGTTCTCAGCAGGTATCAAAACAGTGGTACAAAACTGCTTGCATCCTGCACTAATTTGACAATCCTTCTTTGAGAAGCTCCAGAGTAGTCACTGCAGATGATGGAACTGGCTAAATACCAATGGGACAGCATTCCTAGAATAATCTAATAAAATCCATGTGGTTTCAAAAAATCCTGATATTTATGACAACTAAGAATCATCAGGTATGGCCTGATCTGGCCTGTCTTGTTCTTATTTATTAAAGGAATAAGCAGAAGGAGCCATTTAACCTACTCCAACGCACCATTTTCTTGCATTAAATGTATGCTCATTAACATGTAGATACAGGGTTTACTGCTATCTTCTTCCATTTGTAAACTGATTTATCATCTTCATGTTCTCTTCAAGTTCTCTGGTGCCACTTTTATGTTCAAGGAGTTCAGATTTTTTCAAGAGATTCTCTGTTGATTCCACTGTTGGGCAGCACAGTGGCACAGTTGTAGAGTTGCTGCCTTACAGCACCAGAGACCCGGGATCGATCCTCACCATGGGTTCCATCTGTATAGAGTTTGTACTTTCTCCCCATGACCTGCGTTGTGTTGTCTCCGAGATCTTCGGTTTCCTCCTACACTTCAAAGACGTACAGGTTTGTAGGTTACTTGACTTGGCATAATTGTAAATTGTCCCTAGTGTGTGTAGGATCGTGTTAATGTGCAGGGATTGCTGGTCGGGAAGGATCGGTAGGCCGAAGGGCCTGTTTCCATGCTGTATCTCTGAACTAAACAAAACAGTTTAGTCCCTCAGTTATATTGCATGCATCCCATCTCTATTGAGATTTCCTTTTGGGATCTACCATTAAACTACTGTAATTTATGGTGATCTGTTTCATTCATGTTACTTGCATGTGAGTAAATCATTTTCTGTATTGCATCTGAATTGTTTCACTCAATAATGGAACAGTATTAAACACTGTATTTTTTAATTAATTCACTTTATTACTTTTAATGTTTCTATAATTATAACAAGTTACTCATGGTTTAGCTTGGAATCAAAAATTAGTCAGCAGCAAAATTAACAAATAAGTATGCTTGAAAACGAAGCCAACTTTTAAGATCAAACTGTGATCATTCTTCAAGAATATATAGCAATAGATCAAAAAATACTAGCATTTTTTTTGAAATCCAAATCAAATTATTCACAACTTTTAAAGGCTTCCAAATATTCCACAGATGATTACCTCATGTTCAAAGGTTCTTTATGGAGATCCTCCCACAGCCGATCACCAGGGCGCGACAGGCCACACCCCGGATTCCTCTCCTCTCCTGCCGGGGCTTCCGCAGCGGCGACTTCTCCCGCCCGAGTTGCGGGGTTGAAGAGCACCTGGAGCAGGGCTTTATCCCCCCGCGCGGCTTGGAATGGCCGCCAGACTTTGCGAGCGCGCGCCGGGGCTCTAACACCAAGACCCGGTGCGTGACCCTTGCATTAACCGGCGTGGCTTTAATGGCCGTGGGATAATCACCATCGCCCGCCGGGGGCTTTGACTTTGACTCTGACATCAGGGAGGGGGGGGGGGGGAAGTGCAGTGGAAAGATACGTTTTTTTGCCTTCCATCACAGCGCTGTGATGGATGTATGTGTAAATTGTGTTGTGTCTCGGGTCTTTTTTCATTTTGTAATGTATGGCTGCAGAAACGACATTTCGTTTGGACCTCAAGGGGTCCAAATGACAAATTTGTCCAAAAGACAAATAAAATTGTATTGTAATTGTATTGTATTGTAACTGCCCTCCCGTCACATCCGTGGTCATCGCCAGCTCCATCCTCCTCGTCTCTGGTCTTCGAGGACGAGCAGTGGTAGCTTGGCGGCCTTCCCCTTTCCAGGCCATGGTCGCCGGGGCCTCCGATCATTGACCAGCTCGGCGGCTACTCCCCGCAGATCACGAACCTCGCCGACTTTCACATAATTTACAACACCTTTTGAAATTCAAGTTATTATGATTTATTATATAATCTTAATTCAGGTCTTATTTCATTAATGGGCAAAACAGGACATGAAAGAAAAAAAAACAAGTGACTCAGAGTGGCAGAGGTTGGGAGCTTTCAAACAAACCCAATAAATTATCCCATGCTGTTACTTTTTCTTCAGGTTAGTTTGCTTTTCTTCAGCTCAAGCAAGAAAATATTATTATTTAACCAAAATCTACATTTTATTGTACGAGGTATGCAAACTTTCACACTCTGGCTTCACAAGGCTTCACACTCTAGGGTAGCACAGTGGTAGAGTTGCTGACTTACATCAATTGCAGTGCCAGAGTACTGGGTTAGATCCCGACCATTGGTACTCTCTGTATGGAGTTTGCACATTCTCCCCGTGTCCTTGTGAGTTTTCTCCGAGATTTTGGTTTGCTCCCTCACTCTAAAGGTGTACAGGTTTGTAGGTTAATTGGCATGGTATAAATGTAAATTGTCCCTAGTGTGTGTAGTATGCGGGGAATGCTGGTTGGTGCGAACTCGGTGGGCCGAAGGGTTTGTTTTAGTGCTGTATCGCTAAACTAAACTAAACTAAACTATTCTGCAAATTTCAAAATAATTTTTGGAATAATTCTTAAATAAAGTCGAATTGTATCGTAAGATAAAGTCCGATTAAAGATAGTCCGAGGGTCTACAGCGAGATTGATGGTAGGTCGGGACCGCTCTCTAGTTGGTGCGAGGATGGTTCCGTTGCCTGATAACAGCTGAATAAGCTGTTGGAAGGGGAGGGGAGGGGGTTGTTTCATTATGTTCTTGGTCTATCTTGACCATACATAATGGACGATTAAAGCAGTCTTGCTTACTTGAACTTTATTGTCTTTTTGCAGCCATTATCCCAACTGGGCCGCCAGCCCGGTGTCACCTCTAAAACAGTCCCCCGTACAACAGTACTTAAATAAACAATCCTATTGTTACATCTTTCTTTTTCTTTTTTCAAGTTAGTCTCTTTCCCTTAGGTATTCTAGTGCAACAAACGTGTACCATATGCTCTGCTCATTTACAACAGATCTAACAACATAAGCAATAATAAATCAACAGTTCAAAACATCAGTTTTCCAGCAAGCGCATCAACAACACATTTTCATTTCTTTCATTTTTTTTTCATAGTCCATACTCTAATCACTGAGTATAGTCTGTCAGGTAGCGGGGTCTGACAACTTGTCGACCTGACCTGGTGACCGTGTCTTGGTTCTCTGCTGGGCCATCTGGCGGTGTGGCCGCCTCAGTCACTGTTGGTGTGGGTGTGTTTTGTGTTGGTGTGAGCGTGGTGAGATTGTGTCTGAGGTGGTGATGATTTAGTCTCAGAATACCTCCTGACTCTAACTCCACCTCATACGATCTATGGCTCGCCTGTTGGACCACTCTCGCTGGTCTCCAGCCCTTGTGTGTGTCACAGGGCTGTCCTCTCACACTGTCCTCTGTCGACGCCCACCGCTGCCACCATGTTTCATTATGTTCTTGGTCTATCTTGACCATACATAATGGACGATTAAAGCAGTCTTGCTTACTTGAACTTTATTGTCCTTGTGCAGCCATTATCCCAACTGGGCCGCAAGCCCGGTGTCACCTCTAAAACAGTCCCCCGTACAACAGTACTTAAATAAACAATCCTATTGTTACAGGGGTGGGTGGGGCAGAAAACGTTGGTGTCTGGGGAGGGGGAGCCACCCATCCTGCCTCATCCCCAACCCTTCCACCCTTGGAAAGTGAACAAAGATGTTCTCTTTGTTTAGTCTCAACAACTGCAGCATTTTCTCTTTCTGAGTTTGAAATTGAAAGCAAAGCATTATAGGCATTTGTGACCAGTGTAGAGTTGCATCTAGCCTAACAACTTTTTTGCTGAAGGACTTTTCATTTTAGTTTGCAGTGTTGAGGCTCACCACTGAGCATCATTAGCTAGGTGATTCTTTGTAATTGTGCCTCTAGCAAGAATAAAATGTACTAAAGGAGGTATGAAATTCTGATCCCAAGATACTGTGGAGAAGTCAATGCGGAACTTTTCGAACTGACTGCAAACTCGAAAGGAAATCTTGAAGTATTGCTTTTGGACATGTGCCATGTGAAAATGTTACAAGTCATGCATAGATTGCAAGGTAATCTATAATAAAAAACAGAAAATACTAGAAATATTCAGCTGGTCAGGTAGCATCTGCAGCAAGTAAAACAGAGCTAATTTTTCAGTTCAATGAACTTAAGTATCCCCAGTTCTGCTGTAGGGTCTCCAACCTGAAACAATAGCTTTGCTTCTCTTCCCACTGATGCAGTCTTTAAGGGCCTGTCCCACTTAGGTGCTTTTTTCGGCGACTGCCCGGCGACTGTCACAGTCGTAGCAGGTCGCTGAAAAAGCAGCGACTGGGCCCCCCCTACGATAATGTCTACGACAAGCTACGACAACCTACCACCTAGTCTACGTCAATCTACCGACAACCGGCAACCCATTAGGACATCCACCTCTGACCACACCTACGACAACCTACGAAGACACAGGTGACAACCAAAGTCAACCTCCGTCCACCCCGCGAAAAGCTACGACAAGTAATGACCCTGTCGGCGACAACTGAAGACAATTCGGTGGCGTAGGTTGATGTGGGTAGTCGCCAATGGAATTCACCAAAGTCAGCACCCGAGTCAACCAACAACAACTGGCAACAACCTGCCTCATCCTGGCAACAACTGGCGACAGCACCTATGACAGGAGACGACAAGCCCACAGCCGCCGAAAAATTTGGAACATTTCAAAATCCAGCGGTGACCAGAAAAACATTACGACTCTTTAGACGACTTGAGGAGACTACTCACGACCATATAAGCGACACCCCTTGACCATGTGGCGAAAGCCTAATCGCCTGTAGTTGCCGAAAAAATCACCTAATTGGGACGGGGGCTTAATATGTTGACCATACCAGCATTTTCTAATTTTTTTATGTTAGACTTCCGGCATCTGCAGTTTCTTCTTGATTTTCACTTAGTGAATGGGTTATTCTTCTCAAATATTTGCAAATGTAAACAGCTGGGTGAAAAAAAAGCTTGTTAACAACTTTTAGAATGCTGCCAAATTCATATCTCCTCTTCTTAGAAACACTTTTACAGTGCAAATAGATGGGAATCTGAAATTTTTACAGCATGGTCTTGAAGCACATAAAGAGGTTGAATATGGTACAATCAATCAATTGGTCACAACTGATGTTTGGAATATAAAGTGGGTTTAGGAAAGGTTAGGAGAAACATGCAAGGATTCAACACTTTTCATGGTCACCAGGGAGACATCTGTTGAAGAGTACCTGTGATTAATTAGCAAGTCATATTTGCTTGCAAGGGACCGATAAACAGAATTGCCAGCTTGTGAAGAGAGAGTGGCAGGTGCCTGTGAATATATATCCAATGCTGAAGTATCAAAGATTAAATCTGTATTGAGTACAGATTACAGTAGTTATCTGAGATTATATCAGTTTCAATGGTTTAACAGTGCTTTTTTGTCACTTGTGCAAAGTGCGAATGCACAGAGAAATTCATTTCTTACTAACAGTCCAGTAATTGCCATAGCCAAGCAATCCACGATTAGCAAGTGTACAGAAATAATCCACTGATCCCTCATGCAAAAGGCGCCATGTTTAATAACATCTTATACCGCTACTTATAGTATTGTGTTTATATTAATTTATTTGTAGCATCTGATCTGCTCTAACAAACATTTTAAAGCAGTCCCGAGTTGTGCTAAAGATAAACACAAAGTGCTGAGATTTCTTAACAACTCAGCATCTCTGGAGAAAATGGATAGGTGACATTTCAGATCGGGACCCTTCTTCAGACTAATTGTGGGGGGCAGGGAAATGGAAGCAAAAACAGACCAGGTCAAATCAGGTCCAGCAACATATGACCTCAGGCAGGGTGGTTCCCTGATAGTCCGATTGTTGGCTAGCACAAATCGCTGCAGTAACTCGGCACTTCACAAAATGCTGCAAAGTGCTGAGTTGCGCTATTCTGTGAGCTTTGATATGTCTTTCCCACCTGATGGGGTTTATTCATACTTAAAGGATAGGTGTTAGTATAATTATCTTCACTAGCTCATTTTGGTTTCAACTGGCTTGGAGTCATAGTGTTGCGGAGTATAAAAACAGGCCTAACTTGTCCATGCAGACCAAGTTGGCTTACCAAGCTATTGCCACTTAGCTCGTTGGGCCATATCTCTCCAACCCCTTACCTGTCCTGGTGTCTTTTAAATGTTTTAACTGCACCCACAATGAGAGTGTTTAATAGTCATATGAACCAACCAATTAAATTCTTACTTGCAGCAGCACAACTGATTTGTAAACAAAGTACTCTGTAAACACCATGATAAACACCAGTAAACACCATAA
Organism: Malacoraja senta; assembly: GCA_038087875.1. Taxonomy (NCBI): domain Eukaryota; kingdom Metazoa; phylum Chordata; class Chondrichthyes; order Rajiformes; family Rajidae; genus Malacoraja; species Malacoraja senta. The sequence continues at coordinate 14,038,834 of CM075979.1, read as the reverse complement.
TAAAGGGAAATAAAGTTCAGTGTATGTATATATATACCTATCCATATAACTAAAAGTCTCATCTTGACCACTTCCTGTCTGTGCTGTATATTGATTTTAGAAAAAACGCTACCATATATCGCTATGATTTTTGGCCTTCTTCCTCAGTCCTCCTCCGCTGAGGCAACCCTGAGGATTTTTCCAATCGATGAAAAATAAAAAGGTTATGAGTGTTTAAAAAATCTTGAGATCAGCTGATTGGTCCTCTCGCCTGTCAATAGACAATAGGCAATAGACAATAGACATTAGGTGCAGGAGTAGGCCATTTGGCCCTTCGAGCCAGCATCGCCATTCAATGTGATCATGGCTGATCATCCCCAATCAGTACCCCATTCCTGCCTTCTCCCCATATCCCCTGACTCCGCTATTTTTAAGAGCCCTATCTAGCTCTCTCTTGAAAGCATCCAGAGAACCCGCCACCACCGCCCTCTGAGGCAGAGAATTCCAATCACCATGATGAAGGTAACGCCCCATCCGCGGGGAGGGCAGGACTATAAAACTCCAGATGCCTGGACGCGAGTCAGTCACTCTGAAAGATCGCGAGGAAAAGGCCACAACTCTGATTCTGCTTTGAGTCTACTGAACTGTGAGCCTACCCTTTATGTGCTTCATGTGGTTATGTGCTTTATGTGGTTATGTACTTTATGCGGTTATGTGTTTTATGTGGTTTACCCTTTATGTGCTTGCAATAAATGATTTGTTAGCCAGCAATGTGCTTGCAATGAATGATAATTTGTTAACCCCTAATTTGCTTGCAATAAATGATTTGTTAGCCAGCAATGTGCTTGCAATGAATGATCATTTGTTAACCCTTAATGTGCTTCCAATAAATGATTTGTTAGCCCTCAATGAAATGAAATGAGTTGTTTGGCCTGCCCTGTGCTTGAAATTGAAATGGAAATTGAAATGAAATGAGTTGTTTGGCCTGCCCTGTGCTTTTGCTTTTGCTTTGCCTTTGCTTTGGTTGACCTCACCTGAAATGAAAGCAAATGGATTGTATTGTTGGCTGGCCCCGCCTGCCCTGTGCTTTTGCGTTTGCTTTGCCTTTGCTTTGCTTTGCTTGACCTCACCTGAAATGAAAGCAAATGGATTGGATTGTTGGCTGGCCCCGCTTGCCCTGTGCTTTTGTTTTTGCTTTGCCTTTGCTTTGCTTGACCTCACCTGAAATGAAAGCAAATGGATTGTATTGTTGGCTGGCCCTGCCTGCCCTGTGCTTGATGTGGAATATTGCATTGGGGACCAACCCTCCCATGTGATCCTGGGACCCAACGGCTCCCACTTAGTCTAGTATATACAGTGGCTTGCAAAAGTTTTCATACCCCTTGAACTTTTCCACATTTTGTCACATTACAACCACAAACGTAAATGTATTTTATTGGGATTTTTATGTGATAGACCAACACAAAGTGGTGCATAATTGTGAAGTGGAAGGAAAATGATACATGTTTTTCAAATTTTTTTACAAATAAAAAACTGAAACGTGTCGCGTGCAAAAGTATTCAGCCCCCTGAGTCAATATTTTGTAGAACCACCTTTCGCTGCAATTACAGCTGCAAGTCTTTTGGGATATGTCTCTACCAGCTTTGCACATCTAGAGACTGAAATGTTTGCCCATTCCTCTTTGCAAAATAGCTCAAGCTCAGTCAGATTGGATGGAGTGTGTCTGTGAACAGCAATTTTCAAATCTTGCCAGAGATTCTCAATTGGATTTAGGTCTGGACTTTGACTGGGCCATTCTAACACATGAATATGCTTTGATATAAACCATTCCATTGTAGCTCTGGCTGTATGTTTAGGGTCGTTGTCCTGCTGGAAGGTGAACCTCTGCCCCAGTCTCAAGTTTTGCAGACTCTAACAGGTTTTCTTCCAAGATTGTCCTGTATTTGGCTCCATCCATCTTCCCATCAACTCTGACCAGCTTTCTGTCCCTGCTGAAGAAAAGCATCCCCACAGCATGATGCTGCCACCACCATGTTTCACAGTGGGGATGGTGATGTGCAGTGTTAGGTTTCTGCCACACATAGCGTTTTGCATTTAGGCCAAAAACTTCAATTTTGGTCTCATCTGACCAGAGCACCTTCCTCCACATGTTTGCTGTGTCCACCACATGGCTTGTGGCAAACTGCAAACGGGACTTCTTATGGGGTTTTTTCAACAATGGCTTTCTTCTTGCCACTCTTCCATAAAGGCCCGATTTGTGGAGTGCACGACTAATAGTTGTCCTGTGGACAGATTCTCCCACCTGAGCTGTGGATCTCTGCAGCTCCTCCAGAGTTACCATGGGCCTCTTGGCTGCTTCTCTGATCAATGCTCTCCTTGCCCAGCCTGTCAGTTTAGTTGGACGGCCATGTCTTGGTAGGTTTGCAGTTGTGCCATACTCTTTCCATTTTCGGATGATGGATTGAACAGTGCTCCGTGAGATGTTCAAAGCTTGGGATATTTTTTTATAACCTAACCCTGCTTTAAATTTCTCCACAACTTTATCCCTGACCTGTCTGGTGTGTTCCTTGGGCTTCATGATGCTGTTTGTTCACTAATGTTCTCTAACAAACCTCTGAGGCCTTCACAGAACAGCTGTATTTATACTGAGATTAGATTACACACAATTGGACTCTATTTACTAATTAGGTGACTCTGAAGGAAATTGGTTGCACTGGATTTTATTTAGGGGTATCAGAGTAAAGGGGGCTGAATACTTTTGCACGCCACACTTTTCAGTTTTTTATTTGTAAAAAAATTTGATTACCATGTATCATTTTCCTTCCACTTCACAATTATGCACCACTTTGTGTTGGTCTATAACATAAAATCCCAATAAAATACATTTACATTTGTGGTTGTAATGTAACAAAATGTGGAAAAGTTCAAGGGGTATGAAAACTTTTGCAAGCCACTGTATATATAGGTGGAAGGGGAATGGGTGCGGAGGGGGGGGGAAGGGAAGAAATGGATGCAAATGTAGGAGGGCATGGGGAACAGAGGGGGAGAAAAAGGGGAGTGGTGTGATTGCAGGCCACCTACAATCTATGGAAATTTATATAGGTGGTCACGGTGGCACAGTGATAGAGTTGCTGCCTTAAAGCAAATGCAGCGGCGGAGACCCAGGTTCGATCCCGACAATGGGTGCTGTCTGTATGGTGTTTGTACGTTTTCTCCAAGACCTTTGGTTTCCTCCCACACTCCAAAGGCGTACAGGTTTGTAGGTTAATTGGCTTGGTAAATGTAAAACATTTCCCTAGTGGGTGTAGGATAGTGTTTAATTGCGATTTGTACATGACCCTCCTAACTTCCAGTTTTGTCCCTGGTGGACTTTTCAGGAGTAATGACCACAAGGTACGTACAAGGTAAGTTAGTTGCCTGAAATTGGAGAATTCAATGCTCGTACCATTGGGTTGTGAGCAGAATATGAAATGGTGTTCCTCATATTTGCATGTGGCCTCATTCCAACAATGGAGGAAGCCCAGTACAGAAAGGTCATTATAGGAATGGGAAGGGATGTTAAAATGGTTTAGCAACTGAGATCTGGCAGACTTTGGAAGATCGTGGGCATGTAATGGCACTTCTGATCTAGCTGTTCAAAAGTTGGAATGATTTGTGGAGAATTTTAACACCCGAAATCACTCCCTTCTCCTTAGAGCAGTGGGTAAAAATCAAATTCAAGGTTTAACTGGTTAAGAATTTTAAACCCAGCCCTACCTGCCGTGAAGGAAGCTTTTTGCTGTTTAGCTGCAAGGAATTTGAGGGCTTTAGGTCAGGGATCAAGATTTGATGAGAAGCTCCAATTATTTTAACTGGTTAATAAAATGTTGACAACTATTTAAGCTTCAAAGCTTTTTACTGAAATTCTCAAGACTCTTAACACCCCTGGTAGGTGAAGGGAAATTGGAATGACCAAACTGAGTCCGAAGAAAGGTCTCAACCTGAAACATCGGCTGCTGATTCCTTCCATGGATGCTACCTGACTGGTTGAGTTCCTCCAACACAATGTTTTTTACTCAAGGCTCCAACATCTGCAGTTCATGTGCCTCCAGGTTCTTGAACCAACCTGCACAATGCTAATCCTATAATGGTATATGGACACACTGATCTGTTTTGTAGTCAATGCCTACTTTGTTCTGTTGTGCTGAAGCAAAGCAAGAATTTCATTGTCCTATCAGGGACATCTGACAATAAACTCAACTTGAACTTGAACTTGAACTTGAACTATCTCAGCTGGGAACACTGCGGAGTACCTGCGCTCTACCATGGACTTGTTTTCTAACTGTGGTTTTGCACTCAAGTCTTGTTTTTGCAGTCATGTTCCTTTCAATCTTATGTCATTTATGTTTTGTGCATGGCATGAGTCTATATCCTGTAATGCTGCTGCAAGTGCTATTTTCATTGTACTTCATTGTACCTCTCTGTACTTGTGCATATGACAATAAATTTGACGGTGCACTTAAAATTCTCACTATCGAACCAGATGTCGGGTGGGATTTAATGTAAAACATTCCAAGGAGGCTGTCTTGAATGTGTTCCAACCATTTCAGTTCCTGGCCAATGTCACACAACCACCCCGCATCTCAATGCAGATAATGGGATCAAAGTATTCATCCTTATGTTTTGTTGTCCCATTGGGAACAAACCTGAATTGACCCTCTGTCACCACACTCAAATTTAAAATGCTTGAAAGAATTTAAACAGAAAAGTACCATTGAAATTGTCTCTCTATCTCTTAATAGAAATGAAATTATCGGTTTATGTTTGAATCAATTGGTAAATTGCCTTCAGAATACTGTATAACTCACAATCCATCTATCATTGTTTGAACTTCTGCGGCTGAAAGATTGGCTACACTCTTCAGGAACAAATTCACAGTTTGGTCTCCAAATTAGCTGCTCAGTTTTATTTGAATTTATTGACAATGCAATGCTGTTTGACAATTTAGAATATGATGGATAAGGTTTGCAACCTGCATGAAACTTTAATAAGAAACATCAATGTATTCCAATTATTCATACACAAATGCTAATAATAATAAGATATAAATAGAATCTCAACAGGAGGAGATAGTTTGTAGAAATCTGGCTCACAGCTGAGAGGGAGATATGACACTCTTCAGCTTGCTTACCACTTGGAGTACCTGATATTAAAATAACAGAAAGATATTCAGAAGGCTCCAGGCCACCTACAAGTTGGAATTTCTATTGAGGGCTTTTGACAAGCAATCATGCTGATATTTAATTTCTCACAATGGTGGGAGCAGATGAAGCAGGGAAGGATTAGGGGTGGGTGGAAGGGAGAGTTGTGGCAAGGTTAGTTTTAGTTTCGTTTAGAAATACATCATGGAGACGGTCCCTTCGACCCACCGAGTCCGCACTGACCGACAATCATCCATACACTAGTGCTGTCCTAAATACCAGGGGCAATTTACAGAGGGCCAATTAACCTACAAACTTGCATGTCTTTGGAATGTTGAAGGAAACTGGAGCACCCAGAGTATACCCACAGGGAGAACATGCAAACTCCTTACAGACAGACCCCATAACCAAGATCGAACCCGGTTCTCTGCCGTTGTGAGGCAGCAACTGTACCACTGCACCACTTTGCCACCCTGGCGTGGTGAAGGGGAGGGTGCACAGTGTTATCATTAGATAACATTTTAAAAAATGATCTGCAGTGTATTTGGTCATCATACTTTAAAGCAGTAATGTCATTATAACATCATTTGCATGTTACTAAGCAGGTTTGACTTTAAACTTTAGAGATACAGCACGGAAACCGCCCTTCGGCCCACTGAGCCTGCACCAACCAGCGATCATCCTGTACACTAGCAACATCCTACACCCTAGGAACAATATACCATTTTACTGGTCAATTAACCTACAAACTTGTGCATCTTTGGAATGTGGAAGGAAACCGGAGCACCTGGAGGAAACCCACGTGGTCACAGGGAAAACGCGTAAACTCTGTACAGACGGCACCCGTAGTCGGGATCGAACGTGGGTTCCTACCGCTGTAAGGCAGCAACTCTACCTCTGTGCCACTGTGCCACTCAGGTATAATGATAATACGTGTGATGAAACTTCAGCAATGCTTCGCAATTGCAAATTGCAAACATGACATTCAGAGGCTCAAGGACTGGCTGCACCACAGTCAGGAGGCAGAGCAATGGTTACAATAGCTGCCATGAGATTCATTGACTAGCTATTAAATGTTAAACCTCTAAGGGTGTATTGCAGATTCAGAGTGTATGTTTCAGGTCTTTTGCCAATATTAATAAAAGGCAATGAATATCCTTGCACCCCTTCATTATCACCTCCACCAGGCCATTATGGTCTCCACCCTTCCTTGATCATTTGTTGTTGTCCCTACTTTATTCTGGCCCTTTCTTACTTCCTGTTCCCTCCCCTCTACTTTCAATCTGAGGGAGGGTCCTGAACCAAAACATCACCCATCTCATTTCTCTAGAAAAGCTGCCTGACCCGCTGCGTTATCCAACACTTTGTGTCTATCTTCTAACCTAGATTCTCATCTAGGTAAGAAGAATTCAGGAGAGGTCTCGTGTAACCATCTCCCCATAATTAGATAATTGAGTAATTAGCTAATGATTGATTTGGGAAAGAGAGAAAAAGAGAAAGGGAACGGGAGAAAATGAGAGCGAATGATGTCTTCTTCAATCTGAAGTCTTCTGACTGGATAGCGTGCAAAAAAAGCTTTTCACTGTACCTCAGTACACGTGACAAACTAAGCTGAACTGAACAGTAAAGCAAATGAGATACACCACTCCTGCCACTGTACGGACTAAACTGATCTGTAAGTGGTAGCAGAGAAGAGGTAACAAAGAACCAGTTGAGGATGTAATGTGTATCTGATGTGAGGCCACTGTATTATTTCACACACATGCTGAGTAACTATTCTGTTATGGTTGCCACCTCAAGACCGCCTGATAATCTGAGCCCCTCGGAGAAAATCTTACAGGGTGTAAGTTTGTGAAGAACATGCTACTGTTCCAGTGGCTGCTGCTTTGGTAATCTTACTCCAGGTCACACTCTATTGCTGCCAAAGGATCACTTGAGCTGGCACGGCCCCAGACTTCTGCAAAGTGTGATTAATGTGTAGGCAGCAGCCCGGTTTGTAAAGTGAACAGCAAAGTCTACAAACTTCACTCAAACGTTAAGAACACCTTCTTCTAGGTTTGCTGAATCTTATCCCAGCGTGATCCCTTTGAAGAAAATATTTCACAGAGTTCCTTAAGAGACCAAAAACCCGCAAGGCTGGACATTTGAAATAGGAACAGAAAGTACTTAACAGCTCAGGGGGCATCTGTTGAGAGAGAACTGGATTTAACATTGGTGTTTCATTACCTTTTATCAGATATTTGAATAGTTGGATATCAAACCTGCTTTAAGTTGATGAGAAAAGGGAGGAATGGAATGGATCTTCACAATAAAATACAACCAGGTCTTGTCTGACATAATTGTAACCTCGCTTTGATTTCACCGGAGCATTCTAGAAAATTCAGGAATGCCAACCACAATGAGTCGTTTGGGGATGGGGACCCACAGTCCCGTTTATATCAACGGGTCGATGGTTGAAAGGGTCAAGGGGTTCAAATTCCTGGGCGTGCACATCTCTGAAGATCTTTCCTGGTCCGAGAACAATGATGCCATTATTAAGAAAGCACATCAGCGCCTCTACTTCCTGAGAAGATTACGGAGAGTCGGTTTGTCAAGGAGGACTCTCTCTAACTTCTACAGGTGCACAGTAGAGAGCATGCTGACCGGTTGCATCGTGGCTTGGTTCGGCAACTTGAGTGCCCTGGAGAGGAAAAGACTACAAAAAGTAGTAAACACTGCCCAGTCCATCATCGGCTCTGACCCTCCCTTCCATCGAGGGGATCTACCACAGTCGCTGCCTCAAAAAGGCTGGCAGCATCATCAAGGACACACACCATCCTGGCCACACACTCATCTCCCTACTACCTTCAGGTAGATGGTACAGGAGCCTGAAGACTGCAACGACCAGGTTCAGGAACAGCTACTTCCCCACAGCCATCAGGCTATTAAACCTGGCTCGGACATAACACTGAAACTTTACTAGCCAATACTGTTATTTGCACTTTATCAGTATATTGACCATTGTGTATATATTTATAGAATGCCTTGTAGTAAATGCCTACTATGTTCTGTTGTGCTCAAGCAAAGCAAGAATTTCATTGTCCTACCAGGGACACATGACAATAAACTCACTTGACTTGACTTGACTTGACTCTAAATCTAAAACATTAATCAATAGTGCTTTCAATGAAGGGTTACTGTATTGGTTTACCACATCTTCTGAGTAAATTACCTTCACGTGGTTTCCCTACTGCAGTGAAATGCAAAAGTTGCCCAGTCATTGGCAAAAGAATATACAAAGTAGGAGCAAGAATAGACTATTCAATTCACCATGGCTTCTCTCGCACTCAACAATATTATGGGTCATCTTCTACTCTATAACATTATTTTCCTGCCCCATCCCTGTATTCTTAACATTCTCTAACAAAGAAATATATGAATTTTGCACTGACCAATGACCGACACTCTATCCTACACTCTAGAAGTCAATTAACCGATAAACCTGCACGTCTTTGGAATGTGGGAGGAATCCGGAGCATCTTGAGAAAACCCACGGGGAGAACTTACAAGCACACAAACAGACAGCATCGATGGTCAGGATCAAACCCGGGTCTCTGGCGCTGTAAGGCAGCAACTTTACCGTTGTGCCACAGAGTCACCAGTGGTAAGGAGACCAAAATTGTGCACTTTATTCCAGGTATAGAATCGAACAAGTATCGTGTACAGTTTTGGTAAGTTTGGTTTTCCAATTTGAGATGGATTCCTTGTAGAACAGTACTTTAAATTTCCCTATCCATTCCCAAATTTACCTGCTCACCGGTATTATTGGCCTCTGCCCCATAACATTTCATCCTCAGACAGCAAAGCTATGTCACTTAGTCATAGAGTTATAGAGTCATAGAGTGATACAGCGTGGAAACAGGCCCATCGGACAAATTTGCCCACACCGGCCAACATGTCCCAGCTACACTAGTCGCACCTGCCCATGTTTGGCCCATATCCCTCCAAACCTGTCATATCCATGTACCTGTTTAATGGTTTCTTAAATGTTGGGATAATCCCAACCTCAACTACCTCTGGCAGCTCATTCCATAAACCCACCACCCTTTGTGTGAAAAAATTACCCCTCAGATTCCTATTAAATCTTTTCCCCTCCACCTTGAACCTATGTCTCCTGGTCATTGATTCACCTACTCTGGTCCTCTTCAAAATCTGTGAGTAAACATTTTAGTATATCTGGAGATGCCAATTGTCATCCATTTGGAAAAGATGCTGAAACATTAAACATTTGAACTATTCTGAAATAAAGTCCAGCCCAGCCACTCATGAACAGTAGGAACTGGGTTGTAAGGAATCAAAATATGCAACTGCTAGAGAATTGATATAAAAACAGAAAATGCTATTCAACAGGTTAAAATGGCATCCAACCTGCTAGATATTTCAATCACTTCTCTAATTCATGAGGGGTTGAATCTGAGAATGATTTTTGACATTTTTACTCATTTTCTACGAGCACCAGTTGTAGGATGCAATTCCCACATCTGCATTAATCAGATCTACTCACCTTTACTGGGCTATTGCAGACAGTCTACCTGCAAACCTAAATGATTGAACATCGGGGCAGTACAATGGCGCAGCTGGTAGAGCCGCTGATCACAGCGTCCCAGGTTCAATCCTGACCTCGGGTTCTGTCTGTGTGGCGTTTGCTCATTCTCCCTGGGACCGCATGCTGTTCTGGTTTCCTCCTACTTCACAAGGACGTGCAGGTTTGTAGGTTAATTAGTTCGTGTAAAATTGCCCCTGGCATGTAGGGAGTGGATGAGAAAGTGGGATATTATAGATGTAATGTGAATGAGTGATCTACAATGGTCTGCGTGGATTCGGTGGGCTGAAGGGCCCATTTCCATGCTGTATCTCTGAACATGAAATTACAATCACAGATAACTCTGCTGCACCTCCTGGTGGATGGACACAGATCTATTTCAAATTTTACAAGATATGGTCACTTGCTTTTCTGATAAACGGATGGTGCATTTTATTAAAACTACAAAAAACAATTTTAATGGAAGGAATAAGCTCTGAAATCTTATGAAAATGATGCCAAAGATATTACAAACATCTGTAATTAACTATTAGATTGATTTCAGGTGATGCGTTACATTCTTACCTTAAAAAAAGACTGTTCAGCAGTGTCTCCATGTTTTCTTGTGTTCAGCAGTTTGAATTGGCAGTGCCAACATTCAACAATTAGTACAGTAAATTCCTATTCTTCAAAGAATTAAACATGTGGTCAATTAAATAGTGGTGGGCGGAGGGATTTCAACAAAATGTAAATGCATGGTTGAAGTTAAAGAGAAAGAGAGTGCAGGAGAGATTACTGAAGTTTTCAGAAGGAGAGAATAGGACAGAAAGTTTAAAGAGGGATAAGAGCATGAGGTCAAGCAAAATGGGGACTGATTCGAGAAGAAGGATGGTGAATACTGAACTAAAGGTGTTATATGTGAATGCACACAGTAGGTATATGGAACAAGGTGGATGAGTTTATAGCGCAGTTAGAAATTGGTAGGTATGATGATGTGGGCATCATGGAGATATGGGTGAAAGTGAATCAGAACTGGGAGCAGTACACCCAAAGATACACAACCTATCGAAAAGACAGGCAGGTGGGCAAAGGGGGTGGGGTGGTTCTGCTGGTAAGGAATGAAATTCAATCCTTAGCAAGAGATGACATAGGATCACAAGATGTAGAATCCCTTGTGGGTAGAGTTAAGAAATTGCAAGAGTAAGAAGATCCTGATGATAGGTATATACAATCCTCCGAACAGTGGTCAGGATGTAGGATACAAATTACATCAGGAGATAGGATCGGCATGTAAGAAAAGCTATGTTACAGTGGTCAAGGGGGATTTCAATATGCAGGTAGACTGGGAAAATCAGGTTGGTACTGGATCCAAAGAGAAGGAAACTGTAGAGTGCCTACAAGATGGTTTCTTAGAGCAGCTTGTGGTCGAGTGTATTAGGGAAAAGGCAATTCTGTATTTGCTGTTGTGCAACGAACCGGACTTCATTAGGGAGCTGAAGGTAAAGGAACCCCTAGGAGGTAGTGACCATAATATGATAAAATTCAACCTGCAGTTTGAAAGGGAGAAGATGAAATCAGATGTGTCGGTATTACTGTTGAGTAAACTACAGAGGCATGAGGGTGGAGCTGGTTAAAGTTGATTGGAGAGGGACTCTAGCAGGAATGACAAAAGGGCCTGTCCCACTTGGGCGTTATTTGCGCATCATTTAAGTGTCACGCGCATGACGGAACATCATTTACGCATCACACGCGCGACATAACGTGCACGTGATGCACGCATGGCGCGTGGTGAGACGTGGTGGCGTAGGCAGTAACGTGACGTTGCGCGCAGCGCCACAGGATTTTGGGATTCACGCACCACTTCGCACGCCACCTGTGTGACGCACAAATGACGCCCAAGTGGGACAGGCCCTTAAAGGTGTTTTACCAAATCAGTGGAGTTGCTATTACTAAGGAGAAGGTACTTGAGAAGCTGAAAGGTGTGAAGGTGGATAAATCACCTGGACCAGATGGACTACACCCCAGGGATCTGAAAGAGGGCGCTTTTGAAATTGTGGAGGCATTAGGTTTCAAGGTTTCAAGGTATCAAGGTCAGTTTCTTGTCACATGTACCAATTAAGGTACAGTGAAATTGGAAGTACCATACAGCTATACTAAAAAAAAAGCAACAAGGCACACAACTACATAAAGGTTAACATAAACGTTCATGACAGCAGATTCCCCATTTTCTCACTGTGATGGAAGGCAATAAAGTCCAAACTTCTTCCTCTTTTATTCTCCCATGGTCGGGGCAGTCAAACCATCCGCAGTCGGTACGATCGAAGCTCCCACAGCCGGCGGTCGAAGCCCCCGCGTCGGGGCGATCGAAACCCCCACGTCGGGGCCATCGAAGCTCCCGCGTCGGGGTGATCGATGCTCCCACGTCGGGGCCATCGAAGCTCCCGCGTCGGGGCGATCGAAACTCCCACGTCGGGGCGATCGAAGCTCCCACGTTGGGGCCATCGAAGCTCCTGCGGCTTGAAGTTCCCAAAGTCGGTCTCTAACCAGAGACTGCGAGCTCCGCGATGTTAAAGTCCGCAGGCTCCCATGGTTGGAGCCCCAAAGTCAATTCCCGACAGGGATCGCAAGCTCCGTGATGTTAAGCCCACAGGCACCCACAGTGGAGCTCTCGAAGTCAGACTCCAGCAAAGGCCGGCAACTCCTCGATGTTATGGAAAAAAATCGTATCTCCGTCAAGGTGAGAGATCAGAAAAAGTTTCCCCCGACTCCCCCTTCCCCCACCCCCCCCACATAAAACAAGCTAAAGAACACTAAAAACATACATTTAACACATACAAACAAACAACAAAGAAGACAGACTGTTTGGCGACGCAGCCATTGCTTGTGCCACCCATTAGTAGTGATCTTTTAAGAATCACTAGAGTCAGGAGTGGTCCCAGAGGATTGGTAAATTGCAAATGTTACTTCAAGAAGGGCGCAAGGCAAAAGATTGGAAACTATAGGCCAGTTAGCCTGACTTCAGCGATTGGTAAAATTTTGGAGCCCATTATTAAGGATGAGGTTTACAGAAGCACATGATAAAATAGACATGGTTTTGTGAAGACGAGATCTTGCCCACCAAATCTATTGGAATTCTTTGAGGGAGTAAATAGCAGGATAGACAAAGGTGAGTCAATGGATGCTGTTGACCTGGATTTTCAGAAGGCATTTGATAAGGTGCCACATGTGAGGCTGCTAAACAAGATGAGAGCTCATGGTATTAGAGTGAAGATCCTAGCATGGATAGAATGTGTAGGAATGAACAGCAGATGCTGGTTTAAACCGAAGATAGACACAAAATGCTGGAGAAACTCAGTGGGACAGGCATTATCTCTAGAGAAAAGGAATGGGTGACGTTTCAAGTCGAGACCCTTCTTGATCTCCATTCCCTTTGATGTCTCGCTCTCACATATTACACTTCCTTGTCTCTGTATATTCCCTTCCCCCTCCCCTGACTCTTAGTCTGAAGAAGGGTCTCGACACAAAACGTCACCCATTTCTTCTCTGCTGCCTGTCCTGCTGAGATACTCCAGCATTTTGTGTCTCGCATGCATAGAGGGTTGGCTGAATATAGCAGAAGGCAAAGAGTGGGAATAAAGGTGGCTTTTTCTGGTTGGCTGCCAGTGACAAGTGGTGTTCCACATGTACAGTATGTTAACATATGACGGCTCTTGTCCTGTACACGCTAGAGTTTAGAAGGATGAGGGGAGGACCTCATTAAAATGTACCTAATAGTGAAAGACCTGGATAGAGTGGATTTGGAGAGGATGTTTCCACTTCTGAGAGAGTCTAAGACCAGAGGACACAGCTTCAGTATAAAAGGGTGTTACTATAGAAGGAGATGAGGAGATATTCCTTTAGTCAGAGGGTGGTGAATTTGTGGAATTCATTGCCACAGATGGCTGTGGAGGCCGTCATTGGACATTTTTTAAGTGGAGATTGACAGGTTCTTGTTTAGTTATGGTGTCAAAGGTTATGGGGAGAAGGCAGGAGAATGGGGTTGAGAGGGAAAGATAGATCAACCATGGTTGAATGGCGCAGTAAACTCGATGGGCTGAAAGGCCTATTTTTCTGTTCCTATGACTTATGAACTCACGAAGTTCGATACAGTTTTCTTACCAAATACCTCACGTAAATATACATATAAATCCATTAGGGAATTAATAGTTCCATCGATGATGGATTTCAGCTCCAAAATTAGAATGGGGAGGCTGAGTCAATCTTCTTGGAGCAAAAATGATTAGAGAAATATTGATAGAGTTAGACAAGATCATGTTGTGTTTTAATAAGATAAACTAAACCAGTTCCCATTAGCAGAATCAGACAACATATATTCAAAGTGATGGGAAAGATATCAGCGAACAATCCTACACAATGGAGGCCCTTCTAACCAGTGTACCTGTACCACATTCTTGCGAATTCCTCAGGATTATGAGGAAAATCTGTCTTAACATAGAGGGACATTTTGGTCTGGTACTCGTCACCTGTAAGAATGGTGGAAATTGAGTCACTCACAAGGATAGAGGGTAAGTTATTTGCAGGGCTACTAGGAACGTGTGGTGGGGTTATTCTATCAAGAGCCAGCATGGAGCTGATGTCTTCTATGCCATGAGTAATTCTGTGATTCATGAAAAAAGTTTTTCCCCTGAAAATGGATCAATTGCAGAAATCATTTCCACTGAGAATAGCTGAAGTGAATAATGGAATAGAGTAGCTAATGCATGGCAGAGAACAAAGTGGAAAGTTGCACTGAAATTTACCTTTATCTTATAACTTTTTTTTTGCTTTGTATTGTCATTTAATCTTCCCTGTCCTCCAAATTATCACAGACCATTCTCTTTTTCCTCTCTGCCGCTCTCTCAATTTCTGAGTCTTTTAGCTCTAAACATTCCCAGCGCTGAAAGTCATTGATATAGTTTAGTTTAGTTTAGTTTAGTGATGCAGCGTGGAAGTAGGCCCTTAGGCCCACTGAGTCAACGCCGACCAGCGATCCCCGCACGTTAACACCACCCTACACTAGGGACAATTTTATAATTATACCAAATCCAATTAACCTACAAACCTGTACGTCTTTGGAGTGTGGGAGGAAACTGGAGCACCCGGAGAAAACCCATGCGGTCATGGGGAGAACGTACAAAATCCGTACAGACAATCGGGATCAAACCTGGGTCCCTGGGGCTGTAAGCGCTGTAAGGCAGTAACTCTACCGCTGTTTAAAATGTTAATTTAAAATGTTAATTATTTCTCTTTCCACAGTTGCTGTCTGACTTGTGAGTGCTTCCAGCACTTCCTGCATTCATAGATAAACTAATACTCTGATTCAAATCTCTGTTAAAAAAAAGGACACATTATACATTTTTTTGGAACAGGAAAATCAAGTATCATTTCAGAACAGAAGTTGATACGTAATTAGTTGTGACACTTAGTCAGCATAGCGAGAGATTTTATGTAGCTCTGCATGGGTTCTCAACAGCTGACGGAGCCCAAGGAGAATTGTTTATCGTCTGCGGGGAATTCATAGTGAAGGGTAATATGAGCTGATCGGTCTCGTTAGAAATTTTCCTAATGAGATCTGAGATTCATGTTGTTAACAAGGAATAAGTAATATGTTCAGCTTTGGTATAGAATACAGAACATTTTGAAACAAGCTGAACAATGATTAATTCCTTTGGTCAAATGTCTGAACATAACCATCATGTATACAAGGTTTTCTTTGCATAGTGAGCATTGTAGAAAAGGCCAACCACAAGAGTGAAGCCTTCACCAGAACGTGACTACTGTTGCGATAGCCAGAATGGCCTCCATTGTGTAGGATCATAAGGTCATATGGAACAGGAGTAGAATTAGGCCATTCGGCCCATCAAGTCTGGGCCGTTCAGCCCAGTTTGGCCCATTCAATCACGGCTGATCTATCTCTCCCTCCTAACCCCATTCTCCTGCATTCTCCCCATAACCTCTGACACCCGTACTAATCAAGAATCTATCTATCTCTGATTGTTCCATAATCGTTTACCATGACATGTAGTTTAGTCTGGAACCCATCATGTCCCCTCTACCTGCCAGGAATCAGAAACACGACAGTGAAATAACTGACTATGCTGGGTTTAAAAAAAAATAAAACATTAACAGCAGTTTAATATATTATATTTCCCCCCAAGAATATCCTAGTCTGTCTGTCCATCCACTTGCTTTGTAATCTTTATTGGGCCAGGCAGCGTCTCTGGAGAACATGGATAGGTGATGATTCAGGTTGGGACCCTTCTTCACTCTTCACGGTCTGAAGAAGGGCCCCCATCTGAAATGTTACCTATCCATGTTCTCCAGAGATGCTGCCTGACCCACTGAGTTACTCCAGCATTTTGTTTATTTTCTTAGTAAACCAGCATCTGCAGCTCCTTTTTTGTACTTGTAATCTTTGATCATTGCTTTAATAAAATACTGTAGAATATATTGATTGTCAAGGTCTTCGTAAGAAGATTGAAAGACTGTTAATGGGGGACAATGTTGTTGTCACTGATTGTAGGGTTAAAGCTGATGCTGTCTTCACTTCAAGAAACTCGCTCATGCACATCTCCAAAGGTTTCATGCAATGTGATCCCATCATGTGCAGAGGTGTTGCTTCTTAGTACAAAAGCCACTTAGTACACATAGCAAACACCAGAATAGCTCAAAGAGCAAATGTCACTCTCTGCTACTGATATAGATTTCATAGAACAATAACATTTTGACTCAACAGGAACATAAAGTTAATGGCTATAAATTTGGATGGACATTTCAATTCTTGGTCCTTATTTCAATTCAAGGATACTCCATTGTCACATGTACCTAGGTTCAGTGAAATTCTTTGTTTTTGCACACAATACACAAAGTACGCAAAAAGTCGCCATGTACAGTATCTGGCACCGACAAAGTTACAACTACTCGATAAAGTCCCTACATTTGTAGGTAACTGTATTTATACTAAACTTAATAACGGCCTACATGCTCTGATGTACAGAATGTTTCCTCTCACTTCTCAGTTGCAATATATGCAATGAGCTAAAATGTTCTGGCAAAATAATACCAATTCAACAATGTATGCTGTGATTACTTGGTTTAGAAAACCCAGCAAGTGATATGTTAACGGCAGACAAAATGTGTAGGAAGGAACTGCAGATGCTGGTTTAAACCGGAGACAGACACAAAAAGCTGGAGTAACTCAGCGGGTCAGACAGCATCTCTGGAGAAAAGGAATAGTGATGTTCGGTTCAAGACCCTTCTTCAGACTGAGACTCAGGGGAAAGGGAAACCAGAGAAATAAATGGTGATATAGAGAGATATGAATAAAAAATATGCAAACAAATTAACAATGATAAAGGAAACAGGCCATTGGAACATTGAAACTACAGATGCTGGATTAAGAAAGGTTCTGACTCGAAA
Source organism: Malacoraja senta (assembly GCA_038087875.1). Classification (NCBI taxonomy): domain Eukaryota; kingdom Metazoa; phylum Chordata; class Chondrichthyes; order Rajiformes; family Rajidae; genus Malacoraja; species Malacoraja senta. Next base: position 14,021,656 of record CM075979.1, on the reverse strand, counting down.
TGTCAAGGAACCATTTCTTCCACAGGTGCTACCTGACCCGGTTACTTTCTCAAGGGTTTTTTTCAGCAAATAATATGTTTCAATTTGTGAATTGCTGGATTATTTGCACCACTCTATTATTAATCTTGTAAAAGCTGGATCTCACGATCAAATTTCCCTCTTATCTCAGGACATGACTGGATTTGCACTATATATATGAATTGAGCATTGAGGAATTGCAAATACTGGAATCTTGCATAGAATACAATGCGCTGGGGTAACTCAATGGGTCAGGCAGCATGTCTGGAGGACACATATAGGCAATGTTTTGTGTCAGGACCCATCTTCAGATTAAATTTAAATAAAATGAATATGAGTTGAACTTGAAGCAAAAATTAGAACACACATTCCATGATTTGTGGGCAATTTTAATGGAGAAACAACGTTCTTTAAAACCTGGAAACTCTTGAAACTTGGAAGCGTAGGAAAGGAACATATTGCAGGGAGATGACTGCAGGTGGTAGATTGTTCCTAGATTGGTTTTAAATTTTCTTTCTTGCTCCACTCCTTCTTAATCCAATTTTCCTTCAATATCTTTTTATTCTTTCCACATCTAATTTGATTTTAATTCATTCTCTCGTTTTAAATGTCAGTTGTTAAGGAAACAGATTATTCATGGCTCAGCCAGGACTCAGATGCAGTCACAGCTTAATTACCAATGATTTCCAGCAGTACATGACACAAACAAATCACTATAGAAGGTTCCAAAGCATGGAATATGTTGCAAGATGCCCGACTTTATCAAGTTTCGGTCCATAGTATTGTTACTACGTGATGCTGAATATTCAAGAATTCCTTGGTTTATTGCAAAAAAATACTTTTCATTTTGTTTCTAAAGTAACCTACTGGAGCCTTTACCTAAGCAAAAACAATTTCTCCTATTGATCATGGCAGCTCTAATTTATTTTAACTTAATCATTCAAATGTAAAAGTAATAAAAATTCAGCATTTTAATTCTAAATACCAATCACAACCATATGATGTAACCATGACTACGCCAGGTCTCATTTCAGTTGAGATACAATCAAACATCAAAAAAGCATGGAATTATATTCTACTGTGAAGAAAAGATAATAATTTCATGGAGACTCGCACAATGCAAATTGCAAAAGTCCTTTGCAAATAGTGCTCATTATTGTAAGGTAGGAAACACATAAACACGTGACAGGCTCCTATAAAAAAACATAGAATAACATAGAACATATTACAGCACAGCACAGGAACAGGTCCTTCAGCCCACAATGTCTGTGCCGAACATAATGCCAAGACCTTATTTCTTATCTGTCTGCATATAATCCATATCCTTCCATTCGCTGCATATCCATCTGCCTATTCAAAAGTCTCTTAAATGCCACAATCATATCTGCCTCCACCCCCATCTCCAGCAACACAGTTATATTGTTTCTATGGAAGTGACTGAGGAATAAATATTGTCCAGATTGCCTGGTACAATTAAGAAACAAATTACTACAGATCTTGGAACTGTGAAATACCTTAATTTCTAACAACAGTCCAGTGACTTGAGGAATATGAGCCAAATATACCCTAATGACCCAGTCCTCCAACCCAAAGGTTTCTTGATCCATTGCATAGTGTCATTAGAACAAGTGAGAGATGGTGGTCTACCTCATGGTAAACTCTTAGTGGTGCTTCGAGGTGGAAGTCTTGGCCAACTCCCGTTCCTACAACCCCACCCCACCCCCCCACCCTCTTCTTCCTCCCGTCACCCATGGTAACTGTGGCAGGGCTTACTTTCCATTGCTTCCTACAAGGTGAAACTAAGCAGCTCAAGTGACAGCAAACACATCACTCCCAGATGAACTCAATGTTTCCTATGTTCGCTTCGAAAGAGAGAACAACAATGTATCTTCTTGGGCACAAATCGCCCCTGATAAACTTATATTCTCAGACTCCAAGGCTGACATCTGATAATTCTGTTTGAGGATGAATTTTCAGAAAGAGTCTGGGCCTGATGAAGACTTGCATGAACCAACCGCTGGAGTTGTCGTGAACATCTTCAACCTCTGACCACTATGGTCCAAGTTCCTCGCCTGCTGTAAAGGGACAGAAATCCCTTGACTGAGTAAAGCAAGGTGAGATGCCCTAATGACAACTATTTGGTGACACTAACACTCTGGCTCTTCACTTTATTCTGAACCACCTAGACAACAGAATCATGTATATCAAACTGTTGTTCATTGATTACAACTCGGAGTTCGACACCATCATGCCTTCCAAAATCACTCTCTGATCCACCCCATGCAATGGATCCTTTACTTGCTCAATGGCAGATCTCAATCATTATCGATTGGGAACAACACCTCCTCACTGACCATTAGCACAGGGGCACATTAGGGCTGCAAATTCAGTCCCGTGCTCCACTCTCTCTCTTTCTCAATACACATGACTGGGTAGACAGACACAGTTTCAACACTATTGCTAAATACGCTGACAATACCAACGTCATTGGATGAATAACAGGAATCAACGAGTCGGAATACGGGACGGAGATCGATAATCTAATTAATTTTTTTAATTTGTTTTAAATTATTATTTTAGTTTTAATTATTCTTTTTTATTAATCCCAATTTAAGGCAAACAGATGTGTTTGCATTTAATTTTAGTCTGTTTTGTTTTGCCTTTTGAGCATGTTTTATATCAATCTCTTTTTTTATTTTTTATATTATTAGAAGCAATGTACATACATCTTAATCATAATCGAATTAAGTACTGCTGAAATGGCAAACTTGTTCCCAACACGAGCAAAACCAAGATTTTTACTATTGACTTTTTTATGGACCATGGACCTGTCTTTGTTGGCGGGATAGCGTTGGAGAGAGTTAACATCTTCAGGTTCCTGGGCATATATATCTCTGATGATCTTTCCTGGTCCTGGCTCAGAGATTCAACCACAAAGAAGGTTCACCAACGCCCCTTTATCAAACACCTATAGCACCCTAGCCATGATCTTTTCTCGCTGCTACCTTCTGGAACAGGGTACAGAAACCTGAGAACCATTACTTCGTGGATCAAGAACAGCTTCTTTCCATCAATCATCAGGCTCTTGAACCATGCTTCACAACCCCAACCCTACCTCAGCACTGACCCACTATGGACATTGTGCTACTATGATTGCTCCAAGCAGTTTAGTTTTAGAATAACTGAAAAGATGATTCTGTATTTATTGTCGTCGTCGTTGTTGCTGCCTATAAAGTTGCAGCAAGTAAGAATTGCATATCCTAGTTCCTATCCGGTGCATATGACAAATAAACACACTCAACCCTTTTGATTATCTAGTGAGCCAGCTTCTCTCTGGCTTGCGACTTGGAAGTCAGACTCAAGCTGGAAGCCTGATGCTGACACATCGGACCTTCCCCACCCCTTCCCCCTACGCAGCTGGTCAACAGGACTCATCAAAGGACTTACAAGAATTAATTACGTGCTGTTCAACATCTAAATCAGAAATAGTGAATATGTTATGTTATTTCATTCCATTTCATTTCATTTCATCTCTTCGCTGTCATTTTGCTGGAGCCCTGTATATCAATTCACTAAAACAAAAATAGCTGTGAATCTTTATATCAGAATTGCATGACTCACACCTGAATCAGATCCTTTCCAAACTCAGCATCAATTGTACATGTTAATCAGGATTTACTTGGAAACATCATATCTGCCTCCAGCATTTTCTGTACAAATTTGATAACAATTTGCAAGGCACTCAGCAAATGATATGATGTTTTCTTTATTACATTTTAATTGTGATTTGAATGGTTTCAACTCCCTAGCCCACTCCATTTTGTTAAGAACTGCTGTCCAGGTTCCTGTCCATTAGCTCAGGACAAGTCAGGAAACAAACATAAGACTAATTTTATACAAATAAATTTAAGCTTTTTAACGCTTTCCACACAGAATCTATGATTAGAAAGTGGACACACAATTCAATGCAAATGCCATGAATCAATGTGGTGGTGGTGAATCTGTGGAATTCTTTGCCACAGAAGGCTGTGGAGGCAAAGTCAGTGGATATATTTAAGGCAGTGATAGATAGATTCTTGATTAGCATGGGTGTCAGAGGTTATGGGGAGAAGGCAGGAGAATGCGGTTAGGAGATAGAGATCAGCCATGTTTGAATGGCGGAGTAGACTTGATGGGCCAAATGGCCTAATTCTACTCCTATCACTTATGATCTTATGATCATGAATACCATTGATCACTGCGGCATCAATATTAAGTAATTATCAGGAGACACAAGAGACTGCAGTCGCTGTAATCTTGAGCAAAGAACAAACTGTTGGGCCTGGCAGCATCTGTGGAGGAAAATGGACTGACAACATTTTGAGTCAGGATCCTTTTACAAGGATGGAGTAGAAGGGAGATAGCTGGGTGAAAAATGTAAGGCTTCTAACTTATTCATTGCATTCAGTGCTCTCAATATGGTCTCTACTATATCGGTGAGATCAAGCGTGGAGCAGTTAACTACTTCACCAACGCTTGCACTCTGTTCACCAGACTGCTGGAGATCTGGGTTTAAACCACTTTAATTCCTCTTCCCATTCCCATACCAGGCAGTCTCTCCTCAGCCTCCTCTAATACCAGAGTGAGGTAACATACCTGTTGGAAGAACATCACCTCATATTGTGCTTGGGTAGCCTACAACCCAGCAACAAGAACATTCAATTGTCCAGTTTCAGGCAAACAGCATCCCCCACCCCATCCCCTCTCTCCATTGCATCTACCTCGGCCCTCTCATACATAGTTTTCTTTCCACTCCCTCTGGCCCCCATCTCTAGTTCCTTACCCATCCTCCACCTCCTCCTTCTGCTCATTACTGACCTTTACTCCCTCCAGGTTGACTATTTCCACCATTCTCTTACCCTCTGTTCCCATCTACCCACCGTCTGGTTCGAGACTTTACTCCTCACTTTCAATTCACTTATCCCTCCATTCTTTGTGACTATCTCCACCTTTCTTTCTACTAATTGACTCATCTATCAATCCAGCTATCCTTACCTGGATCCACCGATCACGGAGGTAAATGGCCAAGATTTCAATAAACTCATTAGATTTAAAAAATGAAACTATGATCTCTTATTTCAGTTTGAAGCAGAACTGGGTGACACGGTGGCGCAGCGGTAGAGTTGCTGTCTTACAGCGCCAGAGACCCCAATTCGATCCTGACTATGGGTGCTGTCTGTACGGAGTTTATACATTCTCCCTGTGACCAGGTGGGTTTCCTCCAGGTGCTCCTGTTTCCTCCCACACTTCAGTAAAATTGTAATTATTCCCTAGTGCCTAGCATAGTGCTAGTGTTTGGGGATCGTTGGTCGGCACGGACTCAGTGGGCCGAAGAGCCTGTTACCGTGCTGTATCTCAAACTAGATAGAGCATCTTTATTTTGTTGGCAATCTTCAGATCAAATCTTTATGAAAATACAATAATTGGGTGGAAAACCTAAAATCCATGCAGTATTTCAAATGGATAATAAATATATTTCTATCTGTAGTTAGTAGCATGTATTATTGCAATTCAGAAGACTGTGGGTTTAAGAGACTGGATTGCAAGAGTTCAAACTGACTCTGCAGAGTGATACAGTTGGAGGTTTTCGACGAGATGTTATACCAAGATTTTTGGATGAGATCTTATTCCAAGACGCTCTCTGGCTTTTGAACATCCATTTTTTTTTAAAGCTCCCTGATTTGCTATCAATTAGGAGAAAGATTTCCTGTGACATTTTGTTCTAACTTGACATTCACATTGATTCTTCTATAAAACTTTTTGTTCAATAATTCTTTGTATATTATTTATGGCCAATGTGATTAAAAATGGAAGTCTCCTTCCAAAGAACATGTCTGACGGAAAGTGTTTATGAAAGTTGAGGATTATAATAGCTGCAAGGTAATAACATTGCAAATTGTGGTTTCCATTCAACATTTTACATTCTGGATTCATTTTCCAGAAATGAATTATTATTTGCACCTGCTAAGGAAAGATTTCTTAGTTTAGAGAAACAGCGTGGCAACAGGCCCTTCGGCTCACAGTCTCTGCGCCGACCAACGATCACTCGTAAGCTATTTCCATGTTATCCCGGTTTTGCATCCTACCCATTAAGGGTAATTTACAGAGGTCAATTAACCTACAAACCCATACGTCTGTGAAAATGTGGGAGGAGGTGGAAATGTGGGAGGAAAAGTGGAGCACGCAGAGAAAACGCATGCGGTCACAGGGAGAATGTGCAAACTCTGTAAAGGGAGGAACCTTAGTCAGGATCAAACCCTGGTAAGGGTAACCCTGGTAAACCCGTTGTAAGGCAGCAACCCTACTGTTATGCCACTGTGCCTCCCCAAATTTCTATTTATCTGTCGCTTTTTCTAACATTAGGACAATAGTAAATATTTCACAGCTACTTATGTAAATACAGTTTTTAATTTAGAAATAACTGCACACGTACAATTGGCAAACACAGAACATTAAGAAGAGAAAATGAAGTGTGTGTATTTAAATATTTGCACCAACTATTGGGAATAAATATAAATGTTCATTCACTATCACATTTACTTAATAAGTGTCTCCTGCAAATCCAGTTGCTCCTCTCAATCTTCTGACAAAACAATCACTTGGAGACACCTTGAAACTCTTTGCCCTGAAAGTGACTGACATTTTATATTCTGTCCTCCCTGCAGACTGTCAGCTGAACCGTCATCACTTGTTTTGGATTGTGAGCACCAAATCACTGATCTCATGTTTATCCTTTGGGGAGAGTCAGCAGCGTCCCCAAGCCCACAATCATCTCCATGTCTTAGAATATCTCCTGTCCTCCTATCATGATATTAGAGGCATGTTATTATGATACCCTTGACTTCTGGCTTGCTTTCCCCCCCCCGTTGGCCACAATGTTTAAAGCATCCCGTCCCCTCCATTAATTCGCATTGCTTGTTGACACTGAGCATTTCTCGGCCTGACACAGAGCTTTCTTTGTTCATTGGTACGTTGCAGCAGGGCAATACATACTACAAGAAGGACACAACGTGCTGGAGTATCTCAGCGGTCAGGTAGCATCCCTGGAGAACATGGATTGATGACGTTTTGTGTTCTATCCAAGTTCTTCAGAGATGCTGCCTGACCGCTGAGATACTCCAGCAGTCTGTGTCTTTTCTTGTAAACCAGCACCTGCAGTTCCTGTATACAATAAATATTATGGGTGAGGCAGCAGCAGATAGAGCTGCTGCCTCACAGTGCCAGGTTCAATCCTGGCTCTGGCTGCTGTCTGTGTGGAGTTTGTACGTTCTCCCTTTGACCGCATGGATTTCCTCCGGTTGCCCCAATTTCCTCCCACATCCGAAGGACAAGCAGGTTTGTAGGTTAGTTGGCTTATGTCAATTACTCCTAGCGTGGCCACACTCTAATTTAATTTGTACCTTCATGAAGAAGGCACAGGAGTCTGAAAACTGTGACACCAGGTTCAAGAATGGCTTCTTCCTAACAACCTATCAAACTTTTGAACACTACACAACGCTAACTTATGAACTACACTATAGACTGTCTTTGGTTGCACTGCAGACTTTGACCTTTTGGACTTTATTTGCAGTAGTATTGGGGTTACTAATCTATTGATTTCTTGTTTATTATATCCTATCTATAATATATGCACAATGTTGCAGACCTGTTATGCTGTTGCAGGGAAGAATTTAATTGTTCCGGTGTCGGTACATGTGACAATTAAACACTATTAACGCTTGACTCTTGACCCCACTGACTAGGGTTTTAAACAAAAGAAGTGACATTTATCTGTAAGTCCAAACCCTCTTGCAAATGCTTTCAAATGTAAATGTTGGTGATTCTTAATACTGTTAGACTACTCTACAGCTAGAATTCAGTTGTAGACTAAATTCTTGCTTAGATTCCGCAACAATTACAGATATCGGCTCAAAGCTGATGTCACTATACAAGACCCCAATGGTTTTGGCATGAGTGGCCTGGAAGCAGATCAGGAGGCACACGCATATATTTTAATTATTTCCTTTAAATTTAATGGTTTTCAAATGTCTCTGTGTAACAAAGCAGGGGAAGTATTTTGAAATCTTCCATAGGTATCAGGGGCATTTCATTGCAAGGGAATATTTACTGCACCACTGGAGGGGCTAACACCATCTTTACTACACCACCAGAGGGCCCAACACCTGCTTTACAGTACCACTGGAGGACCTAACACCATCTTTACTACACCACTGGAGGGGCTTACACCATCTTTACTGCGCCACCGGAGGGGCTAACATCTGGTTTACTGCACCACTGGAGGACCTAACACTTGCTTTACTGCAACACCGGAGGGCCCAACAACTGCTTTACTGCACCACTGGAGGACCTAACACCATCGTTACTGCACCAATGGAGGGCCTAACACCATTCAGATCACATTGTTGAAGTCTAAGATATTTTGAGCCACAAAGTCGGCTCTCCTTACTCTGATCAGGCGATTAATGGATGTGAAGAGATTGCAGGCAGTGACTTCAACTGAGGGGACAAGGTCAGTAACATCTGGCAATTTTTCGTTCATGAAAACAAAACCATTCCAAAGGGCCAATCAAGTAGTTTTGAACTAAGGTGAATTGTTTCTGTTTCCTCTTCATGTACTTGAAAACCATTGCTATATTTTTCCAACAGTTTAAACTCCAATCGCTTCACTGTTTTTTTCCAATGTGTATAACTTCAGTGCATAAAATAATGTGTAAATCTAAATTTACATATTTTGCTGAACCCACATTATTTTGGCATTTCTGATTAAGTTAATATTTTTTGGAATAGTTATTTTGCTGATTACTTTCTGCATTAATTTGCCTTTTAATTAGTTGCACCTTAAGATTAATGAATCATTTGTTTATAGATAGGATGCAATTTAATGTAACCATTTTGTTATATTGTTTCACCTCTGATCACAGACGTATGCAATAAATAAACAAATGTTAACATTCTATAGAACCGTACACGTCAAGTCACAGATGGGTTATATTATCGATTATTCTCATCAATTTTATTGGATGGAAGTGGAACATATTTTTATTTTAATATTAACTTTCACATCAATCATTTAATAATAAGATACAATGCCTTAGTGTATAAGCACTCTTTATTATGATTAATTATTTACTTAAATTGTACCATATAAAAGGACAAGATTTTATCCTTTGTTGCCCTTGCATCTACAAACCAAATTAGTGAAAACGCACACCTCCGGATTCAAGGACCGTTTCTTCCCAGCTGTTACCAGGCAACTGAATCATCCTACCATAACTGAAGAGCAGTCCTGAACTACTATCTACCTCATTGATGACCCTCGGATTATCTTTGATTGGACCTTACTGGCTTTACCTTGCACTAAACGTTATTCCCTTATCATGCATCTATACGGTGTGAATGACTCGATTGTAATCATGTATTATCTTTCCGCTGACTGGTTAGCACGTGACAAAAGCTTTTCATTGGACCTCAGTACACGTGACAATAAATTAAACTGAAACGGAAACTTCGAGCAACTTTATATATTTCAATTACTCATAGAAATACAAAAGCCTTATTACCAATTAGTGTGGCACATTATTGGTAAAGGCTGCTTGTAACTTACTTGTTACTATAATTAAGATAGACACAAAATGCTGGAGTAACTCAGTGGGTCAGGCAGCATCTCTGGAGAAAAGGAATAGGTAACGTTTTGGGTCGAGACCCTTCTTCAGGCTGAGTTGTTACTATAGTTAGCCTGAGATATATAAATGTATTGTTTATGAACTCGATATAAACAATGCAAGATCAACAAATTAAGTGGACGTTTCTAATTCCTAATCATCCTGGATTTGCATTGTGTCATTAATTTTCTTCCAGGTGATCTATGCAAATAAATCTAAAATGGCAACTTGCCTCTATCCTTTTGTATTCTTTAATCAAGATGTTCTATTCATACTAATTGCCAGAAAATAACAGGATCCACAAATGTATTTTAGATTTTGTTCTGATTGGACTTTTATTCATCATTGTCAAGCTATTTTCTGTCTGGACCATACATTGTCTCTGTTTTTCTCAATTTTCATTAATGAGCATACTTTTAAATCATTTTCATATGTATTTACTTTTGTAAGACATATTTAAATGTGCATTTAACATCACAAAGCCATGGGTCAGAATTGGTTATGTGGGTGAATAAAATGAAATGATGTTGAACTGAATTCCTATTAATCAATTACCCCTCTGTACTGTTTATATTCCATTCCATTAGTGGTAAAAGCAAAGGCCATTAATTTGTGATATCTACAGACCTGCAAATATATATATATTTCTTGTCCTGAGAATTTACCAGGCATATATGTCAGTAGTGCCCATACTTAATTAATGCAGATGCTGGATCCATGTACTCCAGAGATGCTGCCTGACCCACTGAGTTTACCCAGCATTTCTTTCATTAACTCTTTCTCTATTCAGTCCATTTGCCTTAATTACCCAATAATGGTGCAATATGCAATGTTGTCAATGTACTACTCTCTATACTGACTTATTTTTAAGATAAGTAAAACACCTTTGTCTTCTGTATGAAAGCTGATAGGTCTGTGAGATACTACTTTTCTTTGTTCGTATAACAAGTCATTGTGTTTATCTGCTTGTTCAGAGACGTTTGGATTTTCTTTTGTAATGTGGAAAATATCCATCATAATGTACCCTTCCATATCTCTTGTTTCCCTTTCCCCTGATTCTCAGTCTGAAGATGGGTCTCGACCCAAAATGTCACCCATTCCTTCTATCCAGATATCTTGCCTGTCCTGCTGAGTTACTCCAGCATTTTGTGTCTTCCATTCTATATTGTTTCCTCTTTCTGTTTAGTTAAACTTCCTGCCTCTTTCTGCAGCATGAAACTGTTTACAAACTGCTCTTCATAATTAGACATTCTACAGATAAACGTGATGTTGGATTACTTTAAAGTGAAATGATCTACACATACTTTAAAGATGCAGCTGATTCTATTGCACATTCCACAAGTATGAAAATATTTGCATCACCTATAGATTGTGATGCAGATATTACCCACTGAAGGTTACCCATTGTCTGAGAACAGCATACAATTTACATTAACATTTGGGAAAATATTGTGTAAAAAATATGATGTCAATATATGCAAAGTACTTCAATTTGTCCAGAACAAACTTAAATGGTTTGCATTTTTAAAGCTGAAAAATACGTAGGTTCACAATGTTTATGCACTAGTCACTAATATGACGAGCTTTTAATCAACTATAACTACTATAGCTGTGATACAGTTCTGGCCTCTAACAGACAAAGATGCCCTTAATTAGGATAATTTGATTTAAAAAAATTGATATTCCTGATGTACGTTCAATGTTTGCATTGACTGTGTAAATCACAATTATCAAACAAAATGTCACACTTATAGATACGTAAGAGGTCAACTTCAACATGAAGAGCGGTGGACTGGTAAACGTCTGACTACAATTTTAAAATAAGAAAATTACCTTTTAGCGCCAGAGATATTGTTGACTGTAATTAGCTATTATGATATACCTGGTAGCAAAATGCTGAGAACTAACATCTTGTGACAAATCTAATTCATAAATAGAAGACGAGTTAATTAATGTTTACTCCGAATTTTTGAGCCAGAATCTTTTAGGCTAATCAAGGACATACTGTAGGGAATCAAGGACATACTGTAGGTTGAAGGTGAGAGGGGAAAGATTTAAAAGGAAACTGAGGGGGCAACTTTTTCACACAGAGGGCGGCAGGTAGATGGAACTAACTGCCAGAGGAGGTAGTTGAGGCTGGTACAATAACAACATTTAAAAAACATTTGAACAGGTATGGGAAAGATTTAGAGGGATATGGGTTAATTGCAGGCAAATGAGACTATTCGAGAAATTGATGGGCAATGAATTTACCAGGCATTTATGTCAATAGTGTCCATACTTAATTAATGGAAATATTGGCCCTTTCTCTAATGACAATGAACTGCAGATGCTGGATCCATGTTCTCCAGAGATGCTGCCTGTCCCGCTGAGTTTCTTCAGCTTTTTGTGTCTATCTTCGATGGTAACAGCCAATTCAGCCCAAATTCTCAACAATGACCATTGAGCACCCTTCTGTATTCACTCCATTACCCAACAATTGGTCCATCGCCCTGTTACGAGAAGTGAACAGCTTCTGAGGATTCGGATCAATGACGGAAAAAGAACATGCAAGCAACATAAACTTTGTAGGGAAAAAAACATTAAAACTACAACTAAAACTACGACTAAAAGTACAACTAAACAGCAGCAAAGCAGCAAATAAAGACCGAGCCTCACATGTACTTCAATTGCAAAAGCTCATGAAAGCTTGTTGCAACAGCGGTGTCTTAAAGTCTGTAGATCCTGGCACCAGTGTGGGATCACTGCCCGAGATGAAGTCCTATGATAGACACAAAAAGCTGGAGCAACTCAGCGGGCCAGGCAGCGTCTCTGGAGAGAATGAATGGGTGAGGTTTCGGGTCGAGACCCTTCTTCAGATGTCTCGACCCGAAACGTCACCCATTTCTTCTCTCCAGAGATGCTGCCTGTCCCGTTTAGTTACTCCAGCTTTTTGTGACTATCTTCGGTTTAAAGCAACATCTGCAGTTCCTTCCAACACATGAAGTCCCGTGAGTTTGCTTGTGGCATGCACATATACGTAATAAGCCTGCACCTCTACCCTAATCTACAAATAGTAATTAACAATGTTTTTGGAACTGACTATCCTTCTTAGCACAGAAAACATAGTTCCCCTCACATGTTACAGCTATTTGTCACATCAGGCACTAAGCTAGTCTCGAAGGACTGCGAGAAAAAAAGGTTCATTTTATCTGTTATTTATTTATTTTATTCCCATACAATACCATAGACCCCATGTTAATTAAAGCTGTGTGCTCATCTATTTTATTAGTTATACACCTTGCATCAAAATAGACACAACTTAGCTTTGAATTCCTTGAATTTAGTTTTGAACTTGCTAGTTCTGCCGACTGGATTCACTAACAATTTCTCCTCAAGGTGATTGTAGCTCTCCATGTGAGCAACCATGTGAGCCCCTTCCACTGACAACAGCACAAGCAAACCTCCAAACAAGGGTATAAATCCCACTCTGGTTAAGGAACAACTCGTCCTGCTTGTGGATGTTCCATCATCCCCATAAATAGTTCCAATGATCCAAGATCTTAAAGTCCACCTCTATGCACCATCCCTTCAGCCACACATTCATCCTATTACCTGCTAGCTCATAGCACCCAAAGCAATCTGGAGATGACAACCTTTATGATGCTGCTGTTTGAGATGTTACCAAGCTCCTTAAACTCATGTTGCATGACCTTATTCTATGTTGTTGGTGCCCACATGTATTACCATCTCAGGGTGTTCACCCTCCCCTTTCAGAATGAGCTCCGAGACATCCTGGTCCCTAGCAGCAGGGCAGCTAGGGACCAGGATGGTTTTTTTTGTGAGCACAGAAACACCTATCTGATCTCTTTACAATAGAATGCCCTTCCACTACCACTCTGCTAGTCTTGAATCCCCACCATCCCCACCCTCTTCATTACAGCAGCACTGATCATAGTGCAACAAACTGGGCTGTTTCAGCAGTTCTCCACTCTGAGCCAATTCCCAAACACCCCCACCCACATAATATCCAACTTGGTTCACTTGTTAGCAATGGGAATGACCACTGGGCTCCTGGGTAACTTGCTTGTCCTGACTATATTTTCTGGTGGTCACCCATCTTTTCTCTTTCAGCACCTGTGGATTGACCAGCTCACTAAAGGAATTGTCTACTTCATACTCCATATCTTGAATCTTCCAGAGCAAATCCATCCAAGATTCCAACTGCTCCAGGTTGTCCACCAGGAGCTGCAACCAGACACATTGCGCAAGTGTAGTCATCAGGGACAGACACAAAATGTTGGAGTAACTCAGCGAGACAGGCAGCATTTCTGGATAGACGGAATGGGTGATGTTTCGGGTCAAGACCCTTCCTCAGACTTCTTCAGTCTGAAGAAGAGTCTCGACCCGAAACGTCACCCATTCCTTCTATCCAGATATGCAGCTTGTCTCGCTGAGTTACTCCAGCATTTTGTGTCTGTCTTCAGTTTAAACCAGCATCTGCAGTTCATTCCTACAGCATAATCATCAGGGACATCGGAAATATCTCCGATCACACACAATTCCTGCAGGAGGACCACATCGCTGCCCTAGTCTCTATATATTTTTTAATTTCTCTCTTTGATTAAGACAGTAAGATACAGAGAAATAAGAGGCTTGCCATGTCACTACTCACCCTAGACACCAAAGCTTGACCTCAACATTTTAGTTGATCTTTTAAATTTTATCCAAGACTGTTCCATCATGTCTGTTAAATAATCTCTGACCCCCAAAGAGAAATTCAGTTTCCAGCCCCCCTGTCTTTTATGCAAAATGTATTTCTGTTGTCAGTGTAATATCTCAATAGTCTAATGTCTCACAATATCCATCAGAACATTTTCACAACCTGCTAATAGTGATGATCATTTATAATCCACCACATTCTGTGAGACGTAACAACGATATGTATATTTTCACCAGATCAGAACCATAACTCAACACGCAGTTTGACAGGGAAACGATAAACATTTAGCAATGTCATGCATATAGCTTGTACGAGAGGTTTTATTTCCCTAAAGTCGGCAATGACATGCAACTAAGAAACCCGAAGGAAACTCAGGCTATCAGTGAGGCATTCATTACATGCTTTATATTCTATTTGAAATTACATGTGGTAATGAAGTTTGGAAGCAATACTGTTGGAATTCATTGTATTGTAATAAAGTACTTGGTGACACAAATGGCATTTTATCTGAATAATGTTTTGAGGTTTAGTAATTCTCTTGTTACAATATACTGTAATATCACCAATTGGATTTGTGCACTGATGGGTAATAGTGATGGGGATGTAATGAATCCATCAAGTTACTTTCTGTGGAGAATTTATTCTTATGCAAGATATATTTTTATGAATTCTAGGATGTGGGGAGATGCTGTCAAAGCTAGCATGTATTTCTTGTTCTTAATTCCCCTTGAAACATGTTGGTCCATGGATTTATTGAACCTTTTAGTGTCAAGCGCAGTTCACAGGTACAGGTTAGTAAACAGGTAGATTTCAGAAACATTCATACTAGCCTCCAATATTCTTATATATTCTTGATTAGTACAGGTGTCAGAGGTTATGGGGAGAAGGCAGGAGAATGGGGTTACGAGGGAGAGATAGATGAGCCATGATTGAATGGCGGAGTAATGGCCTAATTTTACTCCTATTCCTTATGACCTTATGATCCTATTATATGTTAACCATTATTGTCGAATGACTTGAGTGTATAGATTCACTATGAATTGTATGATTCGCAATTATGTAAATCAATTAATTGTTTAAATTACAATTTAAAATTGTATGAGGCGCTGGTAAAATAATATTTACTACATTGTTAAAACATGCTGAGATACTCGAGCAAAGTAATACTTTCCCAAGGCCAGGAACCAGGGAGTCATTAGCCCAGTGCGGATTGCTCGAGTTGGAGGGAAGCTTAGAATTAATGCCATTTCAATGGTCCTGCTGCCCGTGTGTTTCCTGGTGGCAGGGATTGTGGCTTTAGCAGGTGATGTTAGCCTTGGTGAATGGATCATTTTTGTGGAGTCAACCACGTAGTCTTTATTGTCCAGGATGCCTTGAGCTCCTGGTATGCAATTGGAATTGTTCTCAAGCAGACAAGAAGGGACTTTTCTGATCCCCCTTGTGTAAATGTAAAGCTGTCGGTAAAATCTTATAATAACCAAAATTGAAAGAACTAGTAAATTACTCTTTTCTCTGTGATCAGTGTTTTGTGTGATGGATGATGAGAAAGGCAGCATTTTAAAGAGCCATGCGTGGAATCCCTGCAGTTTGCACTGGTGAAACAAAATGCAACAGGGTGACTGCACTTTGTAAAGTGACTCCTACCTTAAGTTAATTTGTCCCTTTAACTCCCACTTCTGCCCTGCACTGTTCTGGCGAAACTCTTGTAAATCCCAAGAACAATGACTCATCTTTTGTTGCCCTCAAGACTTGACACCTCAAAATTTCTGGTAATGATTTTGCTAGTTTGATTTATACCACCTCTCGACGTATCTTCTTAATTTTTAATCTGGCCCATGATCACTTCCTTTATCAATTAATCATTCATGCCTTGCATTGGTTCATAAGCCTTTGATTTTGATCTCTCCTCCCCTTCCCCGCCTTGTATCTCAAACGTTATTTTAACTCTACCTTTTTTCAATTGTGATGAAAAACCAGAGCTACAAGGTTAATTCTATTTCTCGTTTCACAGAGTTTGTAGAAACTACTGGATATTTCTGTCATACCCTGTAATTATTTCAGATTTCCAGCATCCTTTCTTTTCCAAACGGTCTTTCTTGTTCCCAAAATAGATAAACAGAAAGTGAAGTCTATTTGCCATACTTTGCACTCAGTTAATCTGTCCATGTCCCTATGGTTATGTCCTGTTCCCATTTGCACTGCAGAAGTACATTGTATTTTACTGTTATCTTCAGGCTTGAATGTGTAATGTCCTCTCGCTTCATCCAAGTCATTAATAAACATAGTGAAGGGATGAGCCTCCTGTACCCATCCTTGGAAGACTTCACTTCTCTCATCTGATGCCACTGCTAATGAGTGTGCCACTTGTGGGAGGTTGGCTATTTCTGCTGTGAGTCCTTAGGGAAGCAATGTGTGAGAGCAATATCCTGTGCTGTAGAAAGTCAGGCTAATATGGAGTATAATGATCCATGCCAGGTTGTGGAGTTCATAATGTGAATGTTTGAAGTAAAGCCCTTCGGCAGTCAAATACTCAAAAGCCTGAGACTTTCCCCTTTGAAAGACAGAAATCTCGGGATGTTGAGAGTCCATGGTTGAACAGGCAGCCTGGGGAGTTGGAACAGATAACCACGGAGTCATGGGACCAACCTGTATAACTTGTATGTCACTTTCTTCCTTGCCGCAGATGTGCAGAGTAATAATATTGTTATTAGATAATACATATTTAAACATCTGGTTAATTAAGCACATCATTCTGGTTGCCACCAAGACCATACTACATTAATTACCTTTCAGTGATGAATATGATTCAGGGATTCGCTAATGATGTGTTTTGGTACAATTTTACTTCGGAGTCACGTGAGTGACCACGTGAAGAAGACCTGTCAGCGCGCATGCGCGTCATTACGTCTGACGCATTGGCGCCCGGCAGCAGGAAGAGGAGCTCCTCCTGCAGGTGAGTAGTTTAAAAGCTCCACCAAAGTCGGGGAGACTTTGGAGGAGTTAGTAGAAAGAGAAAATTGTTGCTGTGTTTTGTCCCCAGGATACAGGAACAATGAAAAAATCAACGAGGTGCAGGCGTGCTACGGACAAGGGGAGAGAGAGCAGCGGGAGCGCAGTCTCTGAAAGGCAGCCTGTCACCTCTGGGGAGTCGCAAACCGGTAGCGGTGCGGCGACAGACTTGGCACTCCCAAGTGCCCAGCCGGGTACACAGCCAACGCCAGTCGGGCGGAAGGCAAAAGCCAAGTCTGTCAGGCCCATTGACTCCGCAGAGTCGGGCCAGGAAGAGTCCCGTCCGGGACAGGATACCGTGACCCAGCGATTATCCACAATGGAGCAGCTCATACAGGGGCTGCTCCACAAAGCCACACTCCAGGAGGAGTTGTGTGGGCGGGAGGCTGTGGGGAAGGCTCCACCGGCAGTGCCTGGTAGAGGCCTGCTTGAAAGCACCCTCTTTCAAGAGGTTAGTGCAGAAGGGCAGATAAGCTCTGACCCTGATTCCGACGACGACTTCGAAAGGGAGGACAGGCAGCTGCCAGAGCTGACACCATGTGCAGCACGGTTTGCCATGTCGTCGGAAGCTGGTGAGCCTCTGGGTGAGGAACTTGCCACCAGTATAAATTACCTTGTCTCACACCAGCTACAGGAGCTGACAATTGATGAGACAGTATGGAAGCATGAAGCCCCAATCAACTGTGGCCTGTAAAAAGTTCCTGTTGTGAACAGGATGATTTGGGGCCAGATGGGCATACAAATGAGAGCCCAGGAGGTGAAGCTCCAGCATATTTTAAAGTTGCTGGGATCTGGCATAACTAGCTTTGCCAGGATGGTGGATGGAGAGGACATGAGAAAATTACAACAAGAGGTGCTGGCGCTATTGTGTAGTGCCCACTTTGAGATCAACTGCCTCCGCAAAACTGCGATTAGACCAACCATCAATCCTAAATATGCTTCACTCTGCAAGCCTGGCACAGTGCAACCGGCAAATCTACTGTTTGGCAAGGATTTCGCAAAGCAGGTGAAGGAGCTGGATGAGGAGGCCAAGACGGTGGGCTCGATTAAGCAGCCAGCAGCCACATATCCACCGAAGCGGAAGTATCCCTATAAGCGAGGAGACTGGTCCGGGCAAGGGACGAGTCGAGCTACGATGCAGCGCAGTTGGCGTTCGGCTGTAGCAGCGCCAGGGAAGGTGGGAAATCCAGCTCGAGGCCGGGGAAGGATGCCAGGTGGTAAGGAGGTATGTGGGTCTGGTTCTCATGTAGACAGATCTAATGTAATACAATTAAAAGTTGGAGGAAGATTACATCTGTTCTTAGAGGAATGGAAACAAATTACCTCAGATATGTTTATACTGAATGTTATTGAAGGGTTTCGAATAGAGTTTAATGCAAATTCTGATTTACCCATGCAACATGTTCCAAAAAGGAGTTTTGACTTCAGTATCACTGAACAATTGGAAGTTCAGGTGGAACTTGAAAGCTTATGTAATAAAGGTGTAATTGCTAAGGCAGTTTACCAAAGCCAACAGTTTGTGTCCAATATCTTTCCCAGACCAAAAAAGGATGGGGGATGCAGAATTATACTGGACCTAACTAGTCTTAACCCTTTTGTACAGTATAGACATTTTAAGATGGAAATGTTTGTGACGGCTAAGCAACTTGTTTCCAGAGGATGCTATATGGCAACTATTGATCTTAAAGATGCGTATTATTCAGTGTCTGTTCTTCTTCTTGTAGGATTCCGGCAGTGTAGACGCTGCTAAGCGTATTACTGCCCTCCACAGGTCAAAGTTTGAACTAAATTCTTACATACAGTCCTGTAACTTGCAGGAATTGAAGAACAGCCCTGGATATCAGTTGATGTTTCTCATTGTGTCCAAACAAAGATAAAACAGAAAAAGCCTCAACTCCAAGTCCTGTCAGTCTAACAAACAATACTTTTCTTTCTACCCTATACTTTTTACATTCTAGGAAAACATGCTTAACTGTCTCATTACTCCCACATTCACACATGCCAGAAACATGTTTCCCTACAATGCACAAATAGTAATTTAACCCACAGTGCTCAGTGTCTGTTCATTTGCAGGATAAAAGATATTTAAAATTCAGCTGGATGGGGCAATTATGGCAATACAATGCACTGCCTAATGGTTTGTCTTCAGGTCCTAGAGTGTTTACAAAGTTGTTAAAACCTATTCTAGGCATGATGAGAAGTCAAGGGCATGTGGTCATGGCTTGACTAGATGATATCTTGATTGTAGGACAATCAAAGGAAACAGCTGAAGCATCAGTGGCAGTTGTTAAAACCACTTTTCAAAGATTGGGCTTCATAACCCATCCAGAGAAATCTAAATTAACACCTGTGACACAAATTGACTATTTGGGTTTCACAATAGACTCAATCAACATGATTGTGACCTTGCCCAGGCAAAAAAGGGTATAGCTAATTGAGAGCTGTATCAAGTTAATTGCTGACACAGAGCCTTCAATTAGATAAGGTGGCGAGTCTGCTTGGGAAATTGGTGGCAGCATTTCCAGCAGTTCAATACGGGCCACTTCATTATCAACAATTACAAAGGTCAAAGGAACAAGCACTGAGGAATCATTTGGGTCATTATAATAGGCCTATGCATCTATCAGTAGAGGCTGTTGCTGATGTACAATGGTGGATTCAGCATGTGTCCACTAGTAGTTCCAAAGTGTTATTGGACCAAGCTTCCATGATTTTGCAGACAGATGTCAGTGCACTTGGGTGGGGTGCTACTGATATCAGATCCAGCTGTGGAGGCAGCTGGACTGAGCAAGAGTCATTGCTTCTGCAAACATGGGGAATTAACCATTTAGAGCTTTTAGGAGTATTTTATGGACTCAAGGCTTATTGCACTAACAAAACTAGCTTGCATGTGCAGTGTTAAATAGACAACACTACAGCAGTTGCTTATATTAATCACATGGTTGGAATCAAATCGTTATCATGTAACAGGTTGGCAAATCAAATATGGACCTGGTGTATGGATAGAGATATTTGGATTTCAGCTATCTATCTGCCAGGGAAACTCAATGTAGTAGCAGATGCCAGGTCACGAAAATTCCGTGATAATACAGAGTGGATGTTGAACCAGGATGTGTTCAAGAACATAGTACTTCTATATGGAATGCCAGATATCGATTTCTTTGCATCCAGGCTTAACCACCAGCTGCCAAAAATATGTTTCATGGGAACCAGATCCAGGGGCAGTGGCAATTGATGCTTTTTCACTAAATTGGGGTGATATGTTTGTGTACATTTTCCCACCATTCTGCCTCATAGGTCGGTGTTTGCAAAAAATCAAGCAGGATGCCGCTTCAGGGGTTTTGGTGATACCAAATTCGTCAACTCAACCGTGAAGTTCATCCGTTATGTGATCATATTGATCTGTTAATTTGCAGGTTTTACGAAGGCCTTACATGGGTCGAGGACTTTCTAGGCGAACGGTGGATATGCTCACTGCAGCCTGGAGAAAGAGTACTCAAAAGCAGTATATGACTTATGTAAAAAAACGGGAACAATATTGTGTTGAAAAGAATATTCAATATGATACTGTAGTTATTGAAAATGTGTTAGAGTTTTTATCCACACTTTATTATGATGAGGGTCTTAGCTATAGTGCTATCAATACAGCTAGAAGTGCTTTGTCCGCATATCTTGTAATAGGTACACGGACACAAAGTATAGGTTCTCACCCTCGTTGATGAAAGGAATCTTTAATTCCAAACCGCCTAAGCCTAGGTATATGGTTATCTGGGATGTAAGTGTTGTTCTTAACATGCTTCGTCATTGGGTCCCTGTCACGTCTATGACTTTGTCAAAATTAACCATGAAATTGGCTATGCTAATGGCATTGGTTTCAGCACAGAGAGTGCAGACTTTGCAAAAACTTCAGTTAGATAGAATGGAAGTGACTACAGAGAATGATTTTTTTTATATTTATGACCTGCTCAAACAAAGCAGGCCAGGTGTGACAGGATTTAAGATTGTGTTCTCAGCATATCCTACAGATCCATGTTTATGTGTAAGGACACATTTGTTACATTACATTGAAGTCACAAGGGCTTTAAGACATGAAGAAACAGGATTATTTGTCAGTTACAAGAAGCCACATAAAAGAGTGTCAGTTCAGACTATCTCAAGGTGGTTAAAGCAAGTGTTGGTTCAGGCAGGAATTAACACTGATGTGTTTACATCTCATTCCACTAGGGCAGCAGCAACATCGGCGGCCAGGGCGATGGACGTTCCCATCGACCATATATTAAAAGCCGCAGGGTGGCAAAATGAACTTGTGTTTCAGCAATACTACCATCGGCCGATTGCCGATGGAGGGCTGTTTGCCAACTCAATATTGAGTGCTGTTGCTATTGTTTAAATTCTGTTTTCAATACTGTTTAATTCTGTTTCGTTAGTTGCCCTAAATTAAGAGGGTTTATTATTTGTTTTATGACCAAAAATAAAACTGTTTTTTTGCATGATATTCAGTGTCATGTTTACAGCATTATTGATTATACTCAGAGTCAATTGATGCAGTGAGAAGCCGGGATTTTGATCTGCGGCATAAAATCACAGAGGTTTGAAATCTTCACGTAGTCACTCACGTGACTCCGAAGTAAAATAGTAAGATTAAACGAGAACTTATCAGTTTGAAGTTTGATCTTTATTTTATGAGGAGTTACGTTGGTGATTACGTGCCCACCACACCCAACCCTCTCTCATAGAAAAAAGGTCATAATGGTAGTTTTCATGTTCCTCATCTTAATATGTTACTTCAATTATTGTGTTGTCTGTGATTTCATACCGCTGCTTTGAAGATTGACGCGCATGCGCCCTGACGGGTCTTCTTCACGTAATCACCAACGTAACTCCTCATAAAATAAAGATCAAACTTCAAACTGGTCAGTTCTCGTTTAATCTTATTATTTTTCATCAGAATCCAAGGAACAATATGAAAAATAAGAGTAGTTTTATCAAATTTACTTTCAGCTAAATAAGGTCATAATGGTAAACTGCGGCACGGTGGGGCAGCGGTAGAGTTGCTGCCTTACAGTGCCAGATACCTGGGTTTGATCCTGACTATGGGTGCTGTCTGTACGGAGTTTGTAAGTTCTCCCTGTGACCGTGTGGATTTTCACCAGGTGCTTCAGTTTTCTTCCACACTCCAACGACCAACAAGTTTGTCGCTTAATTGGGTTCGGTAAAATTGTAAATTGTCCCTAGTGTCTAGAATAATGCTAGTGTACAGGGATGAATGCTGGTCGGCGCGGACATGGTGGGCCGAAGGGCCTGTTTTCGCTCTGCATCTCTGAAGTCTCAAGTGTAAACTCTAAAGTCAATGTGTTTTAATGTTTTCGTGAAATGGATGCAATTGTTAAAAATTGCCACAGGTTCCTTTTTGTCCCCTATTTGAGACGAAACGTGGCCATAGGTTGAAGATCCAAAATGAGAGTGCTTGTGTCAAATAAACATTGCAAGCTAAGAGAGCCATAGAGCACTGAAACAGGTCCTTTGACCCAACTTGCCCATGCTGACCAAGATGCCCCTTCTACATTAGTCCCACCTGCCCTCGCCTGGCCCATATCCTTCTAATTATGCTGTTTGATGCCATGATGTGCCCAAAGTCATGAGGAGTACTCATTGCATTGGTATTTTAGTTTTGGAGATTTTCTGGCGGTCCATTTAAAAAAATATATCTATGTATTTGCAGCACAGAAGCAGGATTTATGGTGCAAAAGGCTTATCCAGCATGTTGTTTCTACTCCACAGAACATCTTCCTTCACATAGTCCTATCGCTGTCTCATAAAGTCAGAAAGTTATATAGTATGGAAACTCAGCTTCCCCATTTGGCTGAGATTACCCCATATCTTCCAAAACCTTTCAATTCCTTTCTCACTCATCTTTTTATGTAACTGTTTTTGCAGTGAATCTGTGCTCATAATTTTAACACCATCTTGTGGTGCAAATTCCACATTCTCTGTTGGTATTTATTCCAGACGATTTTATATTGAGGGGCCCAAGTTCTGGTCTCCCACATTTAGAAACATAGAAACATGGAAAATAGGAGCAGGAGTAGGCCATTCAGCCCTTCGAGCCTGCACCGCCATTCAATATGATCATGGCTGATCATCCAACTCAGTATCCTGTACCTGCTTTCACTTCATACCCCCTGATCCCTTTAGCCACAAGGGCCACATCGAACTCCCTTTTAAATATAGCCAATGAACTGGCCTCAACTACATTCTGTGGCAGAGAATTCCAGAGATTCACCACTATCAGTGTAAAAAATGTTTTTCTCATCTCAGTCCTAAATGATTTCCCCTTTATCCTTAAACTGTGACCCCTTGTTCTGGACTCCCCCAACATTGGGAACAATCTTCCTGCATCTAGCCTGTCCAACCCCTTAATAATTTTGTAAGTTTCTATAAGATCCCCCCTCAGTCTTCTAAATTCCTGCGTGTACAAGCCGGGTCTATCCAGTCTTTCCTCATATGAAAGTCCTGACATCCCAGGAATCAGTCTGGTGAACCTTCTCTGTACTCCCTCTATGGCAAGAATGTCCTTCCTCAGATTAGGAGACCAAAACTGTACGCAATTCTCCAGGTGTGGTCTCACCAAGATCCTGTACAACTGCAGTAGAACCTCCCTGCTCCTATACTCAAATCCTTTTGCTATGAATGCTAACATACCATTCGCTTTCTTCACTGCCTGCTGCACCTGCATGCCTACTTTCAATGACTGGTGTACCATGACACCCAGGTCTCGTTGCATCTCCCCTTTTCCTAATCGGCCACCATTCAGGTAATAGTCTACTTTCCTGTTTTTGCCACCAAAGTGGATAACCTCACATTTATCTACATTATACTGCATCTGCCATGCATTTGCCCACTCACCCAGCCTATCCAAGTCATCTTGCAGCCTCCTAGCACCCTCCTCACAGCTAACACTGCCCCCCAGCTTCGTGTCATCCGCAAACTTGGAGATGTTGAATTCAATTCCCTCGTCCAAATCATTAATATATATTGTAAATAGCTGAGGTCCCAGCAATGAGCCTTGCGGTACCCCACTAGTCACTGCCTGCCATTCTGAAAAGGACCCGTTTACTCCTACTCTTTGCTTCCTGTCTGCCAGCCAGTTCTCTATCCAAATCAATACTGAACCCCCAATACCGTGTACTTTAGGTTTGTATATTAATCTCTTATGTGGGACCTTGTCAAAAACCTTCTGAAAGTCCAGATATAACACATCCACTGGTTCTCCCTTATCCACTCTATTAGTTACATCCTCGAAAAATTCTATAAGATTCGTCAGACATGATTTACCTTTCAAAAACCCATGCTGACTTTGTCCAATGATTTCACCATTTTCCAAATGTGTTGCTATCCCATCTTTAATAACTGACTCTAGCAGTTTCCCCACTACCGATGTTAGACTAACTGGTCTGTAATTCCCCGTTTTCTCTCTCCCTCCCTTTTTAAAAAGTGGGGTTACATTAGCTACCCTCCAATCATCAGGAACTACTCCAGAATCTAAAGAGTTTTGAAAAATTATCACTAATGCATCCACTATTTCTGGGGCTACTTCCTTAAGTACTCTGGGATGCAGCCTATCTGGCCCTGGGGATTTATTGGCATTTAGTCCATTCAATTTACCTAACACCACTTTCCGGCTAACCTGGATTTCACTCAGTTCCTCCATCTCATTTGACCCCCGGTCCCCTGCTATTTCCGGCAGATTAATTAAGTCTTCCTTAGTGAAGACAGATCCAAAGTAGTTATTCAATTGGTCTGCCATGTCCTGGTTCCCCATGATCAATTCACCTGTTTCTAACTGCAAGGGACCTACATTTGTTTTAACTAATCTTTTTCTGTTGACATATCTATAAAAACTTTTGGTCAGTTTTTATGATCCCTGCCTGTTTTCTTTCATAATCTATTTTCCCTTTCCTAATTAAACCCTTTGTCCTCCTCTGCTGGACTCTGAATTTCTCCCAGTCCTCTGGTAGGCTGCTTTTTCTGGCTAATTTGTATGCTTCATCTTTTGTTTTGATACTATCCCTGATTTCCCTTGTTATGCACGGATGCACTACCTTCCCTGATTTATTCTTTTGCCAAACTGGGATGAACAATTGTTGTAGTTCATCCATGCAGCCTTTAAATGCCTTCCATTGCATATCCACCGTCAACCCTTTAAGAATCAATTGCCAGTCTATCTTGGCCAATTCACGTCTCATACCCTCAAAGTTACCTTTCTTTAAGTTCAGAACCCTTGTTTCTGAATTAATTATGTCACTCTCCATCCTAATGAAGAAAACCATATTATGGTCACTCTTGCCCAAGGGGCCACGCACAACAAGACTGCTAACTAACCCTTCCTCAATACTCAATACCCAGTCTAGAATAGCCTGCTCTCTCGTTGGTTCCTCTACATGTTGATTTGGAAAACTATCCCTCATACATTCCAAGAAATCAGCAGCACCCCTGCCAATTTGATTCACCCAATCTATATGTAGATTGAAGTCACCCATTATAACTGTTTTACCTTTGTTGCACGCATTTCTAATTTCCTGTTTGATGCCATCCCCAACTCCACTACTACTGTTAGGTGGCCTGTACACAACTCCTATTAGCATTTTCTGCCCCTTAGTGTTTTGTAGCTCTACCCATATCGATTCCACATCCTCCAAGCTAATGTCCTTCCTTTCTATTGCGTTAATCTCCTCTCTAACCAGCAACGCTACCCCACCTCCTTATCCTTTCTGTCTATCCCTCCTGAATATTGAATATCCCTGGATGTTCATCTCCCAGCCTTGGTCACCCTGGAGCCATGTCTCCGTGATCCCAACTATATCATAATCATTAATTTCTATCTGCACGTTCAACTCATCCACCTTATTACGAATGCTCCTTGCATTGAGACACAAAGCCTTCAGGCTTGTTTTTACAACACTCTTACCCCTTATACAATTATGTTGAAAAATGGCCATTTTTGATTTTTGCCCTGGATTTGTCTGCCTACCACTTTTACTTTTCACCTTGCTACCTGTTGCTTCTACCCTCATTTTACATCCCTCTGTCTCTCTGCTCACACATTTAAGAAACCCACCACCTCTTATTCTCTGTTTATTATCTTTTTCTTCTTTCCTCCCCTACATGTTGAGTCTGAGTGCTTCCCTTCTCTGCCTCCTGCCTCACAACCTGTCTACTAGCTTTCTCTATTTGAGTCCCCCCAACCGTTCTAGTTGAAAGTCTCCCCAGTAGCCTTTGCAAATCTCCCCGCCAGGATATTGGTCCCCCTCGGGTTCAAGTGCAACCCGTCCTTTTTGTACAGGTCACACCTTCCCCAAAAGAGGTCCCAATGATCCAGAAGAAGTATCATGTATACTTCCAATAGAAGTATCATGTCCAATGTGCATGCTGCAACATGACTCCATTTCTAACTTCTGTCAGGACAACCCCCCCATTCATCTTTAACTAAATGTAAAACAATGATAGGTTTAGTTTAGTTTAGAGATACAGAGATACACCATGGAAAAGGGCCCTTCGGCCCATCAGGTCCGCGCCGACCAGTAATCATCCTGCACATTAACACAATCCTACACACACTAGGAACAATTTACACACACACCAAGCCAATTAACCTACAACCCTGAACGTCGTTGGAGTGTGGGAGGAAACCGAAGATCTTGGAGAAAAACCACACAGTCACGGGGAGAACGTAAAACTCCATATAGACAGCACCTTTAGTCAGGATCGAAACTGGGTCTCCAACACTGCTAGCGCTGTAATTGTAATTAATTTATTAGCTAAGTATGTAAACATACAAGGAATTTGATGTGCCAACAGTCATACAAAAAAGCACCAAGATACATATCCACATACAAATTAAACATAGACTTAAACAGCCACCACAACGACGTGTGAAAATCCCCAGGGCACACTGCATAAGCGGAGACCCACAGCCATCAGTTCAATGTCCGGGCCACACACACGCTCCTTCACCCTGATGTGACCAGAGTTGTACCGACCGCTGTCACTCTCTCTGCAGTCCCTGTCCGCCCGAACAGACAGAAAGCCGTCCACACTCGCACTAGACTCCGGGATGTCCTCATGGAGCCATGTCCCTGCAAAACACAGAGATCACTGCACTCACGGCACTCCCTCTGAGTTCTCACCAGTGCAGGCAGCACGTCCATCTTGTTTTCTCGGCGACCTCACATTCCCCACTGTGATGGTGTAAATTGCTCATTCTAAGCTTCCCCCCAGTCTAGTTTCAGTCAATAAAATACTGAGTCAAGCACTTGTGCATCTAAACTTTATTTTGGAAAAACACAATAACAGTTCTCCTCTACTATACCTAACCACCGCGGGTTCAATCCTTGTATCTGCTTGGCCAAGCCCTCCTAGCCTCGTGCAAGCAGAGACACTCCAAAAGGTCATGTAGTCCCAAGCATTCTTCCTGAAGATCAACACATGACCTCGTGGGAGTTACCTTTTATAGGTCCCCGACCTTGAGGGGCCGAACCACATGGGGGTGGTCTCTATACAGCCCAATAACAGATATCGATTAACACAGTACATGATAGACATTTCCCTAACTCAATAATACAGTGACTAATACAATGTATCTGACGAAGTTTCTAGATGCAAGTTAACAGAGATGAATTATGCAACATGTGCCTGGACATTCAAGAAACCCAGACAAGGCTCAACACTTAACCCAATCAACATCTAGCAAAGTAAAGCTTTGCAACATTATATACAATGTGTATGTCTGGTTTGCATTCACCCAATCCATTTCATGCAATTTACACCTAATTGTAAGAAGCTGCAGATGTCCCATTCTTTCCTTGCAACTCTTATCTGGGCCACAGACCAGCTGGCACCATTCTGCAGCTTGTCCCATTTCTGCAGAAGGCACATTTAAATTGACCCAATGGCCTAGCAGCACAGAAGCCTTTACTCAATTTTAGTGTCCTGGCAGCTCCAACTTGGCCATGATTATCAATGGAAGGCATATAACTTATACCTTCTTTCCTTCTTTTCTCCCGCGGTCGGGGCAATCAAAACTTCCGCAGTCGGGGTGATCGAAGCTCCTGCATCGGAGCGATCGAAGCTCCCGCGATCGGGGCAGTCGAAGCTCCTGCGCTTGGAGCTCTCGCTTTCGATTTCTAACAAAATCCAGCTCCACGATATTCAAGCCGCAGTGCAGACGGAGATACGATGAAAATGTCGCATCTCCGTCGAGGAAATAGATAAAAAAGGTTCCCCCCAACCTCCCCACCCCACCCCACATAATAGAAACACTAAAGGTACACTAAAATCATACAAGTAAACACAGTAAACACGGACCAAAACAGCAAAAGAAGAAAAAGAGGAGACGGGCTGCAACTCTAATGCTGCCCCACCGTGCCACCCCGTGAATGATCTGGCCTGTTCAATCCTGTAGTGGTATTGGACCAGAATCCCCTGCAAGTGGTAAGTTGCTCATTGCTGAGCAGGGCAATTGATCCTAAGTTACCCATTGCAGATCCCTGGTAGCCAATATCCAGAGCTGTGGATCTGCACATACAGATGTTATTAGCTGAGGAAGCTCAAACAAACCATGTTCTCAAAACACTGAAGAAAACTTGGATAGCCATGTACCAGCTTATTCAGCTGTCAAACCCATGAAAGGTTTAGAGTTTTTCAGAATGCATCATACAAACAATTAAAAAATCATTGAAACTCAAACAAAAGTTGCAAACGTTACTGCAAATTAGAAAGATAAAATACTTAAATCAATTACAAAATATTGAAAAACAACTGAATGTATTAACTAAACCTGATTAATTAAGCAATATGTGAATCATTTATTACCTTACCCAGGCTGTCGGTCCTTTCCAAGTGAATGGAGACATTGTTCCCATTCTCGGTCTTACCTGGCACATGCCTTTCCACTGTATTCCAGCTGAGGTGTTGGGGATTTGGCATTACCTTGTGTTCCATTGTTGGACTGAAGAGGACTGCAGATAGTAAATAGGTGGCAGAGGGTTAGTAATTCCATGTTAGTGCATGTTATCGGGAAATTCAGAAGTTGGTATGTTCAGAAATACAATGCTAGTGCTTCCTCACAAATTCCATGCATCTCAGTTTTGGTGCTGTTCAAATGATTTCTTTGCCCTTTTCCCTAGCATAACTTATGATATGGAGACCAGAACACTTCATTGTATCTATTATCATTGTTCTTTGCATTAACTACATATCTTCAGCAAATCACCAAGGACCAATTGCTGTGTAATATACTCCTCCAATTTTTTCTGATTACCTGATTATCTCTATTCGCATTTTCTGTTTTTAACTGGCCTTTCTTCTTTTGCTTATTTGTCCCCACACTCCATTTATTCTGATCCCAGACATAATTCTACTATACAGTGCCTTCTAAAAGGCCTTTTGGAAGTGCAATTATTTTAAATATACAGCATTATCTTTTTCTGAGATTTATGTTTTGGATACATTCTAATATTTTAATTACATTGGACTGGGATGAGAAATGTTTTCTCCTACCGCCCTTTGACATGCAGTGGGTGTTGTGGCTGAGGCAATGTTTTCAAGGCAAAAATAATATTTGCCTGAAACAGTTATATATCATTAAAAACTTTCACAAATAAATAGAAACAGTTTTTTTTCTTTTCTTTCCACATATTTAAAGCACAATTATTTTTGCAGAGCAGAATATATTTAGCATTGTAATTTGGACATAATTCTGCTTATTCACGGAAGACTGATTCTTCTGATTTATTCAGGTGAACATGCTACATGGAAGGTTAAACAATACCAACAAATAAATGAACACAAAACATCTTTCCACAAATTGCTCACGTCATTTCTAATTCAATTCGAGAAAATAGCTGAAATATTGAGCACTTCCACACGGAATTAACAATAATGATTTTGTAATAATCTTGCATAGTTTAAAGATCTAAATCTTTTAAAAATTATAACATAACCAAAAGTTGTGCAGAGACAGAGGTCCAGGGCTCTTTGAGCTATTTTAATATTATAGTGTAAAATGGCATCAATGGCAATATTTTTAGAAAATAAAATCTACTAACATGTTGATGCACATAAGGCAGGTTTTTTTATTGCAATGCAATGAGATGAAAATTACTCTGTAATGTAAAATGCAGTATAGGGCATTTATTAGGGATAATCCTTTTGAATGGCAAACCAAATTCAAGGTCTACTTTTTGCATGTTGAACATGTTTGCATGAGAGATTAAAAAGGAAAGTTTCCTATGGTTGGGTGGAAGGGTTGTTTGGGCTGCTGTGCACACCCACTAATTTTGTCCTGGCCTCTGCTTGCTCACAATGTAGAAACCTAAAGTGCTCACTGCACTCTGAGATGCTGCTCCTCCATTGTGAGTGGTCTTGGGCCCAGGCTTCTCATGAACCTGAGGAGAAGTTAAGCTTTTTTTCCCCCGAGGAGAGCTTAAGATCATCATTGAAGCTTTTTCTTTGTTGTGTAAAAAGTCTCTTCCTGTGACAAAGATCAGATCAGAGCGTTTGTTTCTGGAGTCTGGTCTGAGGCATAAAAGTGATGAATCCACACAGCAGAGGTAGACGCTGGGGATGTTGTACAAGGTCAGAGTCTCGATGCTGGAGATGTTGGCTGAGGAGATTGACATTGGTACTCCAACCTTGCCTATGGACTTATAGAATTTAGCAGAGACAGCTTAAGCGGTACTTCTCCATTGTTCTAAATTATCTTTTGAAGGATTTCCAGGTCTACAAAGGAGGGAGGGAATTTATGTAATTGATAAATCTTTCACTGAAAGCAACTTAAAGTGGTTAGCATAAACATACTGAGAGAAAGATACTCTCTGATCCCACCTCACAACATTGTACATCAATGTCCTGGATTCTTCACAGATTCCAGGAATTCTGGAAAACCTTCTATTTGCTTCGAAAAAGGCTGATATTTATGATCAATTCATTTTTGCCTTCAGCTAAATGTGCAAAGAGAAGACGTCAAATCCAGCATTAAGCTCGCGATCATGTGTAATAAAGGAACTACTGTATATATAGTAAGAAAAATGCTTTTTTTCCCATACATTTATCAAATCGCAGACAGGCAATTGTTTACACCTTTTAACTGGTCTTAATTTTAGTGTTTCTCTTTGGAGATGCACCATTTTTGAACAACTAATTTTCTCTTCTTACCTTCAGTGAGCTTGACCTTATGGGCATGACAGTGCAGAATTATTGGCATTTATGCTGTGGGTATCAGGAAGTTCAGGACTTTTAGAAAAACCATGAAAGCTCCCAAACTGCCAACCAGTCTCCATCTACAATTTCCCGATTGCATGATAATGTTGGACTTCTCACAGTCCTTGCAGCAAGTCCAACCTTGTGCAAGATGTTTGTGTTAATTCCATTCCATTAGTGGTAGAGAACTGTCATAATTCTAGACTTCCTCATTAAATTCTGTGAGAAGACAAGGGTAGAATATATTTTTTGAAAAATAGTTTCAATGATTCATGCATTTTTGCAGAACTGCGATGGAGACAGTGGCAAGAGAGTTGTTGGAGTGAGAAAGGAGAACTTTCACTGCCCAGCATGATCACGACTTGCTTTGCATTTTATTTCTTCATAGTCATCACAATATAGTGTTACTTGCTGAATAAGGCATTTTTCATGCAGCTTTCTCTGGCTGCATGTATCTCTCTCTGGCTACACCTGTCTTTCTCTGCCTGTATGTCTCTCTCTCTCCTACACTCCTTGACCTGGAAGATGTTGATAGTGGCAATTGGTTAACTACTCTTACATCCCAAATGGCTCCTGAGACTGAGGTCCTCAGTTCACAACAGTTTGATCCTGAAAAGTATCCATTGCTTTCTGAATCAACATGGTTTCTGTGTAACAAGTTTGTTATGGTTTCCTACATTCACTTTGCATGATTCTAGGATGACTGAGATTATTGTGTGGCATTGTTTTTGTTTTAATCTAGAATTCATATTTTTACTCTATTGTGCACATCAGTACTTATTAAATGATCAAGTTATTTTAGTTTAGTTTAGACATACAGCATGGAAGACGGCCCTTCAGCCCACCGAGTCCACACCGACCAGCAATCCCCTTGCATTAGCACCATCCTACATACCAGGGACAAGTAATAATCTTTACCAAAGCCAATTAACCTACAAACCTGTAAGTCTTTCGAGGTTCGGAGGATACTGAAGCACCCGGGGAAAACCCACATGGTCACGGGAGAACGTACAAACTCCATGCAGACAGCATCCATAGACAGGATGGAACCCGGGTCTCTGGCACTGTAAGGTAGCAACTCTACCGCTGCACCACCGTGCCACCCTTATTCTATAA
>CM075979.1:13876351-13983851 GCA_038087875.1 Malacoraja senta | reverse complement strand
ATAGCTGGAATGCCCTGCCTGTAAGAGTAGTTGAAGCAGGGTTGCTGACACCATTGAAGGATCCAGCAAAGGATCAGTTAATTCACTTAGGCATAGAAGGGGATGGACTGGATGCAGGAAGATGGGGTTAGTACAGATAGGTGCCCACAGGTCAAATGGATGAAGGGCCTAATTCCATGATATATGTCACTATCAACCTATAACTGATGTATACCATTCAAATGGTAAATTTGGCAACGTAACAAAAAGAAATCTGAAGGTATCATAAGAAAATGGCGAAAGCTTGTAATGTAGGTAAACCGAAGTGCCTCACAGGAAAAGAATAATGAGTAATGCATTGAAAGGAAATAATTAATCTCAAAGATTGAATTGAATCTCAGTTTAGTTTATTGTCACGTGCACCGAGGTACAGTGAAAAGCTTTTGTTGCGTGCTAACCAGTCAGCCGAAAGACAATACATGATTAAAATCAATCCATTTACATTATATAGATATGTGATAAGGGAATACATTTAGTGCAAGCCAGCAAAGCCCGATCAAGGATAGTCCGAGGGTCACCAAAGAGGTAGATAGTAGTTTAGCACTTCTCTTTGATTGTGGTAGGATGATTCAGTCGCCTGATAACAGCTGTGAAGAAACTGTCCCTGAATCTGGAGGTGTGCATTTTTACACTTCTATACCCTTTGCCTGATGGGAGAGGGGAGAGGGGAGAAGAGGGAGTGGCCAGGGTGCAACTCGTCCTTGATTATGCTGCTGGTCTTGCCGAGGCAGCGTGAGTTATAAATTGAATTATTAGAAGGGAGATTGGTTTGTATGATGGTCTGGGCTGCATCCACAATTCGCTGCAATTTCTTGGAGCGAAACCAAGCTGTGGTGCATCTGAGCAGACCTCTTCTCTTCGCTCATATGCGACTATTGGAATTTTCCTTTTCAATGGATTTTGCACGCTTTTCAGTTACATCATTTCTTGTATTTTAGTAAGATACATTGATTAGTTACCTTCAATAAAGTTACAAAATATTTATAATATTCAGGAAGATAATTAACCAAAATGTATGATGCTAGTTGTCTATTCAGAGTTTACAGAGCCTACACTTTTCCTGAAAGATTTACTTAAATTGCTGATAATCTCAGCTAAAAACATATACCATTCTTGAAATAAACCATATTCTTAGTACTTACAGTAAATAATGAAGTAAATGTAAAAACTGTGATAAATTCAGAAAGCCAGTGAGGCTTAATAATTTCTTCTGTGATAGGTGTAGGAAGGAACTGCAGATGCTGGTTTAAACCGAAGATAGACACAAAAAGCTGGAGTAACTCAGCGCGACAGGCAGCATCTCTGGAGAGAAGGAATGGGTGATGTTTCGGGTCGAGATCCTTTTTCAGACCTATGATACTGAGTAGGGTGGAGGTGATAAGTGAAGAAGAGGAAGGGCCACAGATGGTACAATCTGAGCAGAAAGGAAGGTGTGGAGTGAAATGTATAACCAGAGGGAGGGAAAGCAACTGGGGTGGGGGAAATATAGGTGACATGATTTGCTACCTTACAGCACCAGAGACCCAGGTTTGATCCTGACTCTGGGTGCTGTCAGTATGGAGTTTGCACATTCTCGTCATGACCTGCGTGGGTTTTCCCCGGGTGCTCTGGTTTCCTTCCACACTCCAAAGAAATACAGGTTTACAGGCTAATTGGTTTGTTAAAAATTGTAAATTGTCCCTTGTATGTGTAGGATTTTGCTAGTAGGCAGGGGTCGCTGGTTTGCACGGACTCGGTGGGCCGAATGGCCTGTTACCACGCTGCATCTCTAAACTAAACTAAAATAAACATATAGTTCTCCAATCAGTATATGAACATGCCATCTTTCAGATATTTCTTATCAGAAGCACAAGGATATTTGAAAACTGTGCTCACTCTTCTTTTCTCTTTTCAATTGTTCGAAAAAGTAGCTCAAATTTCCACTTCCAATTCAAGCTTCCATTTATGCCAGTGTCCATGTGCCTCAGCCTGAATTGACAGAGCATTTGCAATGCTTACATTGAATACAAAAGTAGAATCAATGCGGCTAGGCTGACAAAGCAACATTGATTTGTGCTTGAATTCTACTTATTTGATTCTACAACTGATTCTACTTATCCAATGTATTTTCATTGATCTTATTTTAGTTTTAGTATTGTTAGTTTAGAGATACAGCGTGGAAACAGGCCCTTCGGTCCACCAAGTCCGCGCCGACCAGCGATCCCCGCACACTAACTCTACTCTACACCCACTGGGGACAATTTACACTTACACCGAGCCAATTAACCTACAAACCTGTATGTCTTTGGAGTGTGGGAGGAAACTCATGCAGGTCATGGGGAGAACGTACAAACTCCGTACAGACAGCACCCGTAGTCGGGATTGAACCCGGGTCTCCGGCGCTGCAAGCGCTATATGGTAGCAACTCTACCGTTGTGCCACCAAGGCCGCCCACTTTTATTTACTTACTTCTCTTACTTACTTTTAATTTTCACAGATGACTGACAAGCCTTACTAGGTAAGGAATGCTGATTTATATACCAGGGGCTAAATTCAATCACCCCTTAAAACAGATGAAGCCATCAACATGGACCTGTGCTGGTTGATTGCTCTTCAGAAAGCACAGCATTTATATGCTGCTCTCTCATTATAACTACACCTTCAGTTGACTAGATACATCAGCAGGGGACAAATATCAGAAAG
Source organism: Malacoraja senta (assembly GCA_038087875.1). Taxonomy (NCBI): domain Eukaryota; kingdom Metazoa; phylum Chordata; class Chondrichthyes; order Rajiformes; family Rajidae; genus Malacoraja; species Malacoraja senta. Next base: position 13,981,130 of record CM075979.1, on the reverse strand, counting down.
TTGGCACCAAATGCAGCTCACCTACACAACTTCAAGCTAGTTAGCACCTCCTAAATGAGAGATGCTTCATGGCTAGAGCAAGTGTTAACTGTTGTAACACAAATGAGGCTGAGATGGGTAAAAGTGATAAATGCTACAACTTTGGAGAAATAGAGTTTTAGTTTAGTTTAGAGATACAGTGCGGAAACAGGCCCTTTGGCCCACCGGGTCCACACTGACTAGTGATCCTCGCACATTAACATTATCCTACACACACAAGGGACAATTTATTTTTTACATTTATACCAAGCTAACCTATAAACCTGTATGACTTTGGAGTGTGGGAGGAGACCTAAGTTCTCAGAGAAAACCCACGCAGCTCACCGTGAGAACAAACAAACACCATACAGACAAGCACCTGTAGTCGGGATCAAACCCGGGTCTTTTCGCTGTAAGGCAACAACTCCACTCTGCGCCACAGTGCCGCCCCATGTAGTTCTATAGTTCTATAATTTCAGATATTGCAAAGGAAAGGGAAAATAAAGGCCTAGCGTATCCTTAAGAAGGCCATCTAATTTCTTCAGAAAGTTCTAATACTGAGGTTTATAGTCCATCGAGGACAATTACTTTCAGTCAAACCCCTTTCCTGTTCAAGATAAATGCACTGTGAGCATGTTCTGGACCTGGAGGGGTTACAAATAAATAGAGGGCAGAGGAGATGGGAGCAAACAAAAAAGGAAATAAAAATCATGGAATTACAAGATAATAATTACTGCCAGTTGTGAAATAGAATACCGGGAAAGGCCAACAAGTCAAGCAGCATGTGCAGAAGGAGAATAAATTGAGTTTAATCAGAAGTAGCTGGGGATTTGAAAAGGTCAGGAAAGAACTTCATAAACTGGTATTTCATGGCTTTGCAAGCGGTGGCATAAAGCACATATTCAGCTGTAGTGACTGGAACTTAGGACGAAGCAGTGTTAAAATGGAAGGTAAAGAAATTATGGGTTAGAGTTGGCCAAACAAGCGTGGAAACGTGAAATCACAGAGTTTACAAGAACAAGAAGCAGCTCATTTAATCAGAAGCCATAGTAAGACGTAAGAGATGTTTATTTCTTCCACGGCCATAAAGTAATTTTACATGCAGAATGAGTAAATAAAGCCATAAGATACCAGATGGAAGATGGTCGTTAAAATGCCAAAGTTGATTTACAATGATATCTCTCATGGTTAAAATGTAACTACAAGTATAAATGTTAGACAGACAAGACTGAACCGTGATGGTCTACACAGTCTTATGGTTGACTCACACAAGGAAATTAACAGGAAATGTACTTTTAGAAGGAAGCACTTTCTTCAAGTCCTTGCTTGTCCACCAACAAGGAAGCAAGGACTTGAGGAAAGAAGAACCATAAGAAAATTGTAAGAATCCAAAGAGATTTCTATTATCTTGTTGCTAATCATTGAACATTGTTCAACAGTTCTGGCAAATGACTTGTACTCTCCAATAATACACTACAGGAGTTGGTCAGGTCAATATACTGGACCCAGCTATCATCAGCAATGTCATCAGTGACTTTTCCTCAAGCATAGGTCAGAATCAGACTTTGTGAATCTTGATGTCTGCACTTTACCAAGCTTCATTTCAACGTTCTCAGATTATGGTATAGTGTGGGTCACTGTACAGCAAGAACTTAGAGGGTGGCACGTTGGCGCAATGGTGGAGTTACTGCCTTACAGCGCCAGGGACCCAGGTTCGATACTGACTATGGGTGCTTGTCTGTACGGGGTTTGTACTTTCTCCCCATGACCTGCGTGGGTTTTCTCTGAGATCTTCAGTTTCCTCTCACACTCCAAAGACTTATGCCCCTGTCCCACTTAGGAAACCTGAACGGAAACCTCTGGAGACTTTGCGCCCCACCCAAGGTTTCCATGCGGTTCCCGGAGGTTTTTGTCAGTCTCCCTAATGGTCGAAAGTGGTTTCCGCTTCTTCTATGTTCTGGCGATTATTTCAAAAAATTCAATACCATCCTCGACTAAAAATAGGTTGCCATTTTTAAAATCGGTAATTTTTAGTTGAAGCCGGTTGCGATGCTAGTTGAAGGTGGTTGCCGGAGGTTGCAGATGGTTGCCGGAGGTTGCAGGTAGTGGAAGGTCTTACCTTCCACTACCTGCAACCCCCGGCAACCACCTACAACTAGCATCGCTACCGGCTTCAACTAAAAAATTCCCGATTTATAAAACGACAACCTATTTTTAGTCGCGGACGGTTTTGAATTTTTTGAAATAATCGCCGGAACATAGAAGAAGCGGAAACCAAGACTACAAGAAACTGAAGAGAGTCATGGATGCAGCCCAGGCCATCATGCAAACCCACCTCGCCATCGACTCCATCTACACTTCATACTACCTCAGCAAAGCAGCCAACATTAGCAGGAACCCGGTGAGAGTCGACTATCGTGAGGGGGGGAGAACAAGGGTGGACCTGGCGCGGGATACTTTGTCACTTTGTCAGCACCCTTTATGTGGCGACTATTGCATACCTTGGGAACGTAAGCATAGAATTTACTACGACTTGTCACATGTGACAATAAAGTATTCAATTCAATTATGAAGGACCATTCACACCCCAGCCATTCTCCAGTCTCACCTCTTACGTTGGTTAATGAATACAATAGCTTGAAGTAGATTCAAGAACAGCTCACTGTTCTCAGACTCTTGAGCAGCCCTCTCATTTAATAAGGGTGCACTGTGATCTTCCAATGCACCTCATCATGCTCCTTGCACTTTTTTTAGCTGTATTTTCACTGTAATTGTAACATTATATTCTGTTTATTTTCGCTTTTGCACTACACTGCTGTACTGTTGCATGGTGTGATCTGCCTGGATAACAAGCAAAACAAAGTTTCTCATGCAGCGCAGCACACGGGATAATCATGAATTAAGACATTTTCCAATATTCGGATGTCCTCTACCATCAACATCTTGATTTACCATTGATCAGAAAGTTCATTGCAATAGGCAGGTTACAAGTGCAGGTCAAAACCTAGCTAATTGGTTGATAGTGATCAATATGACAATTCACCAAAATCTATCTGCAACAAATTATAACAAAAAATGTGGTGGATTATTTCCACTTTCCAAGCTGAGCTCACCTGCTGCAATTGCTAAGAAGCCTGAAACGTGCCACACAAAATAATCTATTAAGTTGCCATGCAGTCCATCAGCTTAATCATCCATCCCTCATCCTATGGTGCACTGTAGCATGCTCAACCTTTGATTTTAATTCCTATCACAGAGGCATACCTGAGAGAATGGGCCTCATCCACACCACAGCGCCTTCAACAGTGCAGCATTCCCTTTGTTCCCTTTCGCTTTTTGGGCAGCAAAGTGGCACAGCAGTAGAGTTGCTGCCTTACAGCGCACAGACCCGGGTTCGATCCTGACTATCGGTGCTGTCTGTACGGGGTTTGCACGTTTTCCCTGTGAGAGCGTGGGTTGTCTCCGTGTGCCTCTGTATCCTCCCACATGCCAAAGACGCACAAGTTTGTAGGTTAATAGGCCTTGGAAACATTGTAAATTGTCCCAAGTGTGTAGGATAGTGCTAGTGTATGGGGTGATCACTGTTCGGCGTCATTTCAGTGGGTTGAATAGCCTGTTTCCATGCTGTATCTCTAAAGTCTAAAGACCAAAAATCTGTACTAGAGTGTTGGCCTAGATTTTCTGTGCACATGTTTCCAGTGTAGACATAGAGAAAAGAGTGCTGCAAATTGAGCCTCTATGAACTATTTAAAAATTGGATCCAATGAAGTCCAGCAAGAGAAATGGTTCAAAGTTCACTTACTCACTGCTTAATAGCAAGCCCAAATTTTTAAAAGTTAATATAAAAAAGTTAATGTAAGGCAGTAACTCTACCTCTGCGCCACTATGCTCTAACTCTAGATGCCCTAATATATCGTCGTTCATCTCTCAATTATCTCTTCATCTTGGATGTAAGGGGAAAATCTACAATTAATGGCAAGATTTTCCATAGCATTGATGTACAGACAGACCTTGGGGTCCAAGTCCATAACTCCCTGAAAGTGACAATATAGAAGATAGAATTGTAAAGAAGCACATGGTATACTTGCCTCCATTGGTTGAGGAATTGAGTATAAGAGTCAGGTAGTCATGATGCAGCTTTATAGAACTTTGAGTATGCTGCATTTGAAGTATTGTGTGCATTTCTGGTCATCCCGTGGATGTAGAGGTTTTGGAAATGGTGCAGAAGATGTCTACCAAAATGATGCTTGGGTATTAGCTACACGGTGAGGTTGGACCAATTTGGATTGTTGACGCTCAGGCGCCAGAGGTTGAGGGGTGACCTGACAGAATTATATTAAATTACTAGACTAAGTGGGACCCGTTGGGTCCCATGTTCACAGGGGAGGGCTGGTCCCCTGACGCAATATTCCACCTCTCCACCAATTCCAATATTGGTGGTCAGTGGGGGGGGGAGGGGCTTTCTGGAGTGCTGGTAAGCGTGTTGTTGGCTGCAGGGACTACTGGTCTCCACAGGGCTAGTATGGACATTGTGGGCCAAATGGATTCTTGGGGTGGCAGCTCAGTCCCTCAAGCCTGATGTGCTGGCAGCTCACTCACGGCTGGTGGGCTGGCAGTTGACTCAAGACTATTCCTTGAAATTCCATTTCAAGCAGAGTGCAAGGCCACCAAATTCAAATCCATTTTCCTACTATTTCAAGCAGGGTGCAAGGCCACCAAATTCAAATGCAGTTTCTTACCTCTTCGAGCAGGGTGCAAGGCCACAAAATTCAAGTCCAGTTTCATACCACTTCAAGCAGGGTGCAAGGCCACCAAATTCAAATGCAGTTTCTTACCTCTTCGAGCAGGGTGCAAGGCCACCAAATTCAGGTTCAGTTTCCTACCACTGCAAGCAGGGTGCAAGGCCACCGAATTCAAGTGCAGTTTCATACCACTTCATGCAGGGTGCAACGACACAACATTCAAATGCAGTTTCATACCATTTCATGCAGGGTGCAAGGCCACACATTCAAATGCAGTTTCATACCATTTCAAGCAGGGTGAAACCACCATAAAACCACCATAAAACCACACAAAACACCACACTCTCAGTTCAGTAGACATTCAGTGTGTTCAGTTGATTCACAGCTCAGACAGAGTCGTGACCTCTCCCTCCCCCACCATGCAGAGTCTGAGTCACACTCACACTTCAGTTTTGTTTTAATCCCTCCCCCTCCCACTGGAAAAGGTGTGGCCTCATGTCGTGATTGACAGGAGAGAGATTCTCAACATTTTTTAAACACCAATAACACTTTTATTTTTCATTGATGGGGAGAATCCTCTGCACCTGATTAGAGGAGGGGGACTGAGTAAGATGGCCAAAAATCACAGCCGTAAGTGGTAGCGTTTTATCTAAAATCAATATAGTGCAAACAGGAAGTTGTCAAGTTTAGACAAACAACCATTTGCAGTGCCTTTTACTTCAACCCAAAACCCCCAAGGAACCATCTGCGCTGCCTTTTCACTTCAACCCAAAATCCCCAAACAACCCTTTGCAGTGCCTTTTCACTTCAACCCCAAACCCCCCAAACAACCCTTTGCAGTGCCTTTTCACTTCAACCCAAAAAAAAACAAACAACCATTTGCGGTGCCTTTTCACTTCAACCCAAAACACCCCAAACAACCATTTGCAGTGCCTTTTCACTTCAACCCAAAAAAAAACAAACAACCATTTGCAGTGCCTTTTCACTTCAACCCAAAAATACCCCCAAACAACCATTTGCAGTGCCTTTTCACTTCAACCCAAAACACCCCAAACAACCATTTGCAGTGCCTTTTTACTTCAACCCAAAACACCCCAAACAACCATTTGCAGTGCCTTTTTACTTCAACCCAAAACACCCCAAACAACCATTTGCAGTGCCTTTTCACTTCAACCCCAAAACACCCCAAACAACCCTCTGAAGTGCCTTATTACTTCAACCCAAAACCACCAAACAACCCTCTGAAGTGCCTTTTTACTTCAACCCAAATCCCCCAAACAACCCTTTGCAGTGCCTTTTTACTTCAACCCAACCATATTTTCAATTTCAAACCACATTAAGGGCACTCACAGGTGAGTAGACATGTGTTCAGTGTTATTCAGAGAGACCCATCTTGCAGAGACTGTGAGGCACACCACTTCTGGGTTTTATAGTCCCTCCCCCCTCCCACCAGCAGGGGCAGCAGAGAGAATGGCAATTTTTTTTAAACATTAATATCTCTCTGATTTTTCATAGATGGGAAAAATCCTCTGGTAAGTCCGGTGGAGGGGGGCTCTGAGCGAGTTGGCCAAAAATGACAGCTGTAACTGTGGGGGGATGTTTTGGGGGGATTGTTTTTATGTTTTGGGGGGATGTTTTTATGTTTTATGTTAAATTTGTCTTTAATGTTGTGTCTAATTTGTGCTGCATGGCAAGACAAATTTCACTACACCATTTGGTGTATGTGACAATAAATGTCCTTTGTCCTTTGTCCTTTTGTGATGTTCTCTCGGAAATCACATCGCAGTGAGTCAAAAGCGATCAAGATCTTACTTTTAGTAATATAGATTGGAGACACAGATAGGGTAGACAGTTACAACCTTTACTATAGGATGAAAATATCAAACACTAGAGGGCATAGTTTAAGGTGAGATGGGCAAAGTTTGGGCCCCTCCATGACACACTGGTCAACCTGAGGAGTACCTTCAGCAACAGATTGGATCCACCAAGATGCAGTACAGAACGCCACAGGAGATCCTTTTTCCCTGTGGCTATCAAACTGTACAATTCATGTTTTATGACTGTTGGCAGACCAATTTCCCTCCTGGGATAAATAAAGTTCTATCGTATCGTATCGCATCGTATTGTTTAAAGGCGATGTGCAGTGCATGTTTGTGCTGCCAGGTGTCCTTGTGGAAGCAGGTACAATTGTGGCATTGATGAGGCTTCTGGGTGGGCACATGGATATGATGGGAATAAATTCTGTGCAGGCAGATAAGAGATGACCTTGGCAGCATGTTCGGCACAGATATTGTGGCTGAAGGGCCTGTTCCTATGCTGTATTGTTGTATGTACAATGCTCTAAAGATCAACTTCACTTTTTTGAAAGTATCTTTCACTTCAAATGATTTTTTTTTAATAAAGCGATAACGCCAATCATAAGGATTTAACAAAATTGTGAAATATTTGCTGGCACAATGCACTTTCAAAATGAAATGGAAACCATCACACAATCACCTTGTTAAATGACAAGATGAAAAATATATTTTTGCACTATAGAGTTGTTCTACAATAGGTTCTATTCCATTATGATGTACTCTGTCATCGGTGGGTTCTATGCAGACTAACCAAGTGGACATTAGTTCATCAGCTGCACTAATTTAACGATTTCAAATGCTGAAGAGCTGAACATATGATTGACAGGATGATGCTTTTCCATTATAGGAAACCAATGGGTTCCCTGGAAAACAGAACAAACAATTATAGCGCTGATAGACAAATCAAGTAGCTATGTTTTCATTGACAGCCCCCTGACAACAGTGCAATTTATGTTGCACCCTTTTACTTGCAACCTGTAAGATAATTGGTTATAATTCTATTTGTTTTACTTTCCTGCCCTTGTCACACAACAAGGTGCAATCACCACGATCAATCTTGAAAAATGCAAATAAAGTGATTTTAAATAATTCCTAAGGTAACAGTCAGACGTACAAAGTTTCCTCTCAATGAAAGATACAAAGAAATGGAATGGAATTGATATTAGCCAGGTAATAACAATGAAATAGGGTCATACAGCATGGAAACAGGCCCTTCAGTCCAACTTGCCCAAACCTACCAAGGTGCTCCATATACATTCATCCCACCTACCCGCGTTTGTCTTATTTCCCACTAATTCTTTCCCATCCTGTCCAAATGGCTTTTAAATGTTGTTATCGTACCTTTTTATCGAGTCCACATCACAAGATTAGAAATTGGTCAGCCAGAGCTGAGCACACTTCTCGGCATCTGCATACAATGGCGTCTTGCGCTTCTTGTGCTTCTTGTGCGTAGTGGTGGAAGGATTGGTGGAAACAGGGCCGCGACGTGAACGCTCTTTCCTTGACCCCGTTATAGTACCTGATTCAACTACTTCCTCTGGCAGCTCGTTCCATACACCCACCACCCTCTGCGTGAAAACGTTTTCCCTCAGCATCCAATTAACGTTTTCCCCTCTTACCTTTAACCTATGTCTTCCGGTTCTTGATTCCCCTACTCTGGGCAAAAGACTCTGTACATCTACCCTATCTGTTCCCCTCATGGTCTTATACAGATCTTATATCTATAAGATCACCCTTCATTCTCCTGCGCTCCAAGGGATATGTGAAATGGATGGTGATACAACTACTCTATTTGAAAGACAGGATTGACTGCCCACTTTCATCCTAATTTTTTGATCACCACCATTTGAGTATGCCTGGGGCAGTCGTACAAGAAATCTATAGGTTCCATAAGTATGGTCTGAAGACATATATTTTTGGGAAACAGTATCTTTGGGCTCCTCGCAGTCATGGTTTACTGAAAGTGTTATGTGTACTGTCTAAAAAGCTGTGACAAGCTACTGGATGGTTCAAGGGACAGGGGACACACTTTCTTGCATGTGATTATTGAGGTCCTCACAGAGAAGGTGGAGTGGAGATGGGATGGGTAGCAGGGTAGCAGAGAGAAAAGATGCAAGTTCACCTTCTTACAACCTTGCCCTTACTTCCTGTAACAGCTGCTATGGTGTCTCATGCATTACGTACTCAGATCAAGGATCTCACAGCATAATGGTTGTGAGGAAGTACAGTAAACCTTTGTTATAATGGAACATGGGGGGGGGGGGGAATGGTGTCCATTTTGTTGCTGATTGTCTGTTATAACCGAGTAAGGTTTAAGAGACACAGAGTCATACAGTGGGGAAACAGGCCCTTCGGCCCAACTTGCCCACACCGACCAACATATCCCATCTACACTAGTCTCATTTGCCTGCATTTGGATCATAGCCCTCCAAACCAGTCCTATCCATGTACTTGTCTCTTAAACACTGCAGTTGTCCCAGCCTCAACTAGCTCCTCCGGCAGCTCGTTCCATACACCCACCACATTTTGTGTGAAAACGTTACCCCTCAGATTACTATAACATTTCCGGTCTATGTGGTAATTAACTTCCGGTCTATGTGGTAATTAAATTTTGGAAAGAACGCTACCTTATATCGCTAGGATTTTTTGCCACCTTACTCACCGTTCTCCTCTGCTCCAAGCCACTAAGTTTTGTTCCAATCGATGAAAGATAACAAAAGATATAAAGGTTTTAAAAATCTTGAGATGAGCAGATTGTTCTTCTTGCCTGTCAGTCACCATGAAGGTAACGCCCCATCCGGCACCTGCTGTCCGGCAGGGAGAATAAATCTGAAGCGGACTGCGAGCGGGGGCTGTGTTATGCGAGCGAGGGGCTGTGCTCTGCGAGCGGGGGCTGTACTTTGTGAACGATGGGCTGTGTTATGCGAGCGAGGGGCTGTGCTCTGCGAGCGGGGGCTGTACTCTGTGAACGATGGGCTGTGTTATGCGAGCGAGGGGCTGTGCTCTGCGAGCGGGGGCTGTACTCTGTGAACGATGGGCTGTGTTATGCGTGCGAGGGGCTGTGCTCTGCGAGCGGGGGCTGTACTCTGTGAACGATGGGCTGTGCTCTGCTAGCGAGGGGCTGTGTTCTGCGAGCGGGGACTGTGCTCTGTGAACGATGGGCTGTGTTCTGCTAGCGAGGGGCTGTGTTCTGCGAGCGGGGGCTGTGCTCTGCGAGCGGGGGCGGAAACCACCACGTCGACATAGGTGCCGATGTGTGCAGCCGGGGACGAGAGCCGGTGAGTGAGTCTGGAGCTGGTGAATGCGGTCGGAGCCGGGGCCGGGAGCCACTGAGCCTACACCAACCTATCCCACCCCACCCACCTACCCCACCACCCCCCAGAATCCAGAGCAGGGATCCACAAGCTGTGAGTGACTGAACTGTGAGTCCACAAGCCGTGAGTGACTTAACTGTGAGTCCACAAGTTGTGAGTGAGTGAACTGTGAGTCCACAAGCCGTGAGTGAGTGAACTGTGAGTCCATAAGCCGTGAGTGAGTGAACTGTGAGTCCACAAGCCGTGAGTGAGTGAACTGTGAGTCCACAAGCTGTGGCTGACTGAACTGTGAGTCCACAAGTCGTGGCTGACTGAACTGTGAGTCCACAAGCTGTAGCTGACTGAACTGTGAGTCCACAAGCCATGGCTGACTAAACTGTGAATCCACAAGCCATGGCTGACTGAACTGTGAGTCTACAAGCTGTGGCTGCGTGAACTGTGAGCCCAGAAGCCATGGCTGAGTGAACTGTGAGTCCACAAGCTGTGGCTGACTGAACTGTGGGTCTACAAGCCGTGGCTGAGTGAACTGTGAGTCCACAAGCCATGGCTGAGTGAACTGTGAGTCCACAAGCCGTGGCTGAGTGAACTGTGAGTCCACGAGCCATGGCTGAGTGAACTGTGAGTCCACGAGCCGTGGCTGAGTGAACTGTGAGTCCACAAGCCGTGAATGAGTGAACTGTGAGCCCAGAAGGCTCACCACCCCTGCCCACACACCCCCATTCCCCTACCCTTGCACACCACTTCCACGCCCAGTGGCAGACCACGGCAGCCGTAGGCCATGACAGCACTTCCACCCCCTCCTCCACCTGCCCCAGCCTGAAGCCGTCCCCCTCCCCCGGCTACAGAACACTCCCGCCGGCCCCCACCTGAAACCTCCCCATCCCCAGCTGCCGGACTTGCCCAAGAATCCTTTCGGCCCACAATGTCCATAGTAGCCCTCTGGAAACCAGTCCCTTCAGTCCACAACACCCATACTAGCCCTCCAGAAAGCCTCCCCCCCACTGGCCACCGCCTGATGCCGTTCCCCTCTCCCGGCTGCAGGACACTCCCCCCATCGGCCCCCGACAGCCCACGCCTGAAGCCGACCCCCTCCCCCGGCTGCAGAACACAACGAGAGATGCAACAAGAAAGAATGGACTGAATAAATTGTTGTTATATTTTATGAGTTATTCACATTTTAAGCTTTAATAAATCCCTTTTCCACTTGCCGTGCCCGTCAGCTGCACCTGTGCAGTAATACCTGCGTGTTCTATGTCACAATGGGAACCCAATGGGAGGGAATGGCTGCGCCGCAGGAGAGCCACTAAGAGTAGATGGGGGGGTGGGTTAAGGGGGGGATGGAGTGAGTGCGTGGGGAGGGGGAGGGCAAGGGGTGGAGTGGGGGGGTGAGGGGAGGAGGGGGGATCAGGGGCATCACAACGGGAACCCGTCAGCCGCGTATGCGCAGTTGGGGGTTATGCGTGAGTGGTGGAATATTGGAATTGGTTGAGAGGTGGAATATTGCGTTGGGGGACCAGCCCTTCCATGTGAGAATGGGACCCAATGGTTCCCACTTAGTCTAGTGGTACCCTTAGTAGTCTATATTTCCTAATCCTTTTCACACCTGCCAAAGTAATGGAAATGAGATGGTGGGTTGATGCAGTGTTTAAAATTGGCATTAATGGATGTTTACTTCTGTTTAATTGATTCATGGATAGAAGAGGCAGTTAGAGCAACTTGTAGTTATCAAAGTGCATACAGTCTCTTTAACGAGCAGTTTTACCTATGTGTCAGCTCACTTTACAAGTCCCGGTGCCTGTTCCTTCAAAGCAAGTATATAAAATTATGAGAGGCATTGATAGGGTAGGTCTTGATAGAGTGGTTGTGGAGAGGATGTTTCCAGTTGAGGGAACATTTAAAGTCCTCAGAATAAAAGACGTACCTTTAGAATGGAGATAAGGAGGAATTTCTTCAGCCAGAGGATGTAGAAACTGTGGAATTCATTGCCATAGACAGCTGTAGAGTCAAGCCATTCCATGGGGTATTTTTAAAGCAGAGATTGATAAGTTCTTGACTCTGAAGTTAGGAAAATATGTTTCTGTACATCTCTGTCCCGTAGGGACTCAGTTAAACTGTGTAGATTGAGGTTGGGACACTGTGGGTTAAATTACTATTTGTGCATTGTAGGGAAACATGTTTCTGGCTTGTGTGAATGTGGGAGTAATGAGACAGTTAAGCATGTTTTCCTAGAATGTAAAAAGTATAGGGTAGAAAGAAAAGTATTATTTGTTAGACTGACAGGACTTGGAGTTGAGGCTTTTTCTGTTTTATCTTTGTTTGGACACAATGAGAAACATCAACTGATATCCAGGGCTGTTCTTCAATTCCTGCAAGTTACAGGACTGTATATAAGAATTTAGTTCAAACTTTGACCTGTGGAGGGCAGTAATACGCTTAGCAGCGTCTACACTGCCGGAATCCTACAAGAAGAAGAAGAAGAAGTTCTTGACTAGTAAGGGTGCAAAATTTGGGGGAAATAGCAAGAGAATGGTGTTGAGAGGGAAAAATATATCAGCCATAATCAAATGGCAGAGCAGAATTGATGAGCCAAATGGCCTAATTCTGCCACTATGTCTTATAATCTTATAAGCACAATGCAAGACATTGGCATCAATTTTTGGCCATTTCACTTCTGCACTCAAATTATCTGGTAAACACTTACCACACTCTCTTGGAACTGGAAGAATTGGCATATATCTCAAAATAGATATTTATCCTGAGGCCATATTATATGTATAAAATAGACTGGATGATCCCAAAATTCATGGTCCTACATCTTACATTGCAAAGATAATTGAAAACATAATGATCTGATGCAATACTTTGTAAAATTCACTAAGAGAAAGGAAGTACTTGGTCATTTCACATCTGAAAACTGTCTGAACTGAAATTGCTTCATTCCTTTTACTCGGGCTTCTATATCAAGCTCCCAAAACAGATACTAATCCCTCACTTACATTTACATGGAGCTCAGCTCCTGCCTTTGTCAAGAGAGGTTGTACAAAAAGTCTCCTTTCAGTGGACGGATGCTGCACAAAGGGCCTGGTGAGCAGAACCGGGAGAGGGGGGTCTTACCTTCTGTGCCCTCGAGTTCGGCTGCAGTAGACACCCACCATGGTACAAGGGCTGAAGAGGGCCAGGCGTGGAGAGGGATATCAGTTCGCTGGATGACCAGATGGAGGCGACGTCTCCATCGGGCCTTTGTGGCCAGCTGCAGCTGGGATCGCAAAATGGCGGCAAAATGGTACCTCTTGCAAATGAACTCAGTGAGCTGTTCTGTACATTCTGTACTAACAGAGGGGTTGTGCTTATGTAGGGGATAGTTGTTGAGCTGCTTGCAAAAAAAGTTTTACTGTACCTGCTACACATGACAATAAAGAAATCATTCAACCATTGAACCATTGAATCTTTGAATTTTAACCTCTCCGAAAGCTGTATCTTTCAAACCTGGTTTTGTGATTTATATGAATGTGGATGGCTAAAGGAGTTGAGGTGCTTAATAGGTTTGGTGGCATTTCCGATACTGATTTCCAAAATTATTTGAAAACTTAATACGCAAGTACCATTATGATTACCGTTGTAATGTCAGATTAATTTTCCTTTATGACTATGTATTTTGCATTGCTGTCTTGCATTCCGATTCTTGTCAAATTCAATACTAGTAAAGGACAAAATGATTCAAAATATCATCATAAGCGTGTAATATTGATTATTTCATTATTTAAGTTTTATGTCCATTAAGCAGAAAATTGGTCTTTGTTGTAAAGTAGTCCGGGTTATTGGTAAAGTTTAAAACAATCTATCTTCATGGAAGTTTAAAATAAAGTAAGAAATGAAATGTTTAACAAATATTTAGGTTTGAGTACTCTTCAGCTTAACCCTAAAGACAAAATAGCTTCTTGTGGTGTCATCATTAATTTTGTAGAAGGGCACTGTTTCATCTGAATTGGAATAAATGTTTTTTAATTAGCATTTCTCTCTGATGATTTGCTTATTGTGTGCAAAAGCGGATAATGTCAAGTAAGAAATCATCAGGAGTATTCTACCTTCTCTGGTCCCAAAGCAGGGGGAGGGTAGAATCTTGAAAGCAGTTCTACAATTGATACAGTTTCGGTGACTGGATGTATCAAGAGCTTTTGGACTTTCCACCCACCAACCCTGTAAAGTTTCTTGTCTTACAATGCATGGCTCTCTTGCAAGCTAATCGGATTTTATCCTATTGTTCCAAAGCCTGGACCAGAGGTCATGTTTCATGTTGGAACTCCAATACTGTTATGCTGACCAGGCTCCCTCTAATGACGTGCCCACTCCCAGAGTGGGTGCTGCGTTCAGACCCAATAAATCAATTCTAATGAAAAAAAGGAGTCATTCTGCTATCTCTACTTCATCTTTTACTCTCTGTGATCACTCTGTATGCAATTGAAGTTGTAAGTATATTGGCACAATGGGTGTCCCCAGTACCTCTGTGATCTGGAATCTGCAGTAGACTTGAAATTAAACTGCTATATTGAAATGGATCATGCTTCAACTTAGCTACTCTTGCTTGGATGTTTTATTATAGTGAATTTTGAAAGGCTACATTGTGGCCCTGCCTACCTTGCATGCTTCCAAAATACTGTATTCCATTCAATTGAGCCAAACATTAATCCATCTTCTGTTAAGATGGTTCAAATGCCCTCCTGGACCCATTGACAGTGCCAGGGACAAGTCTTTAACCCAATATTCAATTAACAATGACCAACTATTCCCAGTGATGTCTGAAACTATACATCTTGTTACAAAATACTGACATTCTAAATGTTGTTTCCTCTAAAAAATGTTTTGACTTCATTTCAGATGATGGATGATAGATTTAGTTTGATTTTTGTTCTGCAATTTGTAATGTTAAGGGCAACAATTAATTCTTCTTTGGTCTTCCAAAAATGAGTCAAAAACACATCAGTAAATTGTGTGCTCCAATCATGGACTATTCAAGTTTGTAAATGGAAAATTGTAGGTTTCAATATAAACGTAAATATAATGAAAAGACTGGCATTTTGACTGGTTCAGGGACTGCCAAGATATTTTATACATGGAAATATTTGTAGATCAAGCATATTGGAAAATATCTTAAATTCAATGCATTGCCATAGGGGGATAGACAATCTTTTCGCAGAATTCTGGAACAATGAAATGAAATAGTTTCATTTCCTCTAGCATTTTTCTATGTTTCTCGTTTGACTAATGGAGGCTTCCAAACAGCATTAGATTGAACCATGTGGGTTTACTTATAAGGGGATCTTTTCTTGAGTATCGTTAAAAAGAATGCACTGGTTTAGTTTAGTGACACAGGAAACAGGCCCTTTGGCTTACTGTGTCCATGATGACCACCGATTGCCCACTCACCCTAGTTCTACATTATCTCACTTACTCATCAACTCTCTACTCACTAGGGACAATTTACAGAGGCCAATTAACCTACAAACTCGCACATCTTTGGGATGTGGGAGGAAACCGGTGCTTTCAGGATCGAACCTAGGTCTCTGGAGCTGTGAGACATCATCTCTACCAGTTGTGCCACAGTGCCCTTCTTTGTAATTTAACTACGAAGTTAAATACAAACTAAATTATGTAGTATGAATGTTTTGGTGATGCTGACATGACTTGGACATTATTTAATAAAACGTGTGCTGTTGAGGGAGCTCACATGTTCAAGACAGCTACATTCATAAAATGCTGAAGGGCATATTTCATTAGGCTGGGAAAAGTAATTGCTCTATGTGCTATATGTTTCACAAAATGCTGAGAGCTTACAAGAGTTTTCTGAAATTTATATAGGTAGAAAGATTCTTTCTTAGTGCAGGCGTCAAGGGTCATGGGTAGAAGGCAGGAGAATGAGGTAATGAGGGAGAGATAGATCAGCGATGATCGAATGGCAGAGTAGACTTGATGGACCGAATGGCCTAATTCTGCTCCTATCACTTATGACTTATGACCTTATGACTGGTAATAACGCAATCAAAACATTCGAAATCATTCTTGATTGCTTAAAACATATAATAAAGGTAAACATATAATAAAGGTAAAACAGTTACTGATAAATATAACTTCTATGATTTGGTTAGTTAATTTTGAAAAAGATTTCAAACTATTGGTCTTATTCATGAAATGGCAATTGTGAGCAAATGGTGAACATTTCATGTCTTCTCCTTTACATGTGTTAGATTTGTAACTTCTAGCACTCTAGATTGTATATCCTGTCAACAATAGAATATACAAATCAATCATAATGCAAGCACATCAGTTTTCAAAATACTTGATTTATTTTATGTTTAAAAGCACAAAACAATTGCACTAGTTATTACAAAATCAAACCTCAAAATTCACTTGGCCCAATGCCCTAATGTCTACATTTGTTCTGATATTGAGGACTCAGCCTTAAGGGAAATGAATATAAGTGGAATAAATCCACTAAAGTATAGAGTTACACACAAATATGTTGTTAAAATAACATCTGACATATTTCCATAATTTAATTTGTAAGAAACATCTGTTCGACTCTTTGATTGTGAAAGCCGAGCTACCAGATTTGTTAAATTAAAGATTGTGTGTATAGAATATTTTAGCACTAACCGTATGGAAGCAGTCTGTAGGGTCATGAGATCTTGGAGATCTGCACTGGCTAAACGCTCTGTGGCCTGAGTGATGTAAATAGATCCTTAATACACAAGATGACTGTATTTTAGAATATCCTTTTAACTAACAATAAATTTACATTATTCAATGCTGAGTTCAGATGATTTTGAATAACGTTATATTAAAGCACCATTTGACATCGCTGATTGCTCATTTTGATTTTGCCATCTCTTAAACTGCAATATATCTTCTAATAATTACACATGGATACAAGTAACTCTCATCAACCTCACTGAATAGGATCTTCTTGCAATGTGTCTTGAAACGATCTCATGGTAAAGGTGGCTTCAAATTATGTGGATCTGAGTTAGCCTCAGCAAGAACTGCACTGCAGATTAATTTAAGGGCCTGTCCAACTTACGCGACTTTTACAGGCGACTGCCGGCACCCGTGATAGGTCGCCGAAATTTTCAACATGTTGAAAATTCAGCGGCAACGAGAAAGACGCGACGACTCTTTGGAGACCTCTCACAACCATACAGGCGACCCCTGACGACATGTTGCGGGTGACCTCTCACGACCATAGGAGACCTCTCACGACCATAAAGCTTATGGTCGTGAGAGGTCTCCTATGGTTGTGAGAGGTCTCCAAAGAGTCGAAGCGTCTTTCAGGTCGCCGCTGAATTTTCGGCATGTTGAAAATTTCGGGTGCTGGCAGTCACCTGTAAATGTCGCGTAAGTGGGACAGGCCCTTAAAGGATACAACCAGAGCTTTGAGGTTTAGAACTAAACATTTTGCCCAAAAGACTATGCCTCGCTGAGTTTAACTTGGGGGTGGAAGATTGCAACCTTCCCTGTTTCGACGAATGCAATCAACCCGGCGTGCACAATCAAATAAGATCAAATAGAGCAAGTTGTCCTACAACTTTAGGCTGTGCACGCCATACGCAAGAAGAAGAAGAAGTTTAACTTGATACAGCATGGAAACAAGCCCTTCGACCCACCATGTCTGTGCTAACTAGTGATCACCCATTCACACTTGCTCTATGTTATCCCACTAGGAGCAATTTACAGAGGCTGATTAATCTACAAAATTGCACATATTTGGGATGTAGGAGGAAACCAAAGCAGTAACAGGGACAACGTGCAAACTCCACACTCGTCAGGTTAGGAATGCACCCAGGTCTCCAGCACTGTGAGGCAGCAACTCTACGACCATGCCACCATTTGACTTGACTGAAATAATTAACTTTGGGTGTAGTAGTGTATAATAAGTTTTATGCAATTTTCTTCAGTCCTGAAATAACACTGCACATTTTAACAGTGCACCTTATTACCTTGAATGTGAGCTAAAGTTGAATTAGCGTTTTCCACTGGGGTATATTAGTCATGTGGAATAATGTAAAATCCTTAGAATATTCAGCCAACATGGTGCATTATGTAATTTTTAATATTACAGGATGTTGTCCTTATTTTACATATATTCTGCTTTAAAAAAATGGAAATAGCATTATTTATGGTGTCAATCTTCTTCACTGTAACTTTTTAAGTAGCTGTTTTTGAAGTTGAATATTTCAGCTGTTGAAGTGCAGCATTAAACTCTGAGCGACATGCCTACGTTCTTTACAGATTTTTAGCTGCAAATCACATTGGCATTGGGGCTCACTCAGTATTAATTTAAATGCAAACACAATGAATATTTAAACATTGTTCTATTGCTGATACTGACTCATACATCCCAAACACCTTTTGAAAGGTTTGAGTCATATAAATCCAATGGTGCAAGATTATACTAAATCTATCGGAGGAACAGTTCTAGAAAATGAACTTAAATTAAGTCTGAGAACTCTGAGCAGATTAATCTCTCTCTAAAATAAAATCACTTGGCCAAGACAATGGGTCACATGAATATGTTCTTGGCATTGCATAAGAACTGACAAATTCAAAGCCCTTGCTTCTAATTCTGCAAACTCATTGTCAGACATTGAAGTATATTGAAATGGATGATTAACTTGTACAAAATAAAATACCCACATTTTGCAAACACTTTACTTTGAATGTGCATTCAACAGCATTAGTGAAAACCCAGCATTCCAAATCCAACAGGAGTGGGAGCCGTTCTGAAATTAGATTTTGAACATGAAGCTGGTTTATGCATAGGCAATAATGGCCATCATTCAATTCCATTATATTTTTAACATTGGTTTGGAAAAAAAAAAAAAGTAAGCCAAATTGAGGAATTGAGTATTTTAACAGATAGAGTTGTGATTTGCACTAGTGGGAGCATCTAGGACCAGAGGTCATAGCCCTAGAATTAAAGGACGTTTCTTTAGGAAGGAGATGACTTATTTAGTCAGAGGGTGGTGAATCTGTGGAATTCATTGCCACAGAAGGCTGTGGAGGCCAAATCAATGGATATTTTTAAGGCAGAGATAGATAGATTCTTGATTAGTATGGGTGTCAGGGGTTATGGGGAGGGAGCAGGAGAATGGGGTTAAGAGGGAAAGATATATCAACCATGATTGAATGGCAGAGTAGACGATTGGGCCAAATGGCCTAATTCTGCTCCTATCATTTTTGAACTTATGAACTAGTTGAAGAGAAATCAATGTCAGAGCCGTTGAAATGTAACGACAAGGAACTGCGGATGCTGATTTACAAAAAAAACGTGTAAAGTGCTGGAGTAACTCAGCAGACAGGCAGAATATATGACATTTTGGGTCAGACCTGTCTTCAGACAAAGGGTCCTGACCCGAAACATCACATATCCATGTTCTCCAGGGATGCTGCCTGATCCACTGAGTTATTCCGGCATTTTGTTTCTTTATTTCAGAGCAGTCAAAAGCATTCGAACAGGAGATAGTGAGGTTTCAGAATGTTGCCATCCCAAGACACGGAAAGCACTGTGGAACTTAGAACCCTTGGATGACTAGAATCAATCAGGGGTGAATGAAGCTGAAAAGGGTAGACAGTATCAGTTATTCATTTAGTTTTAATTTAGTTTAGAGATACAATGCAGAAAAATACCTTTCAGACCACCGAATCTACCCCAAACAGCAATCCATGCACACTAACATCATTCTACACACTCGGGACAATTCACAATTTTACCAAGCCAATTAGCCTACAAACCTGTACATCTTTGGAATGTGGGAGGAAACAGGAGCACCCAGAGGAACCTCAGGCAGGTCACGGGGACAATGTACAAACTGTGCAGACACCGCCCATATTCAGGATCGAACCCAGGTCTCTGGCGCTGTAAGGCAGCAACTCTAACACTGCACCACTGTGCCGCCATATCAAGAACTTAGCACTGCAGCTTGGCCAGCAAAAATGGAAAGGAAATAAAGAAGGAAATGAGAACATCAAAGAGAGAGAACAAAATTACTGGCAAATAAAATCAAGATGACCCAAAGATCTTCTATGAATGGAGAGCGTAAGGAGAAATAATGAAGGAGAAGGCTCAGTAAGTGATCATTTAGATAAACGCTTTGTGGAAGCGAAAAGAATGGACATGGTTCTTAATGAATGTTTTGCATCCATCTTGATAGAAATGGGGGTGCTGCAGATAGGGTAGCCTAGGAGAAAGGGTAGGAATTGCTGAATGTGATAAATGTAAAAGAGAGTATAATGTGATTCAGTATTGATAAAAGCAGATGAATTACCAGGACCAAAAAAAGATAAGAAAGCATTGAGGACAAAGCAGAGGCGCTGGCTATCATTTACCAGGCCTCTCTGGTTGTAAATGTATTGTTGGTAAATAGTAAAACTGCTGATGTAGCACATGCTTAAAGGAAGGGACAAAATGGTATATGGAGTAATTACAAGCCAGTCAACCTAACATTAACTGAGGTTTGTAAGGGTCTGGGTAAATATCCTAAGTGACTGGATTAATCTGTATTTAGAGAGGCACAGATTAATTAGACAGCCAATATAGATGTGTTAAGGAAAGAATTTAACTCAGAATTGTATTTGCCAAAGCGGTGACAAGGACTGTTACTTCAGTCATTTACTTGATGTAATCCATATAGATTTTAACAAGTATTTTTGATACGATCTGATCACATCACTAGAAAAATAAAAGTTCACAGGATCGCAGGGTAAGCAATAATTCTTTGCTTTCTGTGTTATATGTTATTATTACTTTGGGCGAATGTAACAGGATGACAGATACTACCAGAACAGATGGCATGGTTAGTGAGAAAGAAAACAATAAGAGAAGGAAGATATAAATGGGTAGAAATATGCAAGTTGAAATTGTTACATACACTATTTCAGGCTGAATTAATGAAAAGCAACACAACATAAGAATATGTAATAAATGATAGGATACTAAAATATACAGAGGCATCTTTATAATGCATGAAAACATATCTGGAGGTAGCAATAAGGGCAGATAATTGATTAAAACGTAGTAATTTTTGCTTACTGTTTGAGAATACAATGTACGCAAGTGTAAGTAGTTTTTGGTTCAGATTGCATAAAACAAAAGGCCACAGCTAGAGTATTACTATTCATAGTTCTGATTACCTCATTATAGGTTGGATGTGACAACATTGTAGACACCATACATTATGAGGATGTTGGCCGGATTGAAGATTTGTTCTGAGAAAAAATTGGATTAGTTAGTATTGTATTCATTGGAATACAGGAGGTTGAAAGGGATAAAATGGAGGGGCCTGCACAAAATCCTTTTTTCAGGGAGCTCAGTAACTGGCGAGCTTGGATTTAAGGGAATGGTTTTAAAACTCAAATAGTGCATCAATGAGAGAAATGGGAATCGTTACATTTAGAAATATACTTAGTTGAACATTTTACAGGCTGTAAAAGTCAAGACTGGAGTCCAAGAGCTAAGTGGTAGAGACGGGTTGGACTTCCATGGACTCATTGGGATGTAAAACATAAGCTCCTCTGATTCAATAATTCTGTAATTTGTCAATATGAATGATCAATACATGCTTAGTTTAATTACTTTGTAAACATCAAAAAAGTTTAATGAACAAATGTTTATAATCCAAAGGAAACTAAAAGTTTGCAACCAACTAAAGAAATTCAACTGGAAATTTGAAAATTAAGCAAAACTATGAAATTTGCAAAGATTTATGAGGATGATAACAAATGTGTGAAAACAATAGTTTTCAAGAAAGGATGAACAGACCTCAATTATTTTTCCTTGAGAAAAGAAAGCTGGGAATAACCTAGTGGGAATGTACAAAATAGCGAGAGGTTTGGATGGAATGATAGAGATAATGTTTCCATTTGCAGGGAAAGCAAAACAAGGAGCCATCAATATAAGATAGTCAGCAAGAAATCCATCTGGGAATTTAGAGGAAACTTTTTTTTAAACCCCAAAGTGGTGAGAATATTGGATTCACGATCACAGGGATTTATTCAAGCAAATAGTGTTAGAAATTTCCTCCCACACTCCAAAGATGTACAGGTTTGTAGGTTAATTGGCTTTGGTAAAATTGTAAATTTCCATAGTGTGAGGACATTGTTAGTGTACGGGGTGATCGCTGGTCGCTGTGGGCTCAGTGGGTTGAAGGGCCTTTTTCCGCGCTGTATCTCTAAAGTAAAGTCAAGTCAGAGAACAATGTCTTATATCCCAGTGAGTCCATTCCAGCCAAGACTGTACTGTCTAACCTGTCTCATTTTAGTGCTACCATTTAACAAGATAAATAATGACAAGGCAACTGAGTTACAACCAAAACATGTTTTTAATCAGTCAACTGCTAAATGACACATGGCTGGTACAATAAAGTATCATGGTCATACCCCATGGAACACTCAGTGCTTGAAGGCACACCAGCTCTCCATATAAATCACCCCACCTACCCTTGAAAAGAGTAGTAAACCCATAGAAACAATGAATTATTTATATACATAAATTATATTGTCAAGTAATTGTTTCAGCATATAAAATTGCCCAATTAACTCTTTACAGAGATATGTACACATTCGTTTTCAATTTAATAAATTACAAATTTGGTTCTTTTACCATCCCCTTAACTCTTGAACTCCACAACTACAAAGGTTTCTTGGCCATCCCTGAAAGTAGCACTCCAGATTAACTTTATCTATTCTTGGGATGTGACTATATTTGACAATGCTGGCATTTAGTGTACATCCTTAATTTTACTTCGGAGTCACGTGAGTGACTACCTGAAGAAGAGCCTGTCCAGCCGCACACGCGTCATATCACCAGACGCATAGCGCAGCGACCGTGTGTGGAGGAGCAAAGCTCCTCCAAGCGGTGAGTAAGTAAAAGCCTGAAGGTAAGTGCTTTCACTTTCGCTTTCAGGTCGCCTTCCTCGTTAGACTTGTAGTGGAGTTCCACACAAGATAGTATGGAGAGAGGGCGTAGAGGGAGGAGACGTACCGCAGGTAAACCTCAAGAAGACCGCGGGTCTGAGCATAGCGGGCGTCCGTTAGAGGAGTCGGTGGCAGCGAAGCCATCAACTCCAGATGCAGTAGAAAGTATCATTGGGGCGCTAGGCTGGGCAAAAGTCCGTGCGACCACTAGACTCTGAGGAGTCAGACCTGGAGGTTAACCCTCCTCAGTCAGAAATTATGGCTGCTAGGGTCGCTAGCCTAGAATTCCTCATGGGGAAAATGATATATCAAGAACCTCATCAGGAGGAATACAGTCCGCGTTGGCCTATGGGAGAGCCAGCACAGGGAGTGCCTTGGATGGGTCGGGCACAGCGTTGGCCTACAGGAGAGCCAGTGCCAGAAATGCCTGAAAAAAGGCAGTATAAGCGTTGGTCTATAGGAGTGCCAGCGCCAACAATGTCTGAAGGAAGACAGTATAAGCGTTGGCCTACAGGGGAGCCAGCGCCAGCAGCACCTGAAATAGGGCTGCCTATGCGTGGGCCTACAGGAGAGCCCGCGCAGGGAGAATCTGGTAAAGAATTTACTATGCGTAGGCCTATGAAAGAGCCAGTGCTAGAATCATCTGAAACAGGGATGCCAGAACTCTCCCATCATGAGGAGGAATATCAAGATTCAGATGATGAATCATATGAGGACCAGAGCCCAATAACAGAGCCTAAAATACCAGGTCTGGCACAAAAGTTTGCTGTTCCCAGACTAACAGGGGAACCTTTAGCAGTCCCAGCAGTGAATAACGTGATATGGGGCTATTTGGGCATTGGAGTTCGATCACAAGAATTGAAATTACAACGAGTGTTGAAATTACTGGGGTCAGGCATTATGGCTTTCGCCAGAGGTTTGGATGAGGAGCATGTGTCTGCTTCACAACAGGATGCCATAGCACTCATATGTAGTGCGCACTTTGAAATAAACTGTATTCGTAAAAGTGCCATAAGACCTAATATTCACCCTAAGTTTGCGGAGCTCTGTAAACCATCTAATATTCAATTGCCTAATCTGCTTTTTGGAGAGAATCTAGCCAAAAGGGTAAAAAACCTGATGAAGAAGCAAAAACCATGGGAATGATGAATCCACCGGTGCTTAGCAGATCAATTCGAAGGCAGTATCCCTACCGATGGATGTCTGGGGCTGGAGAAGGAACAAGTCGATCTTTCCCATATACGCGTTATTGGCGCACTGCTCCTGGGATGCATGGAGGTTACAGTAGCCCCACTTAGAGTAGGGGACAACATTTGCCATCGGCAAACCCCGAGGTAGGTGGGTCTGGTCCGGTAAGAGACATATTAAATGTTTCACACTCACAAGTCGGAGGAAGATTACAATTCTTCCTAAAGGAATGGCAACAAATAACAAATGATGCGTTTATACTGCGCAGTATTGTGGGATTTAGAATTTAATTCTATCCACATTTGGATCCTCCTACTCAGCATATTTCATGCCGGACACGTATTTTCTCGAAAGAAGAGAATACGCAGATTCAGGCAGAACTGCAAATATTGTGCAAAAAAGGTGTAATAGAGAAGTCAGTTGATCAACACCATCAATTTGTGTCAAGTTTTTTTCCTAGACCAAAAATGGATGGTGGGTGTAGAATTATTCTAGATCTGACAAGTCTTAACCCTTTTGTACAGTATAAACATTTTAAAATGGAGACATTTACAAGTGTCATTCAGCTTGTTTCAAGAGAATGCTATCTGGCGAGCATAGATCTGCAAGATGCATATTATTCTGTGGCTGTGCATGGTAATGATCGGGGATACAATTGAGATGGATGAGCCTAATGGTTTAACTTCAGCTCCAAGACTATTTACAAAATTAATAAAACCAATTTTAGCACTACTAAGAGCTCAGGGCCATGTGCTAATGGCCTATTTGGATGATATTCTGATTGTGGGAGACACTTTGGCTACAACAGAAGCATCAGTGTCAAGAATTAAGCTCATTTTCGAGAGGCTGGGATTCATTATTCACCCACATAAATCCAAACTATTACCAAGCACAGAAATTGATTACTTGGGTTTTACCATTAACTCAGAACACATGGTAGTCACTTTGCCTAAAGATAAAAGGCTGCAGTTAATTGAAGGTCATTACAGAGCACCAACCCTCAATTAGGCAAGCTTGCTGGGCAAATTAATTGCTTCTTTTCCAGCTGTACAGTTTGGACCACTGCATTATCAGCATTTGCAGCGAGCAAAGGTACACGCATTAAGGATAAATGCAGGGCATTTTGACAGGCCCATGCAATTGCCAATTGCGGCTATTACGGAATTAGAATGGTGGATTAACAGTGTCTCTAATGCTTCCAGACAAATTCTGGTTGAAACACCTTCCATTATTCTACAGTGATGTAAGTGCTCTAGGTTGGGGTGCTACTAATACTGTTTCCAGCTGTGGAGGTAGATGAAATGTGGAGGAAGTACCTTTGCTCCAAGAACAAGGTATCAATTACCTAGAGCTTTTAGGCACATTCTATGGGCTTAAAGCTTATTGTTCTAATATGGAAAATTTGCATGTTCAGGTACAGATTGACAATATTACAGCTGTAGCGTATGTTAATCATATGGGTGGTATCAAGTCAGAATCTTGTGATAGATTGGCAAACATGATCTGGACCTGGTGTATTACCAGAAACATTTGGCTTTTGGCAATCTACCTACCAGGTAGACTCAACATAGTTGCAGACACAAGGTCACGTAAATTCAACGACAATGCAGAGTGGATGTTGGATCATGGAAAATTTAATAAAATTGTTGCACGGTTTGGGATGCCAGAGATTGACTTGTTTGCATCAAGACTTAACCACCAATTGCCTAAGTATGTATCATGGGAACCTGATCCTGGTGCAGTAGCGGTGGATGCTTTCTCGCTACATTGGGGTAGTAAGTTTCTGTATGTATTTCCTCCATTTTGCCTCATTAATCGGTGTATACAGAAAATTAAACAGGACTCAGCTTCAGGGATTTTAGTGGTACCAGACTGGCCTACACAGCCGTGGTACCCTCTGGTGTTAAAAATGATCACAAGGCCCCTTATGATTATTCCTAAGCAGGAAAACCTGCTTATGCACCCTGTAACTGGTGAGTCACATCCTTTACATGATCGTATTGGTTTATTGATTTGCAGATTCTAAGAAGGCCATATCTTGGAAGAGGATTTTCAAAGCGTACTGTGGATGTTATATCGGCAGCCTGGAGGAATAGTACCCAGAAGCAGTACATTTCTTATATAAGGAAATGGGAGGTGTTTTGTTTACAAAAGAATATTACATATCACATTGCAGATATTTCAGATGTGTTAGAGTTTCTGTCAACTCTTTATTTTGATTTGCATTTGAGCTATAGTGCGATGAATACTGCAAGGGGTGCTCTTTCTGCATATCTATGCAGGGAATCAGAACAAAATCCTATAGGATCACACCCTTGGGTCTGTAGGTTTATGAAGGGAATTTTTAATTCCAATCCTCCTAGACCCAGGTATACAGAAATCTGGAATGTAAGAGATGTGCTTATGCTCCTTTGCCAATGGATGCCTATTGAAGCTCTGTCATTGGCTAAAATCACCATGAAGTTAGTTATGCTCATGGCAGTAGTTTCAGCACAGAGAGTGCAAAAATTGCAGAGATTACGAATAGACAGGATGAAAATAGCAGCAGATGCCATTACATTCTATGTCTATGATTTGCTTAAACAGAGTAGACCTGGGTTCACAGGAGTTAAGTTGTTTTTTTCAGCATATCCTACGGATCCACGTCTATGTGTAGTAGCACATTTACGATGTTACATTGAAGCAACCAGAACTTTAAGAGGTGCAGAATCAGCATTTTTTGTCAGCTATAAGAAACCGCATAAGAAAGTGTCGGTACAGACTATTTCAAGATGGCTGAAGCAGGTGTTGGTTGATGCAGGTATTGATACTGACAAATTTAAATCTCATTCCACCAGGGCGGCATCAACATCGGCAGCCAAGGATTTGGACGTTCCAATAGACTTTATCCTCGCGGCCGCAGGATGGGCAAGTGAACGGATGTTTCACAAGTATTACCATAAGGAGATTAAAGATCCTGGGTTATTTGGTGGTGCTGTTTTGGATTCATTATTAAGTCCCCATTATGATAAAGGGGTTGCTATTGTTGTGATAAATAAAACCATTAACTGATTACATCTATGTTGTGGTTTTGCATTGTTGATTGCTTTACTCATTTAGAGTCAATCAATGCAGTGAGATGCCTGGATTTGAATCTACGGCGTGAAATCACAGAGCTTTGAAATCTTCACGTAGTCACTCACGTGACTCCGAAGTAAAATAGTAAGATTAAACGAGAACTTACCAGTTTGAAGTTTTATCTTTATTTTATGAGGAGTTACGTTGAGGGACTACGTGCCCTCCGCTCCCACCCTCATAAAGATCGAGCTGGTAGTTCTAGTCTTTACGTATCTTACTATCATACTTCAGTAATTGTTGTCTGTGATTTCACTCCGCTGCTTTGAAGATTGACACGTGTGCGGCTGGACGGGCTCTTCTTCACGTAGTCCCTCAACGTAACTCCTCATAAAATAAAGATCAAACTTCAAACTGGTAAGTTCTCATTTCATCTTACTATTATACCTGAACTGCGAACACAGTTGAAAGTCAACTTTAGTGTTTTTAGTTTAGTTTTAGAGATACAGCATGGAAACAGGCACCTCGGCCAACCGGGTCCACGCCGACCAGCGATCCCTGCACATTAACACTATATCCTACACCAGTGGTTCTTAACCTTTTTAGCCCCACGACCCATCAGACATTCTTGGTCAGCACCGTGACCCCCGAAACAAAAATTGAAAAAAACCCAGCCCAATTGATTAAAACATGTCTGCCCATGCTCAGTCAATGGGATGGCTGAAATTGCTTCGCAGCCATCAGGCAATCAAAATGAGGATGAATACTCGACAGGCAGCACCTCATGTCAGCGTCAATCACAAGCCTATTGCGTACCTTCGTTTTCAGAGTTACCATGGTTGAGAATCCAGCCTCACAGCGATAGGTTGAGGGGGACTGGACCAATAGGGTCAGGGCCCTCTTCGAAAGAACAGGACAGTCCTTCACTTTCAGCCAAAACGTGGCAAGCTCTTGTTCCATTATGTCACTCTTGAGCTGCGCATCTTCACGAATTTGGTAAAATCCAACCTTCGCAGTCAAGTCAGTATCGCTGATGTCTTCAACAGAAAAGGTTTGGATGATCCACTCATCACGAGAGTGGTCATCCAGTCCGGTGAAGTAATGTTCGATGGCTTCACTAATTGCCAGAAGGTGGGTTGATATCTCCTCGTGTAAGTGGCATTCAGCATCTGGCGTAGCATCCAGGAGAGTCGTCATCTCAGGGAAGATAGTCGTGTCATTGTCCTGGACTCTTCTCTGGTAAAGGTTCCTCCTGAACGCTGCCACATTGTCACGAGCCATGTGTAGCATTGGGAGGTTTCCTTGAAGTGACAGGTTCAAGGAATTCACCTCGGAGAAGAAGTCAGCCAAGTAAGCAACCTTCATCATGAAGTTCATCCAGCATCCTTTCATGAGGCTGATTCTCCTTCTCAGTACACCCTCTCTCCAAGAACAGCGCTATTTCTTCTCGAAGTTGAATTACAGGATTGAGAACTTTACCACGCGAAAGCCAGCGCACCTCTGTGTGGAATATCAGAACAGTGAAATCGGCGCCCATTTCTTCACACATCGCTTTGAAGATTCTTGAGTTTGTTGCGCTCCCTCGGATGTGGTTCACAATCTTCTCCACATCTGAAAACACTTCTCGAAGACCAAGAGGGAGAGTCTTCATCGTTAAAGCATGGCGATGTATCATGCAGTGGGTGAAGGAGACATGGGGAGTGACATCCTTCACGAAGGTTTTGAGCCGGATCTGCAACCGACCATGGAAGGTGACCTATCTGTACACACCCGACAAGGCGTTCCCAGCCAAGCTCATGTTTGATGAGGAAGGCTTCCAGCATTCTGAATACATCTTCTCCCCGATTGGTAGTGGTCAATGGCTCCGAGAACAGGTACTCCTCCTTCATGACTTCTCCATCGAGGTAATGAATGTAGACTAGCAGTTGGGAACATGAGGCAACATCTGTTGACTTGTCCAGTTGCAGTGAATACACTGGACTACTCTTCACAGCACTCACTACTTGCAGCAAAATATCATTACTCATATCCGAGATTCGACTTTTGACTGTGTCATTCGAAAGGGAAATCTGCCTAAACTTGTTTGACTGCTGTTCCCTCAGCACCAACTTCGCTGCTTCGAGAAGGCATGGCTTGCTAAGCTCTTCACCGATGCTGTGAGGTATCTTAGTCTGTGCGATTTGATAAGCAATCCGGTATGAAGCCCCCAACGCTGCTTCATTTTGATGAGCACAGTGACCCGTCGAACCCTTGAGTGCAGCTTCTTTTCATTTGAAATAGTCCACGCCCTTCCCCGCCAGGTTGCTGTGACAAGACTCCAAATGGATCTTCAGTTTACTGGGCTTCGTGCTCTCGTGGCTCTAAACCTAGGCACAGATAACACATTGCGGCTTGACCACGGATTTTTGAACAATGCTTGTGAAGCCAAACTTGAGAAATGCTTCACTATAAGTGCGCGTCTTGGAAGACATGGTTCACAACACACACAGTGCGTGTTTGTATACGCAGGGCCTCAGAGGAATTTTATCAGTGGGTGCAAAGTTTCTTTCGGGCCCCCTTCCCTTCTCCATTAGTCATCCTGTTTTTATCCACTATGCTACAGCTGTAGCCTGTAAGGCCAAAAGGGGTATGGAAGATGAGAGAAGGGTGGAATGGAGCGCTCTGTTGATTTTCTGCATTTGAGGCCTTATGCTCCTATACTCCCTGCATGAAAAATATAAATAAATATAAATAAAATAAAAGGAACAGAAAGCACATTTGTTTTGGACATCTTTGTTTATGCTACAATACAGATAAGGAGAAAGAATTCACATTGAAACATCCTTTTATATTTCAATGCAGGTCAGATCATCAGAAGACATAATTATTAGTAGAAAGTAAAAGAAGGTAGATAAGCTTAGTATTTACTTTAAATAAAGAGCTTTCCTGGCCTTTTTTGGTGAAATGTTTAAATCACAGCATGAACATTTATTGTTCTGGCAATGTTTGATTCAATAGTATTGATTCAATACGTTGACATTGTGGGGCTGTGGTCTGCGGAGCTTCCAGCCGCGGACGTGGCGTGGACATACCATCCGGAGCCTAGGATCCGTCGCCGGGTATCGCCAGAGAAGAGCTGCAACCGCCGGCCTGCAGCCTATAACATCCTGAAGCCGCGGTCTGCGGAGCTTCTAGCCGCGGGCGTGGCGTGAAATTACCATCCGGAGCCCCCCCCCCCCATCCTACAGGGAAGACCCATCAGTAGTGATAGGTCTTCCCCTTCCCCCTCTTTTAATCAGGTTACCTCGACCTTACACCCGGCAGTTAAAATTCCCCGCATTATTATGGATCACAATTGCTGCGAATTACGATATATAAAACTATGTAGGCTCACATAAAATGTGAATGCTAGTCTTCACAAAATATATGGAAACATTTTCTGAGGTTTCAGGAAATTCCCGGGCCCCACTTTTGGACTCTGGGCCCGGGTACGGTGTACCCCCAGCACCCCCCTCTCATAGGCCCTGTGTATACGTACGCACATACGCGAACAAAATACTGTGTGTGGTATGTACCTTTGTTAGGTTCCTAAACATGGGCTCAACAAATTGATGTTATTTACAACCCCTTCATGACCCCTGGAAAAACCACAAACGACCCCCAGGTTAAGAACCACTGTCCTAAACCCACTAGGGACAATTTTTACATTTACCAAGCCAATTAACCTACAAACCTGTATGTCTTTGGAGTGTGGGAGGAAACCGAAGATCTCGGAGAAAACCTACGCAGGTCACGGGGAGAACGTGCAAACTCCGTACAGACAGCACCTGTAGTCGGGATCGATCCCAGGTCTCCGGCACTGCATTCTAGGCAGCAAATCTACCGCTGTGCCACCATGACTGCTCTTGTACATTGTTGGGTCTGATGCATTATTGTCCTGACTGATCTTTGAAAACATTAGTGAACAAGATGTGCCATTTCAACAGTCTGATTGTTTTGTGGATAAATGTTACTGAGACGAGTTTTGAAAAAAATATGTATTTACTTATTTAAAAGATGTTTACCTGGTGGAATTTGAACCTTCATTGTTGGATCATGGTCCAGAATTCTGATTATTAGTGCAGTGCGTTGACTATAATGTTACCATGCTCTGAATTCGGATGAATCATTTCTTCCAAAGTAGATGTGTTTGGTTTTTCAAGTTTGGGTCTCTTTTGCCTACAAAACCAAATCACAGGACCTGTCCTGGATTGAGATGTCCAGCAAGGAAACAGATCCTTTGGCCCAACTCATCTATGCCAGCCAAGATGCTTATGTAGGCTAACACCATTTTCCTGCATCTGTCCCATATTCCTCTATTCCTCGACGCCCATGTCGGGGCGGCCCGGCCCGGGGGGGAGAAGCGACGCCCATGTCGGGGCGGCCCAGACCGAGGCTGAAGATGGTACTCACGTGAGGGTGGCTGGGACGGTGTTCTGGCGGTGGTGGCCTGAGTCCGGGGTTCGGCCGCGGGCCAGCGGCTGCGTTTGCAAGACTGGTGGGCGGCAGCTTCGATCACCCCGGGCCGCGGTGTTTGAGCCGCGGGACATCGCCCGGGGGGTATCGCCTCAGCGCAGAGGGAGTAGAGGAGGGAAGAGACTGCAGACCTAAGACTTTTGCCTCCATCACAGTGAGGAGATGTTGGGTGGACTCACTGTGATGGATGTTAATGTGTGTTTATTGTTGTTTTATGTACGACTGCTTCAATTTCGTTCAGACTTCGGTCTGAATGACAATAAAAGGCTATTCTATTCTATTCTATTCGGTTCATGTCAAAATACCTGTCCAAATTTTTTATTGAACATTGTGATTATACCTGTCAGTGTCACCTCCTTCAGCAGCTTTTTCCATGCACCCACCATCCTCTGCATGTAAAATTGTCCCTCAGGTCTCCTTTAAATATTTCCTCTCTCACAGAAGACCTATATTTTGGACTCTGCGTCTCTTGCAAAAAATTATAACTTTCTCCTTTATCCATGTCCCTCATAATTTTATAAACCTCTGTGAGATTATCCTTCAGTCCCCTCCAATGCAGTGAGGATAATCCCAGCCTATCCAATCTGTCATTATAACTAAAGCCCTCCATTCTAGTGAATTTATTCTGCACTCTTTCCAGTACTGCCACATCCTTCCTGTGGTGTGGTGACCACAACTGCTCACAATATACCAAGTGTGTCCAACCAATGTGTAGTATAGCCACAACAGAAATATTGGCCAGGTGCAGGCAAATGGGACTAGATTGGTTGAGTTACTTGGTTGGCATGGGTGAATTGGTCCTAAGGGCCTATTTCTGTACCGCACTGTTCTATGATTCTATATGTATTAAGGAACCATCTCTGTGCATGACTGTCTTTGAGTGTAATTGGAAAATCATTATCAACTAGCAAGTATAAAATGTCCTGATCCAAGTTAGTCTTTACCTTTTCCATAATTCAACAGTGATGGTGTTTCACTGTGGGGTTCAGCTTCATTGTGCAGTACTCAATAGAGCAGTCCAGGCGTGATTCCACCATATCCCATCAGTGCATCCATGCAGTTGCCATTGATGATATGACCTGCTTTGGTTCAAAAATTGTGCTCTATAGTTTTTCCTGAGATTGAAATGCTTGTAAAGAGGAACTTCTGAGGTCAATGAAGACGAGGGTATGGAAAACAAGTGTAGTTCATGCCTTAGGATGACACAATGGGGCAGCTGCTGGAGCTGCTGCTTCATGGTACCAGGGACAGCGGTTCAATCCTGACACAGATATTGTCTGTGTGGTGTTCACAGGTTCTCCCTGCGACTGGGTGGGTTTCCTGCAGGTGCAAAAGACGTGCAGGTTTGTGGGTTAATTGGAATCTGTAAATTGCCACTAGTGTGTAAGGAATAGATGCGAAGGTGAAAACGACGTAGAAATAGTGTGAATGGGTAATCAATGGTCAGCGTGGACTCGGTGGGCCGAAGGGCCTGTTTTCATGCTTTAACTCTAAACTGAACGGCCCAATTCCATTGCGTGGGTAATCACCGTGCCCACCTCATAGCTGGAGGTTTCATGTGGCAGTCGTGAAGGATTCTCCCAATTATAATGAACAGAAAAAGATTAATTCGTAGATTTTTCCCCCAAATGGCTTACATGCCCTTTGCTTCTCCTTACCCCAGAGCTAATCTTTATGTAAAAACTTGGAAAGTGGACTCAAAATGATGCCCAAACACACAAAAAACAAATAGCTTAGAAACACACTGAAGGAGATCTTGCATTCAAGATAGGCACCACCTATTCCTGGATTGATCTTATTCTCATCAATTCTGAATCCTGAAAGGACTACCTAAATGAATAGTTATATGATGCCATCCATACATTGTGCTTTTATAATCTGCCAAGTATCCAGGACTTTCAAAGGTTGATAAAGATATCATCCTGATTAATACAAGACCTAGGTACCTCTTGTAGTATTTTATCATCTATTGATTGAAATTTTTTGGGGGCTGACTGAATGCCAGAAGGCTTCCCGACGGGCCGCGGCTGTGGACTGAGAACACGGCCGGAGGGCTTTATCGAGGTGCCGTGGTCTCGATACCTCCCGGATTGCCGCGTAGAAGTCCGGGTCGGGGCCTTGCGGGTAGCAACCCGGGTCGGGCGAAGCGGCAGACAGAGCCCACGGCTGGGGCCCGGGTCGGCACCACGGAGACGTGAAGTGGAGCGTCGACAGCGGTGAGGCCTTGGCGGTGGTGAAGCCTCGCGGCTGCGGCGATGCCTTGCAGGTCGACCCGCGGTCGATGAGAGCATGGAGGACCACCGTGAGGGGGGAGGGGAAGAACAATGGAGGACCCGGCATGGGGGTTCCACCGTGACGGAGGTGGGGGGAGAACAATGGACAATGGGGAAGGCGTGGGGGAACTGGTGGGGGGCTGGTGGGGGACAAAAGGGGGAGCCGGCGTGCTTTGTAACTTTATCAGTGCCATAGGTGGCTGCTATTTGTATACATTGTGCATGTAAGCAAAGAATCTCACTGTGCCTAGTCACATGTGACAATAAAGTATTCCTATTCCTAATGGAAGGTTGTGAAAACAAGGAACTGCAGATGCCTGAACCACTGAGTAACTTTGGCACTTTGTGTCCTTTTATGTAGCCTGACCTGCTGAGTTACACAAGCACTTTATGTCCTTTTGAGTAGCATGACCCACTGAGTTGCTCCAGCACTTTGCGTTCTTTTGTGTACTCTGGAGGTGTGGCCTGACCTGTTGAGTTACTTCAGCAATTTGTGTCCTTATTGATAGCTTGTGGCAGGCAGATAACCATGTATGCATACTAAATATCAGAGAGTTATGAGTCCTAAGTTTCACGTTCCACTAAGTGTAAGCAAAGGCCAATTCCTCCCTGTCAATATTGAGCATTCTGTACAATTAATCACAAACAATGGCAACTTTCTCTCCATTCCTTTTAACGGAGGTTTCGAGGGAGAGACTACTTTCTTTGATCATCGGAGTGAGTTGTGTCCAGAATTAGCTTTTTTAGCTCTTAACTAATGTTGTAAGTTACAGCAACACAAAAGCTGTAGCATCACATGGTATTTTATTTTCATTTGTAGCATCTCTCACCATGTACAGTAACTTTGTTTGCTGTTTCTACATGTGCTATAGTATGTGTGTTACTTTACACGATATTTGTATTAGCGTGACTAAAGTTTCAATAAACTTTCTAAAAAAGTTCTGAATTGTACAGCTCTGGGCATATAGGAGGGTTCAGGGCTGAGCACAGGTAAAATATATCATAGACGATACAACATAAATCAAACCCAATGTGCAGCAGTAATAGGAGGCCAATGTAAGGTAATGTGAAACAGTGTTTGACACAGGAATGATCTTTTGAAAGAAGAATAGGTACAAATTGACGACGGTGGGGCCTCAGCAATGGTGAAGCCTCGGCGGAGGTTAAGCGACAGCGACAGCAGCGGCGACAGCAGCGGTGAAGCTTCGTGGCTCTGGCAGCGGTGGGGCTTCGGCAGTGGTGGGGCATCGGCAGCGGTGCAGCCTCAGTGATGGCGGTGGGGCCTCGGCAGCAGCAGTGGAGCCTCGGCAGTGGTGGAGCCTCGGCAGCAGTCGATGAGAGCATCGGGGGACTGCCGTGAGGAGGGGAGGGGAAGAACGATGGAGGACCCGGTGTGGGGAACCACTGAGAGGAAGCGGGAAGAACAATGGTCAATGGGAAGGGAGGGGGCTTAGGAGGAGAACAATGGACAATGGGGACCCGGCGTGGGGGAACTGCTGTGGGGGAGGGAGGGAGAACAAAGGAAGAGCCGGCGTACTTTGTAACTTTGCCTGCGCCGGAGTTGGCCGCTATTTGCACACCTGGGTAGGCAACAAAGAATTTCACCGTGCCTTGTCACATGTGACAATAAAGTATTCCATTCCATTCCGTTCAAAAATCAATGTGGCTGTGTCTAACCTGTCAGAAAAGCTGAGGAAATTCCCACACGAATAAAAAAAAATAAAAAGCACAGCACAAGCTGTGCCGTTTTTAACACATAGGTACAAAAACTCGAGTTACCGCAGGTATGACATAAAATTGAAATGCTACTAGAAAGGGCAGTTGAAACTTTAAAGTGGGAAGAGCAATTAAAGAAACAGGTTACAGTGTTAACTGAAAGAGATAAAATACCAATGGGAAAAGATGAGCTGACTGAGAGATAGCTGGAACATTTCTCATTGATTAGACAGGGACAAGAAGATGAGTTACAACATGGGAGCAGTAAATTATGGGAGGAGGTTGATAGCGAATGGGAAGAAAATAATAGGGTCTTTCAGGAGGATAGTGATTTAAAAGCAGTCTTCTGAGTGCTACAGGAACAGCTGAATCCTGTGCTGAGGCAGAGATTGGATAACTGTGACAAAAATTGCAGACAATGCCCACACAGTGCCCACACAGACAGAAACAGTAAAAGGAGAGAATGCTTTAAGCATGGTGTGAAGAAGACTAGAGAAAAGCATTCTAGTGGTGAACATAAAAATGGCAATGTAGAGCAAGGGATCATTTATCCAATAAAATAATACAAAAAAACACATGATGGAAAACAGGTAGTGGCAAAATAGGGTGAAATGTACACGGCCTTATAATGAAGGGAAGCTACAAGAGATATTGGAATCCTTTAATGGGAAGAAGATATGAATAGTCAACATCTGTATATGGAAATAATAGTTCCAATCACCAGCTCACCAAGTAGGGCAACAGTATATTTAGAAGATCTCTGGAGAACATGGATAGGTGGCGTTTCAGGTTGAGACCTTTCTCCAGTCCGAAGAAGGGTCCTGACCCAAAACGTCACCTGTCTCTGTTCTCCAGAGATGCTGTCTGACCCATTGAGCTACTCAAGCACTTTGGATACTTAAAAGTAACACATGTAGAGGTCAATGGTGTAAAGAATGCAGATTGCTGTCTTCACTTGAGTAAAGTTCACAGACCTGTTGAATTCAATCAAGTGAAACTGAACAAACTAAGCTGCTTCAATATGATAAAATGAAATGTAAAAAATTGACATCTCAAACATAAAATTGCTGTTAACTCGCAAGTTGGCTTGCATAGATCTTTCCATTTTCTCCAGGGCAAATGTTGAATGTATAACTGTACAATCAATGAAGAACCATTAAACCTTCCTTGGATTGACACTGGCTGTCACTGCATTTCTGTTTATGG
Source organism: Malacoraja senta (assembly GCA_038087875.1). Lineage (NCBI taxonomy): Eukaryota > Metazoa > Chordata > Chondrichthyes > Rajiformes > Rajidae > Malacoraja > Malacoraja senta. Next base: position 13,944,303 of record CM075979.1, on the reverse strand, counting down.
CCATAAATCCAAGCTTTAGGGTTGTTGTCAAGAGGCAGCTGACCTATCTTATAATTGTTCTGCAATACTTCCTATACTGAGGTTAGAGTGTTCTCATTGTCATCCAAGCTAGTTTTTAAACCTTAGTTACTCAGATGGCTAGTACAAAGTTAACATTCAGAAATTGGGGTTGGAACATGGTCATTTGTCTGTGGAATTCTCTGCCTCAGAGGGCGGTGGAGGCAGGGCTCTTAAAAATAGCGGAGTCAGGAGATATGGGGAGAAGGCAGGAACAGGGTACTGATTGGGGATGATCAGCCATGATCACATTGAATGGCGGTGCTGACTCGAAGGGCCGAATATCCTACTCCTGCACCTATTGTCTATTGTCTATTGTCTAATAGGCTGTGAATGCATCAATAATATAAACCTGGGGAAAAAACTGGACTGATGCTTTCCGATCAATTTGATTAATTGGCCAATTTAATTATGTGATCAATGCTTCTTCCTAGGCCTTGGTGTTCATTCTGATAAATTCCAGATTATCCAATTCAATATTCTACCAAGGATGGTAATAATCATTGGACTAGTTTAAATTTAGTTTATTGTCATGTGTATACAGTGAAAACTTTTATTGCATGCTGACCAGTCAACGGGAATACAATACATTATTACAATCGAGCCATTCACAGTGTACAGATACATGATAAAGGGAATAACATGAATAATGTTTAGTGCAAGATAAAGTCCAGTAAAGCTTGATCAAAGATAGTCCGAAGATCTCCAATGAGGTCCGAACAAAGATAGTCCGGGGGTTATCGAATGAGTCCGAGGATCTCCAAAGAGGGTCTTCAAGTATTAGGAAATTTTATGTAACTACTGAAAGCAAAACTTCAAATTGCCACTTCATGAACTAACTTTTTTATTAACTTTGAAGAACCTGAAAACTGAGTGAGGTGTGAAATGAGTGCCTGATTCAAACATGAAACTTCTTATGAGTTAATGGATTAGATTAAAACTTCACCCCCTCCAAATCGGTCTGAAGAAGGGTCCCGACCCAGAACATCACCTATCCACGATCTCCAGTGATACTGCCTGAATGTTGAGTTAAGGGCCTGTCCCATGATGCGAGTTTACCCAAGAGCTTTCCCGCGTTAAAAAAAAAATCAAACTCATGGTACCTCATCACGCGTATTTTTTTACTCTTGGAAATTTTTCACACTGATGAAAAAACTTCAAGAGTTTCCGCTTTTCCCGAGTACTTGCCGATAGCATTACGAGCTGCAACGAGACATCCACGAGCTCCGACGTATCCGCCACGTACATTCTACGTACTTATCACGAGTTTGATTTTTTTTAAATGAGTGAACTCGCATCGTGGGACAGGCCCTTTACTCCAGCATTTTGTGTTTTTCCTAGATTTAAACCAGTTTTGTAATCCAATTAGCCTGTTCACCGGGGGGCGGCAATCTACGGACTGCGGGCCGGATCCGGCCCGTAACCCCAAATCATCTGGCCCGCAGGCGTATTTTTCTTTAATTCGTTTTCGCGACCTGGGCGTTACAGCTAGTCCCGGGGCTCGCAGGCGACCTGGGAACTGCAGCTAGTCCCGGGGACTCGAGGGATCTGGGAGCTGCAGCCAGTCTCGGGGCTCGCAGGCGACCTGAGGACTGCAGCTAGACGTGGGGCTCGCAGGCGACCTGGGAAATGCAGCTAGTCCTGGGGACTTGAGGGATCTGGGAACTGCAGCCAGTTCCGGGCCTCGCAGGTGACCTGGGCACGACAGCCAGTCCTGGGGCTCGCAGGCGACCTGGGTGCTACAGCCAGTCTCGGGGACACAAGGGATCTGGGAACTGCAGCAAGTCCCGGGGACACAAGGGATCTGGAAACTGCAGCCAGTTCCGGGGCACAGATGCGACCTGGAAACTGCAGAAAACAAATTGAAAAACACGTGAAAACAATGTATTATTAGTATGTATTATTACTAATTTATGTATTATTAGTATGTATTATTACTAATTACTAATTTAATTAGTGTGTATTATTATTACCTCCATTTATTAACTATGGTGATAGATGTGGCCCGCCATCCACTCACAAACATGGATCCTGGCCCCTATGCAAAAAAACGTTGCCGACCCCTGCTGCTCATCTTGGATCCTATACATCTTAACCTCCCGCACTATGCTACTACATAGGATATTCTCAAGTGCCTTACTAAATATCTTGCTTCTAAATATTCTCATCACACTCTATGCGGTGAGCTACTTCACATAATATATAGAAATTAATGTATCTAATAAAGTGCTGCATAGAAATGGTATTTCTTCAAGCTAATGGACTATATTGCTATGATGCATTTGCCTCTCCCTCTGCCCATCATCCCTCCGTGGTCTATCAATAACCTACCAGCACCTGTCTCCCATCTCTCTTTTTGCTGGATAACTCCACTCTCAGTCCTGATGCAGTGTCTCGACTCAAAACATCAACAATTCCTTTCTTCCCCACAGATATTAGCGCCAAGTTCCACCAGTATTGCCATACCTCCAGTGTCCCCCTCCCCCACTCTCAGTCTGATGAAGTGCCTCGACCCGAAACGTGACCAATCCCTTTTCTCCAGAGATGCTGCCTGACCCGCTGAGTTACTCCAGCATTTTATGTCTACCTACCATGAGTTTGATTTTGCTCCAGGTTCCAGCATCTGCAGCCTCTTGTGCATCATTTAGCTTTGCAATGCCCCAAAATAAGCTGCAAGTTATTTACCAGAGGATACAATTGTAGTTTCATAAATATTAAGAAGTACATTGATAGAGGAAAATATGTTTCCTGAAGTTGTTACCATAACACAATTTAACCAGTCATCTTCTAGAGCATTAGAGCATTGTCTTAAATGTTTCAAGCTCAGGGTGAATTCTGCACTTGAAATAATGGTTTTTGAAATTGCTCATATTTGATTTTATACTACAAAAAAAAAATCATTATACTGATACCTTTACATGTGCAAGTGTTTTATCTGAATTTAACTACAGCTGCGTCATGATGAAACATCATGCCATGTCTTTTTGGAATAATTAGAATTACTGGTTTGCCACAAACTGTTTTACCATCTGCCATTCATTTTGTTAAGTGCTTCCACAGCTGCATCAGAATCATTCTGCAGTCCCAGATTGCACTGGGCTGTGAAATTGGAACTGCAAACAGAAATATAAAATTGCCATCAATTTGCTTCAGTCAAAAAAAAGTGAAGAGTGGAGTGAATGAAAGAAATCTTGCTCTTGTTATCCCGGTAAGGACTCGGAAAGATAGAATACTTTTTAATGAGATCATGCAAATGGCAGACATAGCAGAGCTGAGGTTTGTCGGCATTAACTGCCATTGAATGAAGTCATGCAATTATTTTGATACTTATACTTGTTCATGAAAGATGTACATGCAGATTCCGTATTGTTCAGCGACACTTTTAATAAAATAAATTGCCTGCAGCACCTAAATTAGCCTTTTTAACTAAATGTGTATTCAAAACATTTTAGGTACAACCATTAAAATAATGTTACAATTCAAAGTAAATTACATAGTCTCGAAGATTTACAGCTAGAATTCTTTGTGCAGGAAAATATTTTGTAGGTCTGTGTCTGTATGAACACAGACTTAAGTATTTTTTATCAATGTATTGGAAGCATTGATCTTCAACACAAATGGTTGCATTATATGTGTTTCTTCCCCATTTAATTCCATCTATGTTTCATATATTCAACAACAACCATGGAATGATCACAGTGTATCAGGCTGATTTTAGAAATGGACCCACCAGGAAATAAATAGATTATCTGATGAAACACAGTTCAATGCCAGATGGCACACCCACAAATAACAACAACCTGAAATTAAAGGGGTGAAAGCAGTTTTGTAATAATAGTTGTAATCATTTTTTTTTTCTGACCCGGCATCTGAATATGTTCTCATTGCATGAATCAACTGTTCACTTTCAGTTTAAGCCACATTTAAATAGATTGATGGAGGTTTGAGAATTACTGAAATGACAGTAATTGAAAAAGGTTTACATGTAATGACAAGAACCAGAGAGTGTTTCTCCACTGAATGGCCAAGAATTAGTCAGTGAGAAATTAGCTCATTTCTGCATCAGGGATCACTGCAATTAACTCTGGCGACATTGGGCAAGGGAAGAAGAAATCATGCAAGGTTCCTGCTTTTGACTACGATCCAATGACCCCTATTGAATTGATATGTTTGCCAATATCAAATAAATGGATAAGAGGAATCGCAAATCTCCTGCAGTTTCCTTTACCCTGTATGTCACCACCTTGGCTGATGGTTAAAGAAGATTAATGGAAAAGATGAACCAAACAGAGGCAAGTTATTGCAGGTAAAAAAAATGGAAATGTGTAGGAAGGAACTGCAGATGCTGGTTTATACCGAAGATAGACACAACATGTTGGAGTAACTCAGCATGTCAGGCAGCATCTCTGGAGACAAGGAATAGGTGACGTTTCAGATCAAGACCTTTCTTCAGACTGAAAAATGGCAAGTTGTAAAAATAGTGGGCTTAAGAACATTTGGAAAAATACTTTATAAGCAATGTTACTATTTTGAAATGCCCAATATTTAACCACGATATAAACTTAGTAATATAAATTTTGTGTTTCAGACCTCTTTAGATGTCATCTAAAATGGGCAAATGTCTATCTGCAAACAGCCCATTCATTGTGTGAGGCTTGGGGTGTAACTTGGGGTGTAACATATAAAACATCTTTATGAACATAACATATAAAGAGGTTATTAAAAATTACAGCAGGCTCTTGATCAGCTAGGCAAGTGGGCTGAGGAACGGCTAACGGTGTTTAATGCTCAATAGTGCAAGGTGTTGCATTTTGGGTAGTCAAACTAGTGCAGACCTTGACAGTGAATGGTAGGGCCTTGTGGAGTGTTGATGAGCAGAGGTATCAAGATGTATAGACACATAATTCCCTGAAATTGCATAATTTGTAAATAGGGTAGCCAAGAAGGCTTTGGACCACTGGTCTTCATCAGTCAGGGCATTGAGTATAAAAGTTGGGATGTTATGTTACAGTTGTACAAGAGGTTGATAAGGTCACACTTGGCGTATTGTTTTCACGTTTGGTCACCCGGGTATAGGAACATTGTCATTAAGCTGGAAAAAGTGCAGAGAAAATATTGCCAGGGCTTGTGTACTGCATTTGCACTGTCTCCTGATTAATTTTACTGTTTGTATGCCTCGTTGTCACCTTCCCCTCAGCCAACAATGGACCATTGTACATTTCCTTGATCATCGCCTGCTTTGATCTGTCTTTTTCACACCTTACTTTTTCTTTGTACCCTTCTATATCTCTATGTCTCCCTCTCCCCTGACTCTCCGTCTGAAGAAGTGTCTCAACCCGGAATGTCACCCATTCCTTCTCTCCAGAGATGCTGTCTGTCCTGCTGAGTTATTCCAGCATTTTTGTTTTTAAACTGCATTAGATGAAGTTGTAATTGGTTCAATTTTGGGAAGTATAGTGCAACAAAATGTTTTAATGTACAGATCACTTAAACTGACTGGGTCAACTGATAAAGGGATCGAAAATGCAAAGAGCTACTTGGTGCATAAATACCATGGAATATTAATGAAGAGTGATCATGTCAAGCTGTTCGGAATCTGTGTTCGGCCTTTTGCTGAAATATGGTAGACAATTCTGGGTTCAACACATCAGGAAAGGCGTTAAAATGACTGCAGCGAAAATTTACTGGGGAGGAGATATCAATAATTGGAAGAGAGTGGAGGTTAGTAGTGTGTTTCTTGGAACAAGCAAGATTATGAAGGTTTCTAATAAAAGGTTTAAAACGTATGAGATACAAGGAACTGCATATGCTGGTTTACACAAAAAGACACGCCATGATCACATTGAATGGCGGTGCTGGCTTGAAGGGCTGTATGGCAACTCCTGCACTTATTGTCTATTGTCTATCGACACCAAGTGCTGGAGTAATTCAATGAGTCAGGCAGCATCTCTGCAGAATATTGATTGGTGACGTTTCAGGTCAGGACCCATCTTCAGACAGCAAATTTCTAGGGTACTCATTTAAAAAAAACACCCATGAGCATCTATAAAATGAACCACTGCCGTTAATTATCTAGGCTAACCCAATTATCTCAAATTGTAGTTTGGTCGCTTCCAACCTAATGGTATGAACATTGAGTTATCCAATTTCTAATATATCACCAAACAAACCCTTTCCCCCGTATCCCACCCCACCTTCCCCTGCTCCCCAATAAACCTTTTCCTCCTTATCTCTACTCAGGATTATTTTGTCTCCTTGTACAGAATGTTGAGTAAATGGCATCCACATCATTTTGCATTGCATTGCTTTCCTTTCGTCCATCACTTACGTTAAACCCTTCCTTCATTGGCAATCCTTGTCTGGTTTGTATGCATATCATTCATTGTTACCTTCCTTACCACTGAAGCTTCACTCGTGTTGAGTGAATTGTATATTTAAATCATGAGAAAATGCCAGATAGGATATTCATTGTATGGGCCAAATTGAATGTGGACTTCAGCAAAATAGATATGATTAGCAAATGAATTGAACTATTTGGCGTACCTTGAGTCTGAAGAAGGGTCTTGACCCGAAACGTCACCTATTCCTCTGCTCCATAGATGTTGCCTCACCCGCTGAGTTTCTCCAGCAAATTTGTCTACCTTTGAACTATTTGGCATAATCAGTTAAAGGTGCACAGAACCAAAATTAAATCATCCCAATTAGATTTCACTTATGAATTCTCTTGGTGTAAGTGAGGCTGTGATGATATGTATAATAATATTTAAGAAAGAACTGCAGATGCTGGAAAAATCAAAGGTAGACAAAAATGTTGGAGAAACTCAGTGGGTGAGGCAGCATCTATGGAGCGAAGGAATAGGTGACGTTTGGAGTCGAGACCCTTCTTCAGACTGACTGGTCTGAACAAGGGTCTCGACCCGAAACATCACCTATTCCTTCGCTCCATAGATACTGCCTCATCCGCTGAGTTTCTCCAGCATTTTTGTCTACCTGTATAATAATATTAATTGTTTTTGGATTGTTGCTGGTAGATGAGTCATGGATGATTATTAAACATTACATGAAAAATATCTGCAAAGTGAACAAAAATCATAAACATCATCGGCAAAAATTATAAAGTGTGATATTGGGGCCCAGCTGTGCTTAGTAAAATAAAATGAAATATCAGTGCGCTTAGTGGTATCAGTTCTTTCAAGTGTATATAGTACTAGACTAAGTGGGACCCGTTGGGTCCCAGCATCACACGGGAGGGCTGGTCCCCAACGCAATATTCCACCTCTCCACCAATTCCAATATTGCTGGCCAGTGGGGGGGGGGGGGGAGCTTTCTGTAGTGCTTGTATGGGTGTTGTGGGCTGAAGGGACTGGTTTCCAGAGGGCTAAAATGGACATTGTGGGCGAATGGATTCTAGGGCTGGCGGCCCAGTCTCTGAGGCGAGGCAGCCCAGTCACTCAGGCCTGGCGGCCCAGTCACTCAGGCCTGGCGGCCCAGTCACTCAGGCCTGGCGGCCCAGTCACTCAGGCCTGGCGGCTCAGTCACTCAGGCCTGGCGGCTCAGTCACTCAGGCCTGGCAGGCTGGCAGCTCAGTAACTCAGCCCTGGCGGGCTGGCAGCTGAGAAACTTCCAGATATTCTGCTGAAAACATGTGACAGACTCTGTGAGAGATAAGGGGGAGAGGGTGGACACTCAATTTTAGACATTTCATCTTTTTTTACCATTCACAGCAATGAAGGAGGAAAGTCTATCCTTGCGTGGGTCTCTGGAGTGCTAGTATGGGTGTTGTGCACAGAAGGGACTGGTTTCCAGAGGGCTAGTATGGATATTGTGGACTGAATGGATTCTTGGACTTGCAGTTCAGTGAGTCATGGCTGGTGGGCTGGCACTTCAGTCACTTACAGCTGGTGGGCTGGCACTTCAGTCACTTACAGCTGGTGGGCTGGCAATTCACTTACTCATGGCTGGTGGGCTGGCAGTCCAGTCTCTCACAACTGGTGCGGTGGCAGTTCACTCAGTCACCCCTCCTCCATTCACCCCCCCCCCTACTCTGCTCCTTGCCATTCCCCTCCCCCTCCCGCATTCAGTCCATCTCCCCTCAACCTCCCCCCCCCCATGCATTCTTAGTGGCGCTCCAACAGTGCAGCCATTTCTGCCTATTAAGATCCCATTGTGATGAAGAACGTGCAGGCATGGCAAGTGCAAAAAAGGATTTATTAAAGTTTAAAATGTGAATGACTCTTAAAATATAACAACAATTTAAATGTTAAAGATGAGATTTATTAAGTTCATTCTTGTTGTGTCTCTTGTTGTGTTCTGTTGCCCACTGCCTCTTGATGGCTCTTTGCTGTTGATATAAAAAAAGGCACTTTTAATATAGAGAGATTGAGCTGTCAAATTTTAACAAAGAAAATATGAGAATTTACCTCAAAATGCATCATTCAGTGCAGGCCTGCAAATTCAATCTCACAGCACTGGAAGCGGAGTGCAGACCGCAAATCCAACCTCACAGTACTCCAAGCAGAGAGCAGGCAGCAAGTCCAACCTCACAGCACTCCAAGCAGAGAGCAGGCAGCAAGTCCAACCTCACAGCACTCCAAGCAGAGTGCAGGCAGCAAGTCCAACCTCATAGCACCCCAAGAGGAATGCAGGCAGCAAGTCCAACCTCACAGCACTCCAAGCAGAGTGCAGGCAGCAAGTCCAACCTCACAGCAAGCGGAGTGCAGGCCAGCAAATCCAATTTCACAGCATTTCAAGCATAGTGCGCACACACACACACTCTTACACACAGACACTCACACACACACACACACACACACACACACACAAATACACACACACTCACAAACACACTCACACACACAAAACACACACACACACATACACAAAGACACATACACACACTCACAAACACGTACACACACTCACACAGACACACACTCGGACACAGACAGACACACAAACACAGACAGACACTCACACACACACAGACACTGACACATACACAGAGAGACACACAGAGAGACACACAGACAGACGCGCACACAGACAGACGCGCACACAGACAGACGCGCACACAGACAGACGCGCACACAGACAGACGCGCACACAGACAGACGGGCACACAGACAGACGCGCACACAGACAGACGCGCACACAGACAGACGCGCACACAGACAGACGCGCACACAGACAGACGCGCACACAGACAGACGCGTACACAGACAGACGCGCACACAGACAGATGCGCACCCAGACAGACCCGCTCACACACACTTCCACAATCAGCAACACTTCTGCATTCAGCATGACCTCTGCACTCACCGGAAATGACGCAATCAGCGTGACCTGTCCACCAAGCGGAAATCACAAAATGAGCGGGACTTTTGCAGTAAACACGGTCGGACCTAATACAGCGTTTATTCCTTCCAGCCACAGTTGTAATAGCCACACATTTTAAATAGCCACACTTTTCCATTGCCACACTTTTCCATAGCCACACTTTTCCATAGCCACACTTTACAATTAGCCACACATTTCCAATAGCCACACATTTCCAATTCCAGCTAAAAGGCACAGCTAAAAGGCACAGTTAAAAGGCACAGTTAAAATATTTATTCCTTCCAAACACAGTTCCAAATAAACCACATAAAACCACACTCACAGTTTAGTAGACATGTGTTCAGTTGATTCACAGCTCAGACTGAGAGTCGTGGCCTCTCCCTCCCCCATCTTGCAGCGATTGAGCCACGTCCACACTTCCGGGTTTTATAGTCCCTCCCCCACCTATCGGAAGGGGCGTGGCCATCATGGTGTGATTGACAGGAGAGAGAATCTCAAAAATTTTAAAACATTAATATGTCTTTTATTTTTAATCGATGGGAAAAATCCTCTGCACCTGACGAGCGGAGGGGGACTCTGAGTAAGATTGCCAAAAATCACAGTCGTAAGTGGTAGCGTTTTTTTCTAAAATCAATATCCACGCAAACAGGAAGGGGTCAAGTTTAGAATTTTAATTATATAGATGATGCACATGCTTTGAAAACATTATTTTAAGAAGTAATTTGTAGATGATAAGCATTTTTGGTCATGGATCAGGTAGATGCACAGAATCTCTTGCCCAGAGTAGGGGAATCGAGGACCAGAAGGTTCAAGGTGAATGTGAAAAGATTTAATAGGAATCTGAATGTTTCACACAAAGGGTGGTGGGTGTGTGGAACAAGCTGTCAGAGGAGGTAGTTGAGGCTGGGACTATCCCATCATTTAAGAAACAGTTACTAGTTTGGAGGGATGTGGACCAATACAGGCAGGTGGGACTAATGTAACTGGGTCATGTTAGCCGGTGTGGGCAAGTTGGGCCAAAGGGCCTGTTTCCACACTGTACCACTCTATGACTCTATATGGAACTTTTTGTTCTTAAAAATACACGAGGTGCTGGTCAAAAATAATGGATTAATTAATTAATTGAGACTTTATACTAGAACATTGATATGGAAAGTATGTTCCAGTATTTCATGTACAAGCTAATGATCATTGCAAATTTGAAGAGAAGTGGAAGATGAGGCATCAAAGATTGGGATGAAGGAATAACACTAGTGCTGCTTCTTATTTTCTTCTCGTATTGACTGAGTTTCCGGATATGCATTTGAGGGGACAGTGGTTCCTCTCTGTGCTGCAGCTGGAGGGGTTTAAAGGCTGAAAGAAAATGTAAGGTAATCAACAGAAAACAATGTTGCAAGGAGGATTTTTTTTTGCGTTATTAAATGGTTGTTAGAATATGGATGGCTTTCCAGAACATTATGGAATAGAATCTGGCATAGCTCATAAGAACAAAATATAGATATTTGGGAAAGAAACTGAAAAAAGGTTGAGAGCAATGTACAGGAAAAACAATAACTACAAAGTACTTTTAAAAAGCTAAAAAGGGGCTCGCTGTGTGGAGAGGTCTCATAGTGTGCTGAGATTCAGAGAACAAGTGCTATCAAAGGGCTAAGGGATTCAGCTGTCCATGTGCACATATCAGCAGAAACTAGTGCATAGTTACTCAAGGGAGCTGGAATTCTAAACCAGGAAAATTGTAGAGCCCAGGTCTGTTCCCATCTGTATTAACATCAGTCTCGGACACTGAACTTCAAGAAAAATATATTGGCTCACAAAGATTTCCTTGGCATGATTGATACATTTTGCCTTCTCTTTACTCATCTACCAGGAACTCGGCCTCTTTTGATCTGATCTGGAACCAGAACTGAAATAGCTTACTTCCTCCGTACAACCACCTCCCCCTACCAACACCCTAGAGATTGGTTCTGTAGGAGATATGGATTCCAATTAATTTATAGCCAGCCTCTTCAAATCTGGGTCAATTAAAAAAATAATAATCACTTGTTTACATCATCTCCTCGTTTAGTCATAGTCATAGAGTGATACAGAGTGGAAACAGGCCCTTCAGCCCAACTTGCCCACAACAGCCAACATTTGCCTGTTTGCCTATTATTTGCTGACGATAGTTTACTGTATGTACAAACTTACATCAATATTATATTAAACAGATCATAGATCACACTGGATTTAGATTTTATAATTGCTATGGGAAGTAATCATTCTTTTATTACTAAGTTACTGCTAAATTCTAATTTTAAGCAGGGATGAACCCGTTATTTAAATGTATTACATCGTCTAGATCTCCATATCATACTCCAATTTTTGCATCCAACTTTTGCAGGTTACTTTTAATCAAACTCATTTTATTTATACGTTTTTTGTCATTTTCATTTATTTCATTTAATTTTTGAACCTGTAATTTAATGGTGTTTGGACAAGATGTAATTTGCAACATAATACACAAAAAGCACAAGGAATAGGAGCAGAGGTAGTCCAGCAGGCCCCTCGAGCTTGTTCCATCATTTAATGTGGTCATAACTGGCCTCAATTTCCCTTCTGTGCTAGTTCCCCATATCCTCAATCTTTCTTTCAAATAGTTAGACATCTCTACCTTAATTATATCTAATGATCTAATCTCTACTACACTGAAGAGCAGAGAATTCTAGTTCTGAGAGAGGAAATTTCTGTGCACCTTAGTTATAAATTACCAGCCCCTTATTGTCCGCTGTTATCAGGCAACTGAACCATCCTACCACAACTAGAGAGCAAATCTGAACTACCATCTACCTCATTGGAGACCCTCGGACTTTGATCGGTCTTTACTGGCCTTATCTTGCACTAAACGTTATTCACGTTATTCCTTTATCATGTATCTGTCCACTGTGAATGGCTTGATTGTCGTCATGAATTGTCTTTCTGCTGACCGGTTTGCACGCTCAGTACGTGACAATAAATAAACTAATCTAAACTGTACTGTTCTGGTCACCCCATTACAGGAGAGATGTGGAGGCTTTGGAGAGGATGCAGAGGAGGTTTACCAGAATGCTGCCTGGATTAGAGAGTTTCAGCTTCAGGGAGCAGTTGGATAGATCTGGATTGTTTTCTCTGGAATGTCGGAGTTTGAGGGGAGACTTGATAGAAATATATCAATAATATCTGTTGTATTTCGTGGTCCGGTATCTGTTATACCATTGTTATGACTCTGGAATGACCACAAGTACACGTATTTAGAGGTTTGAAGCTGAGCATAAATCAAGGCTCTGTTTATTTCACGGCCATCTGGAACCAGAGTGACCCCGCCCATACATGTTGCTACGCGGGCAGACAAAGTAGTCCTTGTGATATAACAAAGTAGTCCTTGCAAAATCACAACAATATCGGTCTCCAAGAAGTTTATGATGATGTGCCTCAATGGCTATGGAAAGGTGGCACTAACTTCCATGGTGCTTTGAGAGGTGGGTTAAGGCACATATTAATTCCAACCTCAACAAGAACCTGGACCAACAGCAATTTACCATTGAACATTGAACGCTCCAAATGTTTGGACAATGGCCAGAGATGAATAAACACAAGGTGCGAGACAAAGGGATTCGGGAGCAACAAAAAGAATGGGGGGGGGGGGGGGGAGTGGTTTACTGAAGAGAAAGGGGAGGGGTTTGTTTTGACGAGATTACCTAAAGTTGGAGAATTCAATGCTCAGTGGTCTATAGGACCGGAGAACATGTTGGAGGGCATGTTGGTTGAATGGCTTGTTTCTTGCTGCATGATTCTATGGAATTGCTGTATTTAAAGGTTACTGTATAAGAGGAGGACTCTGATAAGGATAATTATATTAGCATAAATATAGGATTGCTTTACAGCCAGATAACAATGTAGAGGGTTAAATGAGTCATTTTAAAACTGTCAAGCTGTGACAGATAAGATGCATTAGCTTTTTACGATCTATGTTGTTTGCATAGATGAAGGAACCATGAATAATTGATCCAAATTTACCGATGGTATATATCAATGTGTTGGGAGCATCTAAGTCTGTAGAGTGATGTAGTCAGTGTAAGTGCACAAAGACAATGTATTCTTGGATTGTATTGGGAGTACATATTAGACTTACTGACTGAATGCTCTATTCTCTCAGCATTACAAGGTTACATTTTGGAAAACCTTATTACGATTGTCTTTTTAGCCACCTGCTTAGTTTGTCCAATGTGAATCATTTTAAATGAGTTAATCATTAGAATGCATACAGTGATGCATCCCTCTCGAGTAAATATTCAATTTAAACAAAATCTGATTGACAAAGTGCTCATTAACATGTATGGCTATGTTATCTAACTCTACTTGATTTTGTGACGTTGTCAGTTGACATTTAAACGTGTTTTGGATATTGCACAAGCAGTATTTCTTTCAGCTGACTTGTATCAGTTTATTTAATGACACAATTGGTGCAATGAGCCTGCATCATATCAGAAGACTTGAACTAATGAAGAGCTGCATCTCATCTTTGTAAATGGTGTATCTGTCACAACTCTGGGGAGAATAATAACATTGAAATATTTCATGGATTGTATTCATACACGAGTCTCTTAAATGATCTGATGGGGGATGGTCGGTTAAAGCAGCTTAAGCAGGTACTTCAGTGTGGTTTGTGAATGGCATCTATTTGCGATTCCATATTGCAACATTCTGAAATATATTTCATAATGATGGGCCCAGCTATTTTGGTCAAGAGAGTTTTTAACTGATTTAACAATAATGATAATTTCTAGAACGGTTCCACTCTCTGCATGTAGAATACTTTAATTTTTACATCATTCCTATTCCTCTAGACTCTTCAATGTTGCTAAATAGTTTGTCCCTATTTATCCTATCTGTTTCTTTCAATATCATAAACTTTAATCAAAACCCCTTTACCCGAAAATAACCCTTGTTTGTGCAATACCTCTACATCAGTTAGCCTTTGGAGTTCAGGCATCATTCTGTTAATTTTACCTTGCCATTCCTCCAAGGCAAATTGCTCCTCTCTCGTGTGATGAGTAAAACTTCTCAGGGTAGCCCAGGCATGATCTGATAGCTTTATTTAACTATAGCTTCACATCTACTCTTTTGTATCTGACTCCTTTTTAAATAAAGACCACTGTTCCACTGTGATTTTCCATTTATTTTTACGCCTGTCCATAATCGTTTAATGATCTTTGTACTGGAATTCTCTATCCATTTGGAAAACAATACCCTGTTCAATCTTTTTAAAAATATTTTTCAATGATTGCAGATACAAGACAGAAGTGCACATTGCACTGAATTGGAATCTAATTGTTATTTGCAAAAAAGTAATCAAATGTTTAGTGTTATAATTCCTTTATTATTTTTCCAATTCTCTAGGTATTAATCTCCATTATTCATTTTACAAAAAAGAGCTGAAGAGTGAAAGATCCATTCAATTCAGTTGGATAACTAAACCTAAATGGAATTAATTATTTCCAGAAACATATTATCAAGAAAATGGGACGGTCCTCTCAAGATAAAATCCTTTCACAAGCCCAGCATATTGAAGGTCATCAAGTTTTAATAGTAAGTGATTTATAGAAAAGCTGAAGGTAAGGTGGAGACTGCATTGTATAAAAACTGGTTGAGTGAGCAAACATTTCTACAGAGCCTTAGTTGGATGAAATCTGTCCTGGATCCCATCTTTATGATTCTACAGTTATAATAATGGATGTTAAAGTTACAATCTTTTTCATTTGATGTCTAGCTTTTAAACTAGTAATGTAGCCACAGTAATTATGGAATTGATCCACAACCTCCAGGTTCAGCAGCAGCTTCTTCCCTTCAACCATCAGGCTGTTAAACACGACAACCTCCAAAGAAGACTCTGAATTCTATATACAATATAATATACTGTATGTATGTATATGTATATGTGTGTGTGTTACACCTATAATGCTATCTATATATGTAGCATTTGTATATATAAAACTTTTATATATATGTAGACACACACATATATGTTATATGTACATGTACACAAACACAATTGTTCAGTATGGTGTTTACAGAGTACAATGCTTATATACCCATTGTGCTGCTGCAACTAAGAATTTCATTGTCCGTTTTGGGACATATGACAATAAAACACTGTCGACCAGTAAAAGTTACGATCAATGTTGATTATTTAATTTTCAACGATTGAATCTATTGCTTATTCATGGGTGTAGTTGGCGAGTCTCGTGCGATTGTGGCATAAATGTTACGCCATATTTCAGTCCAAGTCTGGATGTTTCCTAGATCTTGGTTCATATCAACATAGAGTCCTTCATTCACTGAGGGACCACAATTGAACCTCCCTGCTATTATTCTTGAGCTCCCTGTTTCTGACCTCAAGCAGGGGAAATGCTCAGCCAAATGTATTTGAGGCTACGAAAATCCCATAGCAATAGTCGTGCATTGAGTTAATTAATCCACCCAAACCACAGCCATCTTCCCTTGTGCCACATGTGGCTCCTGGCCCTGAAGTGTCTTCATCTCTTTTCCCATTGAATTCAATGTTAATTGGAATATTGCCAAATGCTATTTTTTCTAAGTCCTGGGCAGTTACTTTTCTCAATTCCATTGTTCATCTCTAGACGAAGGCGGCAAAGAGGTCTGGAGGGAACTGACTAGGAAGTTGAATGCCCAACAGAGCTTCGGTGGCAAAAATATTGTCGCCTTATGTTGAAATCTTTTTTCTGCAGCTTTGATGATTGAGTCAGCTGATGGGCAGACGGATGGGTTGGATATGATCTGCTTGATGTTTTGTCCAAATATCTATGTTGGTACTTCAATAAAATGTATGACCCCAAGCTGCCAAAAATCCTCAAGCTCTATCTGTATCATAGCAACATAAGAATTATGAACAGGAGAAGGCGCTTGGGTTCTCTGAGTCTTCTCTGCCATTCATTGAAATCATAAGTAATCTTTTACCGCAGGACCATTATCCTGCTGCAATCCATATCTTACAATTCTCTTAATATTCCAAGATATATTAATTATTGTTTTTATTTAATTCAATAACTGACTGTCCACAGCCACTGGGTTAGATGATTAAAACAATTCACTATACAATGTGTGAAGAAATTTCTCATGTCAAATTCCTAAGTAGCATATCCCATATCCTTAGACTGTAGTTTGTAGTCTGTGGACCTGGACTCTATAACTAGGGGAAACATGTTTCTTGCATCCACCTTGTTGAACCCCTTTAACATTTGGAAGTTTCCACAAGATTAACTCATACTCTTTCTTCTAAGCTCCAGAGAATGCAAAATGCATTTACTCAATCACTCTTTATATCTCAAGCTCATCAACCCAGAAATGTGTCTATTTAATCTTTTGTTGCACTTCAAATTTTGTCATATATATACTTTTAGAATTGTAGAGTCACACAACACGGAAACATAAATTTTGGTCCTCCAATTTGGCACTAACAATCAAGAACCCAGGTGCAGTAATCCTGCACTGATTCCATTTTGTAAACACAATGAACTGCAGATGCTGATTTCCAAAAATAGACATAAAAATGCTGGATTAAGTCAGCGGGTCACGCAGCATCTCTGGAAAACATGGGTTAGGTGACTTGTCTAAAGAACTGCAGGTCTACCATAAAAGACACACAAGGAACTGCAGATGTTGGTTAACAGTCTGCAGAAGTGGTCCTGATCCGAATCATCACCTATTCATGTTATCTTGTGATGCTGCCTGACCCGCTGGGTTACTCCAGCACTTTATGTTTGATTCCATTTTATCCTCTCATCAACTTTACCGAGATTCTCCCATTCACCTATACACTTCAAACAGTTTACAGTGGCTACTTAACCTGCTAACTGCACATCCCTGGGATATGGGAAGAACTGGTTGGATAGCATGCAAAACAAGCTGATCACTGTGTTAAAGAAGGAACTGCAGATGCTGGAAAATCGAAGGTACACAAAAATGCTGGAGAAACTCAGCGGGTGCAGCAGCATCTATGGAGCGAAGGAAATGGGTAACGTTTTGGGCCGAAACCCTTCTTCAGACTGATAGTAATGTAATTAAGGCACTTACTTTTGACCTCGGGGCCAAGCAATCTGATGTCTACAAATTTGTTTGCCAGCCATCCTGTAATGTAGCTGAAATAAGAAGAAAACCATGCTTTTATGGGAAGAGTGTGTAAATTCAGTAGTATTGGAGGTCATGATTGAGCCCAGATCACTTGAGTTGCGGGTCAGCTGTTCTCCCAACTCCACCATTGTACCATCGTCAAATGTATAAAAGTATCATCGGAATATGCAAGTATCTGATGCCCTGTTGCCTCTGTAATCTCTGCTGCAGATCAATTTGAGATGATCCAATAAATCAAATTGCGTTAAGAGTATGTGCACCATCCATGAAGCAACTGTTGCTAGATATGGGGCCAAATTATGTTGAACAATAGCTGAAGGATACAAGAAGTTTTGTGCAGCTAAATATCAAGGATATCTTGATATCAGCACAATTGGCCGTTAAACACATAAGTGAGCCTACGACGGAATAGTGCTCTGTCGATGAGGGAGTCCAGATGGACTTTAACCTTGTTTCAGCTATATTTCAGGATGGCTGGCAAACAAATGGGAGACATCCAATTCCTTGGGCCTTGAGGTCAAACATAAGTGCCTTAATTACGTGCCTTCATTTAAGTGATTTAATTATTTTAGGCTTAGGTTTATTATTGTGACATGTACCGAGGTACAGTGATCAGCTGTGCATGCCTTCCACATAAATATAATCAAGCCAAACTCAAATACAATTGGTACAGCGAAGAGAAAGATACACAGTATAATATAGTTAGAGTCATACAGCGTGGAAACAGACCCTTCGGCCCAACTTAGCCACACCGACCAACATGTCATCTGCACGTCCCACCTGCCTGCATTTGGCCCATAACCCTCTAAACATGTCCTATCGATGTACCTGTCTATTTGTTACTGAAACGTTGCGATAGTCCTTGCCTCAACTACCTCCTCAGGCAGCTCAGTCTATACACCCAGTACCCTTTATGTGAAAAAGTTACCCCTGAGGTTCCTATTCTATCCTTATCCCTTCATCTTAATCCTATGTCCTCAGGCTCTCAATTCACATACTCATGACAAGAGACTTTGTGTGGCTACCCGATCTATTCCTCTCATGATTATATACACCTATATAAGATCAAATTCTCAGCATTATAAACACACCAGTTTCAGAAACAAAGTCCAAAGTTCGCAAAAAGGTAGGGGAGAGGTGGCTGTACCCAAGCTTATGGAAGGACTGTTCAGACACCTGATAAAGGAGGGGGGTGGGGTCTGTTCCCCCCCCCCCCCCTCCTTTATCAACTGTATTTTTTAAACTTTCTCAATTATTTAAACATTGGAATAATTTGTATGCGCCTTTGACTACTGGTAGGCTGCTGAAGGCTGTCAAGGCATTCTGAGTTTGAAGCCTGAGATTGCACAGCCACAGATCAGCTTTCCATGTGAAGCCTAGCCTGTAGACTGTGGAAATGCAGATGTTGGCTTAAACCGAATGTGGACACAAAAAGCTGGAGTAACTCTGCGGGTCAGGCAACATCTCTGGGGAAAAGAAAGTCTCAACCCAAAATGCCACCGATTTCCTTTTCTGTGGACCACCTGTCAGTTCTGAAGGCAAAATGTCATTCTATCCACCTCTTCATACCTGGTAAAAGAAACTGCCGCCAGATAAGGATCACAAACGGCAACTTGGACCAGGTCCAAATAATCCAGCCTATCCATCTAATATATAAGGGATATGAATGACATTTTGCAAAATGATATACAGAAAGATGAACTATCAAATATATTAAAACTGATACAATACCTTACTTCACATTTACTTATATTTTTCCAGAAACAGCAATTCTCATTTTCTAACTGGTATGTGATTTACAAACTAGTTAAAGCTAATACCTAAGTGCTGCCTGCTGCAAATCATTGGACATGAATCTTCACATCCACTGGCAATAAAGAAGTATTTTAATTAACATTTGGCATCTTTATTCTAATCAGCTACAATTTCAACATTGAGCATTGCATGTCGTGAATGTCAGACATGCCAGAAGCTAATTTATTTAAGTATGTCTTCTACAATTTTAATTCTTGTGTGTCTCCATTCATTGAAAGGGAGAAGCCATGTCTGAAAGCAGAAATCACCCTTGCAGGCAGATTTGGACTTTAATAGAGTTCAAAGAGGTTCAGGGAATTCTAAGTTGAGAGGGCCACAGTAAGTATGTAAATATGCTGGAAGAAATGAAGTGAGATGTTAATTGTTAATAGACATTATGAGTGGTTACTGAAGATTCTCCAGCATATTGGAAACAAATTAACTTAGCGCACACATTAAAAAAGGATTTGAAATCTAATGTGCAAATATGCGATCAGTAGACCTGAAATTGACAAAGGTCCAGCAGCACGGTAGCGCAGCAGTAGATTTGCTGCCTTACAACGCCAGAGACCCGGGTTCAATCCTGTGCACGGGTGCTGTCTGTACAGAGTTTGTACATTCTCCCCCGTGACAGTGTGAGGTTTCACTGGGTGCTCTGGTTTCATCCTACATTCCAAAGAGGTACAGGTTTGTAGGTTAATTGGCTTTGGTAAAAATTGTAAATTGTCCCTAGTGTATAGGATAAGTGCTAGTGTAAGGGGATCGCTGGTCTGTGTGGACTCGGTGGGCCAAAGGGCTTGTTTCCACACTGTATTACTAAACTAAACGATACTAAACTAAACTAAACTATTGATTGAAGTGTGCCAGGTCAGGATTGCCAGCTTGCCATGGCCTTGACTCCATCCTAAATGGGACCATTCTCAGACATGTTATGCTCTGCATGAAGTCACAGGTGCCAGCTTTGCAGGCACCAGAAATGTTGTTAACTACCACATGATGGGGAAGCATTAGATGCTCTGTCTAAATGCCTCAACATTTGGTGGAGATTTGACCACTTAGTTCAGTTGTTAGATATCTAGCACTTACTTTTTTTCATTGTAGTAAAATACTTTAATCTTTCCTTTGATCTAAACTTATCTAAACTTTGATCAATGATGAAAGTTGGTGGAAAATCATTAAGCCTCCAGATTTTCTGCAAAGTATGGTTCAGCTATACTTAATGTATAAAGAAACAGTATTCAGTTTTAGAGTCATAAAAACATTCAGTGCAGTAACAGGCCATTTGGCTCACCGTGTCAATGCCCACCATCAGGTTCTGACCAATCTATAACACTTGGTATGTGGCCTACTAGGCTTTGACAGAAAAATTCCTCTGTAGGATAAATCAATTCAACCAAGATCCCCTGCAGTTCAAATTATTTTTTTGTTGGGCAGGTGGAAAAGCATAGAAGGCAATTAATTAAAGTCACCTTTATACTAATCAATCATGAATTTCCACCTTATGATTGATAAGCATCAGTAAATTTCTGTTGTCGCAATCTCCATTATTACCCACGTTAATCTTTGCCTCCTTTACATCAGCACCTGGTCTATTACACTCGGTGCTCACAAAGTAGCTTTCTCTACATTGGCGAGACCAAGTGTTGAGTAATACATTTCCACAATGGCCACCATGAGCTTCCAGTTGCATGTCCACTCTCCTTCCCTTCCTACACTGACCTGTCTGTGTTTGATCTCCTCTAATGCAATAGTGAGACAATAGACATAGGTGCAGGAGTAGGCCATTTGGCCCTTCGAGCCAGCAATGTCATTCAATGTGATCATGGCTGATCATCCCCAATCAGTACCCCGTTCCTGCCTTCTCCCCATATCCCTTGACTCCACTATCTTTAAGAGCCCTATCTAGCTCTCTCTTGAAAGTATTCAGAGAACCGGCCTCCACCGCCCTCTGAGGCAGAGAATTCCACAGACTCACAACTCTCTGTGTGAAAAAGTGTTTCCTCGTCTCAGTTCTAAATGGCTTACCCCTTATTCTTAACCTGTGACACCTGGTTTTGGACTCCACCAACATCAGGAACATGTTTCCTGCCTCTAGCGTGTCCAAACCCTTAATAATCTTATATGTTTCAATAAGATTCCCTCTCCCCTCTCATCCTTCTAAACTCCAGAGTATACAAGACCAGCCGCTCCATTCTCTCAGCATATGACAGTCCCGCCATCCCGGGACCAAATGCAAACCAGAAGAATGGCACCTCATATTCCGTTTGGGGAACTTTCCCATTTTAAGTAACCCTCCATCCTCACCTCCAAAGTGTTCCTTTCCCACTCCCACCAGAACATTCAGGTTCTCTCTCCATTTGTTCACCTTTTCCATCCCTTCCCACTCTCCTTGTTCCCTGAACTGATCATCCTACCTCATCTTATTCTACCTGTCCACCCACATACTTATCTACCTGTGTTTCTTCTCTCTTATTTCACCATTCCTATTCCTTCCCCCTCTAGTTCCATTCGCCAAGTATCATTCCCTTATCTAGTTTCACCTTTCATCTCAGTTTCATCCATTGAATTGGCCTCCACTGCCTTCTGTGGCAGAGAATTCCACAAATTCACAACTCTCTAGGTGAAAAAGTGTTTTCTCATCTCAGTTTTAAATGGCCTCACCTTTATTCTTAGACTGTGGCCCCTGGTTCTGGACTCCCCCAGCATTGGGAACATTTTTCCTGCATCTAGCTTGTCCAGCCATTTTGTAATTTTATATGTTCTATAAGAGTCCCTCAAATCCTTCTAAACTCCAGTGAATATAAGCCCAGTCTTTCCAATCTTTCCTTATATGACAGTCCCGCCAACCAGTCTCTATCTCACCCCTTCCACGCACTGCTACATACTGTTGCTTCCCTCTACCCCCCTCAGTCTTGTTGCATGGTTCTTGACCTGAATCATCAACTATTCCTTTACCTCCACAGATCAGGCCCTTTGGCCCATCGAGTCCGCACCAACCATTGATCCCCGCACATTAACACTATCCTACACACACTCGGGACAATTTACATTTGTACCAAGCCAATTAGCCTACAAACCTGTACGTCTTTGGAGTGTGAGAGGAAACCGAAGAGCTCGGAGAAAACCCACGCAGGTCATGGGGAGAGCGTACAAACTCTGTGCAGACAGCACCCGTAGTCAGGATCGAACCCGGGACCCAGGGCCCTGGCGCTGTAAGGTAGCAACTTTACCGCTGCGCTACCGTGCCGCCCTAACATAGCGTGCTGCCCTATTTGACATAAACTCAATCTATCCCTTGTACATTAGAAGATAATTAGGGTGGCACAGTGGCGTGGCTGGTAGAGTTGCTGCCTCACTGCACAAGAGACCCGAGTTTGATTCTGACATCAGCTACTGTCTGTATGTAGCTTGCACGTTCTCCGTGTAACCTCGTGGACTTTCTGCAGGCGCTCCGCATTCTTCCCACATCTCTAAGACATGTGGGTTTGCAGGTTAAATTACCTCTGTAAATTGCCCCGTGTGTTAGGCAGTCGGAAAGTGGGATAACATGGAATTAGTGTTCTTCCAGCGGTTAATTATTTTGCTGCAGTCACTTGTGTCTTTGTTTTTCTATTCTTTGGGTTCAATCAATCAAATACTTTCAGGTTTAGCAATAATAATAATAAAATCTAATCTTTAATGTCCATAGAATATAAATGAAGAACATTCAGCTAAAATTTCATGCTGGAATTAGCTTTATCTCAGGTTGTGTTAGAACTAATGGTGCAGAAATTACTGTGGGGGTAATTTTCCTTATCTAGTCAAAATTGTCTTGAAAGTAATGAAACATAGTTGCAAATTTATCTGAGTGGTATTATTTAATAGCAATCCTATTTACTCATTTACACTATTAAACACAGATCCACTTACAGACCATGTCCAAGTGTATAATACATGAGAGAGGTTAAGGTGTTGTGTTAATAACATTTTTAATGGATGGGATTGATTAAAGATGAGGCAAAAAATGGGAGCATCCTTTTGGCCAGAGACTTTGAGATGCATCAATTCCATGTCCATGCAGGCAATCTATAAATTGTACTTCTCACCTGTACCATCTATATAACTAAAAGTCTCATCTTGACCACTTGCTGTCTGCGCTGTATATTGATTTTAGAAAAAACGCAACCATATATCGCTATGATTTTTGGCCATCTTACTCACAGTCCTCCGCTGAAAAATAAAAAAAGTTATGAGTGATTTAAAAATCTTGAGATCAGCTGATTGGTCTTCTCGCCTGTCAATCACCACAATGAAGGTAACGCCGCTTCCGGGGGGGGGGGGGGACAGGACTATAACACCCCGTATTCCTGGACGTCAGTCAGTCACTCTGGAAGATCGCGAGGGCGAGTCCACAACTGTGATTCTAAGCTGTGAATCAACTGAACTGTGAGTCTGCAATGTACTTGCAATAAATGATTTGTTAGCCCTTAATGACAATGCAATGAGTTGTTTGGCAATTTGGTGGCCTGCACTCTGCTTGAAATGCTATGAAATTTAATTTGCTGGCCTGCACTCTGCTTGAAATGCTATGAAATTTAATTTGGTGGCCTGCACTCTACTTGAAATGCTATGAAATTTAATTTGGTGGCCTGCACTCTGCTTGAAATGCTATGAGATTAAATATGTTGCCCTGCACTCTGCTTGAAATGCTATGAGATTAAATTTGGTGGCCTGCACTCTGCTTGAAATGCTATGAAATTGAATTTGGTGGCCTGCACTCTGCTTGAAATGCTATGAAATTGAGTTTGGTGGCCTGCACTGCTTGAAATGCTATGAAATTGAATTTGCTGGCCTGCACTCTGCTTGAAATGCTATGAAATTTAATTTGGTGGACTGCACTCTGCTTGAAATGCTATGAAATTGAAATTGAACTTGGTGGCCTGCAATCTGCTTGAAATGGAATAGCCGTAAGTGAACTGCCAGCCGACCAGCCCTGAGTAACTGAGCTGCCAGCCCACCAGCCCTGAGTGACTGAGTTGCCAGCCCACCAGCCCTGAGTGACTGAGCTGCCAGCCCACCAGCCCTGAGTGACTGAGCTGCCAGCCCACCAGCCCTGAGTGACTGAGCTTCCAGCCCACCAGCCCTGAGTGACTGAGCTGCCAGCCCACCAACCCTGAGTGACTGAGCTTCCAGCCCACCAGGCCTGAGTGACTGAGCTGCCAGCCCACCAGGCCTGAGTGACTGAGCTGCCAGCCCACCAGGCCTGTGTGACTGAGCTGCCAGCCCACCAGGCCTGAGCGACTGAGTATTGTCAATATTTCGGGATGACAGATATATTGAGCAAATGGAAGATAGAGAGGTGAAAGAGGAAGAAAGAGGCAGGTGGATAATTGGGCCTTTCGACCCAACCTGCCCATGCCAACCAAGATGCCTCATCTGCACCACATTCCCAGGTTTGGCCCATATCACTCTTAACCTTTCCTATCCACGTACCTGTCCAATCAGGTACTTTTGTTCCAAGAGTTTTTTTGTAACCTGCACTACCTATGTAGCTGCAGCATTATATTCGGCTCTCTGTTTCAATTCTCAATTTGCGCTACCTTTTGTGCTCATGTATAGTAGGTTTGCACTGGTATAGGGTATGATCTGCCCGGCGACCATTCAAAACAAAGTTTTACACTGTATCTCAGTGCATGTGACAACAATAACCAATATCTGTATAATCAAGTGACTGAATATCAGGCAAATCGTCATCTGCCAACCTGCTGGATATTTGGGTTTAGGTTTATTATTGTCACATACACCAAGCTACAGTGAAAAACATTGTTTCAATCTCAATCAGATCAGGTAATACTATACATAATCAAGTCAAACTCAAGTACAATAGATAGAGCAAAGGGGAAAATATAGAACATAAAATATAGTTCTCAACTTTATACCAGTTCCATAGACAATGTCCACTATCCACAATGGGGTAGAGGTAAATCATATGGTATCCTTGCTTATGGAAGGCCTGCTCAGAAACCTGGTAACAGAGGGGAAGAAGTTGTTCCTGTCTGGCAGTGCCTGCTTTCAAGCTTATGTACCTTCTGACGAAGGAATAACTGGACTGGGACAAGTCGTTGATTTTGTTGGCTACTTTTCTGAGGCAGTGTTAGGTGCAGATGGAGTCAATGGTGGGAAGTCTCGTTTGTGTCTGATGGACTGGGCTACACCTACAACTCTCTGCAATTTCTTGCAGTTTTGGGCAGAGCTGTTCCTAAATGAAGCTGTGAATTAACCCAACTGTATGCTTTCTATGTTTAAGAAGGAACTGCAGATGCTGGAAAATCGAAGGTAGACATAAATGCTGGAGAAACTCAGTGGGTGAGGCAGCATCTACGGAGCGAAGGAAATAGGCAACGTTTCAGGTTGAAACCCTTAAGAAGGGTTTCAACCTGAAACATTGCCTTTTTCCTTCGCTCCATAGATGCTGCCTCACCCGCTGAGTTTCTCCAGCATTTTTGTCTACCTTGTATGCTTTCTATGGCGCATCTGTAGAAGTTTGTAAGAATCATTGGAGATTGGCCAAATTTCCTCAGTCTTGAAGAGGCATTGGTGTGCCTTCTTGGCTGTCACATCTATTTTGCCGTCCATGGCGGATCATTGGTATTATTCATATTTTGAAAATTGAAGCTCCAAACCATTTCACTTCAGAACCATTGATGCCCGATTGAGGCATGTACTCCACCATGCTTCTTGAAGTCGATAGCTAGCTCTTTCATTTTGCTAACACGTGGGAAGTGGTTGCTGTCCTGATGCAACATTACTAAGCCCCCTATCTCTTTCCTGTAATTTGTCTGATCGTTGTTTATGATTCCACTCACCACAGTGGTATCATCGGCCAACATTTAGCTGGAGTTGGAGGTGAATTTGTGAGTGTATAGGGAGTATAGTAGGGAACTAGGAACGCATCCTGGCAGGGTGTTCAGAATTATTGTGGAGGAAGAGTTTTGCCAATTGCGCTAATCTCATGACTTTCCCATGAAATGACAGGAAAGGGAAGCGTAGACTTGGCGATCGTTTTGACAAACAGTTGCGTTTGGTCTGCCAAGGCCTAATGTAACTCTTGGTTGCCAACCATTTTCACTCTTCTTCCCATTCCCATACTGACCTTTGTGTCCTGGACCTCCTCCGCTGCTAGGCTGGGAATGCAAGGGAAACATGGAGAATGTACTGCAAATGGTTTGGGATTTGACACATATTTTGCATTCGTGAATGTTGGAATATAGTCTAATTCTCTCCTTCATCCACATTTTATGATTGAAAGGATAGAAATGTTCAAAATCAATTTAGTTGCATGGACCCCAAACAGGCAAATGAACTAGGTCAGCACCATCTGTTAGAGTAACAAAGGGAATGATGAAAATATTGGTGATGTACTTATACACTGATGTCTCCACATTCAACATCTGAATTCCATTATCCTTATAAATCTAACAAAAATAATGACTCCTTTACTGAAAATGATTCATTAACCAAAGCAATTGATCTGAGGGACAAAAACTTGAATAATGTGCATGCACAGTTTTTGGAAATAAACACTGGTAATTGAATTTTGAGCTGCACGCCCCTGAATGTTTTCAGTTTTGTATAATTTCTGTTGGTGCTCTTACCCATCAAGTTTTTCAAGTAACTATGTCAATGTAGATGCTGTCTGTCCCGCTGAGTTACTTCAGACTTTGTGTCTATGTTCAGTGTAAACCAGCTTCTGCAGTTCCTTCCTGCACACGTCAATGTTATTGCCCTATATTTACCTTGATTAGGATGTAGTGCATAGATTTACTATTGAATATATTTAATCTGTAACTAAGAGAATGATGAACAGGAATAAAGCATTTAAGCAGTCATTCTTTTTCCTTTCTCTGAGAATGTATAAAGTGTTCTATTATTGTTTCTTCAAAGTAGTTTAATCTCCTCAAGAAAAGGCTGCATAAAACCTCACTTACAATGCTTAGCACTGTAGTCTATACGTTTGTACCATGAAATATATGATCATTTAAGCCTCAACAGGTATTCAGTTAGTGACAACAGGAGATAGTCTACACTTAACCCTATTGCCACTGATCTCATTCTTAGCTAGTTATTTATCGTCCGTTTATGATGCACCGTGACTGTTTTATGCCACAGACACTAGTGTTGCAATGCCACGATTGCTGCTGAAGAGGGAATTTGTTTCATCCTTCATCATTTCAGTCAGAACTCATTAATTATCAATAAATCATTAATATTTTCTATCAATAGATTATACTAAGATGATTATGAATTATAATAACATTGCATACATGCTATATTGATCCTATCTTATTCAATCTTATTTTATCTCTCAATTATAATTATTCATTTGGAATCAAACCTTCATAAGAACTCTAACAGTTGTCTGCCGGTTCTGTTCCTGTCTGGAAGATCTGATCTTAATGTAATGAAAATGATAGCATCCTACTGTTAAAATGATCTTGGGTGTTTTTGTGCAATCAAATCAATGTATTTTTGTGATTGAATCAATTAAATGTAATATTCAACCTTCTGATAATAGAAACATTTTATTTCCTAAAGTGCTTGGAAAACCAACTACTAGATGAAATATCCACACTATTTCCACACTGTGCTGCTTCCAACCAAAATAATTCATTAGACGTTATGTACAAAGACTAACGCTCAAAAGCCTTGACATGGACAATTGAAGTAACCAGGTTAAAGACTGGAGTTGAGAAATATAAAAGACTCCATGGCAATATTTGAAGAAGAGCATGAGATATTACTGGTGCCTTCGTTAAAGAAATCCCTTCAGTTACTTCACCAAAATAAATTAAATTGCTATTCATCTCATTGTTTTCCATGGAATCCTGTTGTCAGTTTGGTTGTTCTTTTAATTTGTGTTACAATGCTAGCTATATTGTTTGTTGGCTGAAAGCCTCATTGTTTCGGCCTGAAGATGTGAAAATATTGTATAAATATGAATATTCATTTTTCCCTTTCTTTCAATCTAGAATTGAAGAAAATAATAGCTGGTGATGAGATGCTCAAATAGCTTAAGTTAATACTGCGAAAATCTGCAGGATCATCTTGAAATCATTCCACTAGAGAACAAGGAGTAGGTGAAACAAGAGAAACAGAAGTGAAGATGAATGCAGTTATTATTAGCTCAAGGTATGGAAGTAAGGCAAAAGGATAAACGAAAGGTGCCAATGTAAGTTTCAATTTTATCCACATTTTTACCTTTATGTATACAGTTTAAATTTTCTCCAAATGTGTGCAATAATTTTTCAAATTTCCTTTGCTTCCTTAAGTTATTGTTTTGCCTTAATGATTTGATAGATATGAGTAGGATGATTTTGCTTACATTTGTAATGGAATACGGGTTATCACAATATCCTAATGGCTTTGTTCCTCTAAAAAATCATTTAAATCTGACTGCGCTGTCTACTTTTGAAAGTGAGCATTAAACATCTTGAGAAGAAACCGCTAATTAGCCTATTAAAATAATCTTCTGCATTGTATATAGTCCTTACCCTTCTTATGTCGAAGTTCATATTTTCTTTATATCAAATATGGGGACAATGTTGCTGGAACGTTAATGTTCCAACTGCAATTTCAATAGCTTAAAAAGTAGGCTGATTTATAAATCCTACTCATACTCTGACATTAATGTATTGTAATCTTGACATTCTACAAAAGCAAACCAAAAAGAATAAAACAAAATATGGTGTGCACTATTCTATTTTCTTATATCTTTTGGAAGCCATGTTTTGAAATGCTTTTGTATAGTTATTGTATGAAACAAGACATATGTAACTGAATTGTCACTAGTATTACTTTATTGTCTCTTCTGGGGTATTTTGTCACATATTTCATACTGAAGACATAATCTCATCCTTTATGGTAGATTATAATTCACTACCTCATATAAGCTTCAACATTTCATTGTGAACAAATAATAGTTTTATTTTGTGAAAAGAAACATCCTGCAACATACATATGCATCGATGCATAATGGTTAATTTAAACCTATTTAAATTTCAGCAAGATCCATCCATTGTGGCTTGGTATCCATCCGCATCTCTGCTCTTCCAATGTCAAGCTGTTAGTCCACCTGTTCTATGATAGTCATTCCTAGGATTCCTCTGTTATTGCAATGGAAATACTTCCATGTACACTAATGAGGTGATGATTTGCAATAATTTTTAATTGTGTTTCAATTAAACAAAATTATCATGCAATAAATAAACAGGTGTGAGATATTAGATATATATTAGGAAATATATATTTATTTTTTAGTATTCTATTATTGGTTGTGGAAAATTCCCCTCCTTCCTCCCTGACTTTATTTTCTCCTTTATCTCCCCTCTTTCCCTCCCCTCAGTCTCATTCCATCTGTATCCCACTCCCCAGTTTTACATGCCACTTTCCTTATCTGATATCCTTTTGTCTTCTTTTCATCTCCAGCCTTTGTCACTTATTTAATCCATCTGGCAATCAACCCCCTCCCACCTCACCTCTAACCATTTATCATTCATAGAAACATAGAAACATAGAAAATAGGTGCAGGAGTAGGCCATTCGGCCCTTCGAGCCTGCACCGCCATTCAATATGATCATGGCTGATCATCCAACATGCAAACTCCATAGGGACAGGACCAGAGGTCGGTTTCGAACCAGGGTCCCTGGCTTTGTTCTGCCCCCAGCTCTCTTCTCCAGCTTTCTTCCCCCTTCTCCACTCCGTCTGAAGAAGGGTCTCGCGCCAAAATGTTGTCTGTCTATGTCACCACCACAGCTGCTTCCTGATCCGCCCAGTTACTCCAGCACTTTGTGTTTTGCTTCCAGCATCTGCAGTTTCTTGTGACTGCAAATTAATGGAAGGTTTAGCTTTCTTTTTTTTTTTTTTCTTTTTTATTATTATTTTTTATTTATTTATTTTTTAAATTTTTTTTTTAATTTTTATTTATTAGAAGTACATTACATTACAACCACATACATTAATACTCGTCATTTATATCTTCTTACAATTAATGTACTCCCTTTATTTATTTTTTTACACTAGAAAAAGAAAAGATTGAAAGAAAGAAGAAAGTGAAGGAAAAAGTGCAAGTGTAGAAAAGTGTAGAAAATGTAACAACAAAAAAGGACGTAGACCCTATAAGAGCGAAATTAAAAACAAAAAGAAAAAGAGTTAAGAAATAGGCCCTAAGAAAAGAAAAGAGAAAGAGAAAAAAAGAGAAACAAATGTTTTTTTTTGAGCATCACGTAAATAGGACATACCAACTCTTCAACTATCATCCCCCCTTACCTGACCTAAATTTTTTATTTTTTTTAAGTACTTTTGCACCCTATGTTTGTAATAATTCTATAAATGCAGACCACGTCAGGTGGAAGTGATCTGGTTTACCTGCTAGGAGGAGTCTTATCTCTTCTAGGTGTAATGTTTCAAACATATTTGAAATCCACATATTTATAGTTGGTATTGGAGCCTTCTTCCAAAATTTTAGAATTAGCTTTTTTCCAGTTATTAACCCATAGTCCATTAATTTCTTTTGAAACACATTTAGTTCTGGATCATCTGCCGTTATTCCGAAGATAATCCATTCTGCTTTGGGTATCAGTCTTGTTTTAAATAACTTTGTAAAGATTTCAAAAATGTCATTCCAAAATTTTTGAATTTTTGTACAGAAGACAAATGAGTGCGCTATAGTTGCTTCTTGGGATTGACATTTATCACAAATAGATGATACGTTTGGGAAAATTTTATGAATTTTAGTTTTCGAATAATATAATCTATGTAAAATTTTAAATTGTATTAAAGTGTGTCTTACATTAATCGAGCATTTATGCACGTTTAATAAGTATTCATTCCAACTTTCCTTTGAAATTTTAATAGCTAACTCTTGTTCCCAGTCTCTTCTGATACCCTCCGTAGGTGGTATTTGTACATTTAAAATAATATTATACAAATATGATATTAAGTTTGCTGATTCCGCTTTTATCTGCATTGCCTCGTCCAATACATCTACTGGATTATTATAATGATCTTTTGTATATTTTTTCAAATAGTCGCATATTTGAAAGTATTTAAAATATTGATTATTTCCGAGTTTATATTTTATTTGTAATTGTTGAAATGAAAGTAATTTTCCAGTTTCATACAAGTCACCAAGCGTTTTAATTCCTAGTCTATCCCATTGTGTATAAGCTTTATCTATAATAGAAGGACTAAACGAAGGGTTATTGACTATAGGTAATAAAAGTGATAAGTTTCTTAATTTTAAATTTTGTTTTATTTGTTTCCAAATACGGATTGTACTATGAATAATTGGGTTCTTATTATAGTTTATGTTATTCAGTTTCATTGGAGAGAGGAGGATCGCTCCAATGTTTCTAGAGGAGCAATCCTCTTTCTCCATTACAATCCAGTCTACTTGCTGGGCGGAGTTATCCATCAGTTGAATCATGTTTTTAATATTTACTGACCAATAATAATACATAAAATTAGGTAGTGCTAGACCCCCCAATACTTTAGGTTTATTCAGATGGGTTTTTTGTATTCTATGTGATTTATAGTCCCATATAAAATTAGTGATATCTGAGTCGAGTTTTTTTAAAAACTTCTTAGGTAAGTATATAGGAATTGATTGAAATAGGTATAAAATTTGTGGTAAAAAGATCATTTTTATTGCGTTTATTCGGCCTATTAAAGACATCGGGAGCGTTTTCCAGAATTTAATTAATGTATTCAATTTATTAAGTAGGGGGTCAAAATTTGCCCTGAACATACCTTGATATGTTCTGGTAATTTCGATTCCCAAATATTTACATTTTTCTGTAGCTATTTTAAAAGGGAATTTTAAAAGATGTGTTGAATCTTTCGGTTTTATTGACATAATTTCACTTTTATTCCAATTTATTCTATATCCAGAAAAAGATCCGAAGTCTTCAATTAAATTTAATATATTTGGTATAGTGATTTGAGGTTTTGTAATATACAATAATATATCATCCGCGTATAAAGATATTTTATTATATGAGTCTTTAGTATTATATCCATGAATATCAGGGTGTATTCTAATTTCTTCTGCTAGCGGTTCAATAATGAGAGCAAACAGCTGTGGTGATAGTGAGCATCCTTGTCTATTTCCCCTTGATAGTTGAAATTTCGAGGATAATATGTTATTAGTAAGTATTCTAGCTGTAGGTTTGTTATATAGTAACTTAATCCATAAAATAAAATTCTCTCCCAGTTGAAATTTTTGTAATAATTTATCCATATAATTCCATTCTACTTGATCAAATGCTTTTTCAGCATCCAGCGAAATAATTGATAATTCTTGATCTTCAGATTTGTGTGAGTGCATTATGTTGAGTAGACGTCTCATATTATTAGAAGAGTATCTCTTAGGGGTAAACCCTGTCTGATCTGGGTTTATTAATTTACTAATGTATTTACTTAATCTTCTAGCTAATGTTTTCGCTAATATTTTTTGATCTGTGTTTAACAATGCTATAGCTCTATATGAGCCAGGTTCTTCTAAATCTTTATTTTTCCTAGGTATTAATGTAATCGTTGATTCCGCTAATGTATCAGGTAGTATTCGTTTTTTAAAAGCGTATTGGTACATTTTTTGTAATCTTGGTATTATTTTATCATAAAAGCTTTTATAAAATTCATTAGTAAATCCATCAGGGCCTGGTGTTTTTCCATTTTTTAATGAGTTTATTGTATCTTCTAATTCCTTAATTGAGATTTGTGCACCCAGTTCCTCTTGTTCCTTCAGCTCTAACTTTGGAAGATTACAGGTATCCAAGAACTTTGTGATATTATTGGAATCAATTATCGTTTTAGATGTATACAAATTCTCGTAAAATTGCGCAAATCTTTTATTAATAT
The DNA here is from genome assembly GCA_038087875.1 of Malacoraja senta. NCBI lineage: Eukaryota > Metazoa > Chordata > Chondrichthyes > Rajiformes > Rajidae > Malacoraja > Malacoraja senta. Next base: position 13,911,054 of record CM075979.1, on the reverse strand, counting down.
CCTTCGGTGTTGTTAATAATTCCCCTTTATCTGATTTGATCTTTGGTATAGTATGTTCCTTTTCTCGTTTTTTTAGCTGGCGAGCCAAAAGTTTATGCGGTTTATCCCCAAATTCAAAGTGCTCTTGTTTTGTAATTTGAAAAAGTCTTATAAGTTTGGCAGATAATAATTTATTTAATTTAAATTTTAAAATTATTATTTTATTATGTTTATCTATTGATGGATCTTTAGCATTATCTATATCCATTTGTCTAATAAGTTCTTCTAACTGTCTTTGTTCATTCTTATTCTTTTTATTTTGAAAAGCTTGATATGAAATTATAATACCCCTAATGTATGCTTTAAAAGATTCCCAAAGTAAAGTAGGCGATATATCTGAAGTATCATTTGTTTGAAAAAAGACCTCCATTTGTTCTTTTAAATATATACTCGCTTGTGGATCTTTTAAAATTTGAGAGTTAAATCTCCAGAATGAATTATTCTTAGACAATCCTTCCAGTTTTAAAAAGAAAGTTAGTGGAGAATGGTCTGAAATTGAATTTGTATGGTATATTGCATTAGATGTTTGGGGGATTAATTTTGTATCCAGCAGAAAGTAGTCTATACGTGAGTATGTCTTATGTACCATTGAGTAAAACGAATATTCCCTGCCAGTTGGATTCACAATTCTCCAAACATCTGCTATATTAGTGTTATTTATATAGGTATTGAGGAGTTCCCCAGTTTTCGATTTCATATTCCCTCTCTGTTTTTGACTTGATTTATCTAAATACGGATCTAAAACACAGTTAAAGTCTCCGCCTATTATAACATTTTGATAGTTTGACTCTGCAATTATATTGAAGATTTTATTGAAAAAGTGGGGGTTATCAAAGTTAGGGGCATATATATTTACCAAAGTAAGTGGAGTGTCATGGATTTCTCCATTAACTATTAGGTATCTCCCTTCTATATCTGTTATAATATTCTTTGCTTTAAATGGTATACCTTTTCTTATGATAATTGACGTGCCTCTAGATTTTGAAGTAAATGAAGAGTGGTATGTTTGACCTATCCATTTCGCCCTCAGCCTAACTTGGTCCTGAGGTTTTAGGTGTGTTTCTTGTAGGAAGGTAATGTCAGAATTATACATTTTTAACTGAGCTAATATCTTACCCCTTTTGATAGGTTCGTTAATACCTCTTATATTCCAACTACAAAATGAGATTCCTCCTAGGTTCTTTTGTGTGGTGTCATGCATTTTGAATAATTATAGTACCTTTGAATCTTGTGGTGCGTCCATGTCCCAGGTCTTTAGGTATTGGGGGAGTTTTTGAATTATTAACTTTTGCTGGTATGTCCATTTTACTCTTATCACTAAACACAAAACACAAACAAGTGATTTTATGTGATGAAAAAAAAACTAAAAAAGTGAGGCTACAGTGTCTGATATGGTCGGCACTGTAGCGAGTGACCCACCTGTAGGTGGGAAAAAACCTTGTTTTGACTTCCATTGCGTTGTTACTCAACTAGCTCCGCTCTCTTAGTTAATCATAACATATTAAAATATTAAAACGAGGCCTCACATTCAGATATATAATACAATTTTACCCTGATATTTCCTTATAACATATATATATATCAGAGTTTAATTATTAAACCAATATTTTTGATTTCAATAAGAATCAACTGTTGGTTGAAGGGGTTAACGAGACGTGCTCCTGGACATAAGCCAGGAGCTCGTTTCTCATCCCCTCCTCCCGCTTATAGACAAGGTTACAATTTATTAAAAATTCATATTAGTATGTTAGTTCATTATTTTTTTATTTTTTTTTGTTAGTATTCTAATCTAACCTGCATAACTTTTTAAGTTGTTAATAGGATAAGTTCTTACAATTGGTTATAACATTTTAATCAATAAGCAATTATTTTCTGATTCATATTCCAACTGTAAAGTTGTTTACACGTTTTGAACAGAAAATGTCCTTGATTCAACATTCCAGAGATAACAGTGTAACTATCCCCAGACAAAACATAGCTGAGAATTATTCGGATCTGCCAAAGCTCCCTTTTATTTCTGTTTTTCAACGATCGTTTGGGCATATTTGAATGCATCTTCAGGCTTAACAAATGACTTTTCAAGACCATTAAAGGAAATACGCATTTTCGCGGGATAAAAAACCCCAAATCTGACCCCTTCTCTCCCTCTTAAAAGATCTTTAACCTTATCAAATTTGTTTCTTTTTTGCACAATTTCATACGGGTAGTCCCTGAATATCTTAATAGTGTCCTTGTCCAGCCGCAATTGTACACCATATTTGATTTTACTCATAACATATTCCAGTTCTGCAGTATCTCGAAATTTCACTATAATATGTCGTGGATAAGCTTTTCCCACACCAGATCTTTTTCCAAATCTTGGGACACGATGAGCCACTTCGATTTTCGGTTCCTTGGAAAGATTCAACAGTTGTTTCAACAAGCCCATGGCAAATTCACGTACCTGTTCCCCTTCTGCCCCCTCTGAAACACCAAGAATTCTCAAATTCTGGCGTCTAGAGCGAGCTTCCAGGTCCAGGCATTTGACTGAGACTTTCTCTAATTGAGTCCCCATTTGTAGTGACGCTTGTTCGTTTTCTCGCCTCATTTGCTCATGTTCTTGCCTCAATTTCGCCATGTCTTCAACCAGTCGAGCCGTATTTTTCTCCAATTCCGTAATTGTGTGCATACTTGCAGCTACTGTTTCAAGTACAGCCGTGAACTTATCCGTAGTAATTACATCCATCTTATCCATTTTCTCTGATAGTCCATCTTTCACCTCATCAATTCGTTTATTCATAATGTCCAGTAAATCCGTCATATTCTTCTGGTTACCAGCATTTAAATCCTTCATCATCTTCTCCATTCCTTCCATCATTTTTGCCGAATTTTCCTTCATTTCCTTCTTATCTTCCACCCTATTATCCGAGATCTCATCTTTCAAATTTTTCATTGATTTCTTCAAGTCATCAAAGTCTTTCTTAGATCTTGTATCCATTTCTGCAGCCACTTCAGAGACTTCAGAGGTAACTTCTGCTTCAAACTTTTTCGACAGCTTATTCACTGTTCTCTGAGGGCTCACAGCTGGAGGCAATTTACTCATTTAAAGGGCTTCAAACCACCGTTTAAAACATCGCGTTTAACGATGACGTCATCAGCGCGGTAACCAGAAGCTCCGGTAAGGTTTTTAAAAACAATCCCGATTTTCGGACCCGTTTTACACGATAAATCGTGAAGTTTTTCGGGAGTGGAGCTGGGTGCACGTCTGTTAGTCCAACATGACGCCACCGGAAGTCCGAAGGTTTAGCTTTCAAGTGTGTGATTATTGATAATATGGTTTCGCTGCAGCAATGATGAGAATACAACTGCCATACCTTGAAGCAGAAAATCAACAATTTAACTGATATAAACTTCCTCAAACATTCAATCCACTGGGCCTGACATCATTAGTATAAAGAAAGATAAATTGTTTCATCCCTTTTGATCTGCACCCATATGAATACATTGATCATCTATTTATTCTTGCCCTCTGCTACATCAAAGGACTCTCTTTTTTTCCTTTAACAATTTCTGTATTACAATTGTCAAATGTTAAATGTATTCTGATATATTTCATTAGCTACAAAGTGCTCAGGAGGCCTTATATTTAAGATAAGTGGCAGAAAATGAAATGCATGTTGGTCTTTTACTTTCCCAAAGTAAATGTCCGTGTATTTGTTCTTGTCACAAAAGGTAGACACAAAACTGCTGGAGTAACTCAGTGGGACAGACAGCATCTTTGGAGAGAAGGAATGGGTGACGTTTTGGGTCGAGACCCCTCTTCAGACTGAGAGTCAAGGTAGAGGGAGACTAGAGATATGGAAGGGTACACAAAGCTGTTGGCGATCATTGAAATAGCACTTTAATTAGTCTGGTCCTGGCACTGTAAATTGTTAATGTGTGGACTTCTTTACACTCCTGTATTCCACCAGGCCAAATACAGAAAAGGGCAGAAGACTGTGTTACATTTTAGTTAATTGTTGGTGTGTATGTGCTTGCACATCTTAATCAATCAGTGGCTTGTCATTGTTTGTGCTCCTGCTGATGATGACTATGCATTGCAACAGTTCACTGACACTATTGAGTATTTCCAGCATTCTCTATTTATATTATATATTTCCAGCATTTCCATTTTTTTTTTTTTTTAATGTAGGCAAATGCTGAGAACTGGTAAAAAGCAGGCCTGGGGAGGGGAGGTGGAGGTGGGCTAAGAAATCTGGGAAAGAGGCGTTTACTCTAGTTTTTTTAGTTTAGTTTAGAGATACAGTGCGGAAACAGGCCCTTCAGCTCACCGACTCTGCGCTGACCAGTGATCCCCGCACACTAACACTACCTGGCACACGAGGAACAATTTACAATTTTACCGAAGCCAATTAACCTACAAACCTGTACATCTTTGGAATGTGGGAGGAAACCGGAGCACCCGGAGAAAGCCCTCGCAGGTCACGGGGAGAACGTACAAACTCCATACAGATGGCACCCGCAGTCAGGATCGAATCCGTGTCTCTGGCGCAATAAGACGGCAACTCTACCGCTGCGCCACCGTGCTATTTTGTACCATTTTGATCCCTTACAGCCCATCATCAAAGTGATTCACGGGCAATGAGTTGCTATTGAGATGTTGACATGATTGTACTATAGGGAAGGGCAAAGGACTTTGAAGAACAGAGTGCAAGAATGTTTTAGTGCCCGAAGTGAAAATGGTGGGACAAATGCTTGCTCAATAGGAGATGGAAGTAGGTTTCAGCTGATTAACAAAGATGCAGGAACATGGGGCAATACTCTTGTGAGGAAGTATAAAAAGAGGCAGTTTGACTCCTTAGGTCAAATGGTGCACTGCTGGTGGTGTAGCTCCAGGGGATCCCACATGCCTATTAGTGCACAACGTTTCTACTCCTTCAGGCTCTTTATAATAGTCCTTTTGCCAGCACTGTTGTCCGAACCGAAATGGGAAGGCTGGTTAAGATTTAATGCTGTTAGCTACTGTGCCAAGACAGCACGACTCTAACAAGCATAACTGATTTCCTATTTTTCCTTTGATGTTAATACCTGATCTGGCCCCAAAGGCACTAGTCAAGATTTATGAACAGCTAACAGTCTTTTGACTATTGCACTTCAGTGAAATTGAGACTTAGACCAGTCCCCTGTAAGAACAAATTGAACAGTGGTTTTAAACAAATTGAACAGTGGTTTTAAACAAAACAGATCAAATTAAACCACAGTGCACCATAGCAGTTGAATATTGCAGAGATTTTATTTTATCTCAGACTCCATTAAAGCAATGCTGCAGGAACTTATTGAATATAAGCTTGTAACACATGAATAAAAGCTGTAATGGGACAACAAATATGAAGAGACATTTGTTTTTATTAGTACTAAACAGGTGTAATGGTATCAAGTTGCCTGATCTAATCCTTATTCTAATGCTTGGTTGCTGAATATCTTGAGGATAATAATAAGATATTTGAATCTTTGCTTACTACTGGCAAAGATTATTTTTAGTCCTTATTGTTGTATGACCTTATTGTTGTATGACCAGCAAAGCAAAAATGTATTACTCAGCACGCAAGCATTTAATTGTGCCAGGGAAACTGCATTGTTAAATAATATATGCCTGTATGGAAATATCCTTAACCTTTCCAAAAAAAACCCTTAGTTCCTGAACCTAGAGTAAAAAATACTGACAATGGAACAATGACATTCTTACTTGCTGCAGCTGTAAACGGGCTAATACACAGATAATATAATGATCGAAAAGACAAGAAACTAATGATGATTTACTGTACTAGGTAACCATAATAGCACATAAATCAAAGTCCGTAGTGCGACCAAAAATCTAGCCCACAGGAGATCATAGTTGCTGAGGTTATAGCCGTGTAGTGTTCAAGAACCTGATGGCTGTTGGGAAAAGGCTGTTCTTGAACCTAGTGGTCAAGATTTTCAGGCTCCTGTATATTTTTCTTTGAACTGCATCATCTCTGTTTATGTGTAGAAAGGAACTGCAGATGCTGGTCTCAAGTCTGAAGGTCTCAACCGAAACACCACCCATTCCTTCTCTCCAGAGATGCTGCCTGTCCCGCTGAGTTACTCCAGCTTTTTGCGTCTATGTCTTTTAATCCCTCGTTTTCACACCTTGCACTTCCTTATCTCCGTGTCTCCCTCTCCCTTGACTCTCAGTCTGAAGAAGGGACTCGACCCGAAATTTCACCCATTCTTTCTATCCAGAGATGCTGCCTGTCCCGTTGAGTTAATCAACCATTTTGTGTCTATCTAAGGGTAGGTATTATGGTAATACATATGAATCTTTAAAATTATATATTATTGACAGATGTGCAATAGATTGACTGTGTTGATCCGTCTATGAGTAATGCAAGTTATTGGCCACTTCAAGCTGATTCCTCAATCCTGAATGCTCAAAAACAGAAAAAGCAGGAAGCACTCTGCTGGTCAGGCAGCATAAGTGTAAAAGGGAAGATCTCTCTTCACAAGATGCCCTCCCACCACTTTTTAATGTGGAATTATCCTCCCGAAACATTAACATTGCTAATTGTTTACAACATTTTCTGTGTATGTTCCAGATTACCAACATCTGCAAGATTTTTTAAAATTTTCCATCCTTGAATGCTGCCTTACTCGCCAGAGACCCGGGTTCCATCCTGACTATGAGTGCTGGCTGTACTGTATGTTTTCCCCGTGACCTGCGTGGGTTTTCTCCGGGTGCTCCGGTTTCCTCCCACACTCCAAAGACATACAGGTTTGTAGGTTAATTGGCTTTGGTAAAGTTTATAAATTGTCCCTAGTATGTAGAATAGCGTTTTTCTGCACAGGGATCACTGGTCAGCGTGGACTCGGTGGGCCAATGGGCCTGTTTCCACGTTGTATCACTAAACTAAACTGAACTAAATCCTGGTTTCTCTGTGAATAAAGGACTTCCCTCCTTTTCGCGACTATCACAGCCAAATGTGCTTGTGCAGCAATGATAAAGTGGGGAATGTGGCATCTAGTTATTGTGCTGAGCAGGCCTGACTAAGTCATGTCCAACTCCAGACTTTCACCCATTAATTCTAAGTCTCAATGGAACTGAACCGTGAAGGGTTGCTGGCTGCCTTTAAGTATACAAACAAGCTTCGGATGGTATGGTCTGCTGCCGAACTGTCTGCTAAAACACCGATTAACATAGTGCATTAGAGTGCATAACACCAGTGCATAACACCAGTGCATAACACCAGTGTATAACATATAGATACATAGATACATAGAAAATAGGTGCAGGAGTAGGCCATTCGGCCCTTCGAGCCTGCACCGCCATTCAATATGATCATGGCTGATCATCCAACTCAGTATCCCGTACCTGCCTTCTCTCCATACCCCCTGATCCCTTTAGCCACAAGGGCCACATCTAACTCCCTCTTAAATATAGCCAATGAACTGGCGTCAACTACCCTCTGTGGCAGAGAGTTCCAGAGATTCACCACTCTCTGTGTGAAAAAGTTTTTCCTCATCTCGGTCTTAAAGGATTTCCCCCTTATCCTTAAGCTGTGACCCCTTGTCCTGACTTCCCCAACATCGGGAACAATCTTCCTGCATCTAGCCTGTCCAACCCCATAAGAAATTTTGTACGTTTCTATAAGATCCCCTCTCAATCTCCTAAATTCTAGCGAGTATAAGCCAAGTCTATCCAGTCTTTCTTCATATGAAAGTCCTGACATCCCAGGAATCAGTCTGGTGAACCTTCTCTGCACTCCCTCTATGGCTATAATGTCCTTCCTCAGATTTGGAGACCAAAACTGTACGCAATACTCCAGGTGTGGTCTCACCAAGACCTGTACAACTGCAGTAGAACCTCCCTGCTCCTATACTCAAATCCTCTTGCTATGAAGGCCAACATACCATTCGCTTTCTTCACTGCCTGCTGCACCTGCATGCCTACTTTCAATGACTGGTGTACCATGACACCCAGGTCTCGCTGCACCTCCCCATTTCCTAATCGGCCCACCATTTAGATAATAGTCTGCCTTCCCGTTTTTGCCACCAAAGTGGATAACCTCACATTTATCCACATTATACTGCATCTGCCAAACATTTGCCCACTCCCCAGCCTATCCAAGTCACCTTGCAGTCTCCTAGCATCCTCCTCACAGCTAACACTGCCCCCCAGCTTAGTGTCATCCGCAAACTAGGAGATGTTGCTTTCAATTCCCTCGTCCAGATCATTAATATAAATTGTAAATAGCTGGGGTCCCAGCACTGAGCCTTGCGGTACCCCACTAGTCACTGCCTGCCATTGTGAAAAGGACCCGTTTACTCCTACTCTTTGCTTCCTGTTTGCCAGCCAGTTCTCTATCCACATCAATACTGAACCCCCAATACCGTGTGATTTAAGCTTGTATCCTAATCTCTTATGTGGTACCTTGTCGAAAGCCTTCTGAAAGTCCAGATACAACACATCCACTGGTTCTCCCCTATCCACTCTACTAGTTATATAACACCAGTGCATAACACCCGTGCATAACACCCGTGCATAACACCCGTGCATAACACCCGTGCATAACACCAGTGCATAACACCCGTGCATAACACCCGTGCATAACACCCGTGCATAACACCAGTGCATAACACCAGTGCATAACACCAGTGCATAACATTGTAAACCTTGGTGAGTTTTATTATTGTTTTCAGTGCGGGAGATTTAAAAGTCAGTCAGGGACAGCCTGAAACACTTAACTTCAAGGTCGGCAGAGGAGCAACGTTTAAGAAACAATTACACAAGTAACCATATAACATATAACCATATAACAAGTACAGCACGGAAACAGGCCATCTCGACCCTTCTAGTCCGTGCCGAACACGTATTCTCCCCTAGTCCCATATACCTGCGCTCAGACCATAACCCTCCATTCCTTTCCCGTCCATATAACTATCCAATTTATTTTTAAATGATAAAAACAAAATGATAAAAAGTACATGGATAGGACAGGTTTGGAGGGATATGGACCAAGCACAGGCAGGTTGGAGTCGAGTAGCTGAGACATGTTGGTCAATGTGGGCAAGTTGGGCTGAAGGGCCTGTTTCCACACTGTATCACCCTATGACTCTGTGACTCTATGACTCTATAACACTGAGCAGTGCAATTATGAAAATGACCAGGCCATATGAAGTTTGAACGCTGGTAAAAAATAATAAAACAGATCAGTGTAGAGTAAATTTTAAATTGTAATTAGGGGGGAAATTTAACATTCAAAGGGCTTCAAATCATGATCAACCCTGAACTAGATTCATGGCCAGACTTACCTTCTGTGTTGTACAGCTCCTAAAATGATTCACTGTCACTACTGTGGTTGTTCTATGAGGTGCAGCAAGTAACAATTCAAGAGTCAAGAGTCAAGAATGTTTATTGTCATATGTCCCAGGTAGAACATTGAAATTCGTACTTGCAGCAGCACAACAGAATATCGAAACATAGTACACATATTAAACATAGTATATTGTAAATAATATAATAAATGATGAAAAAAGTTCAGTATATGTGTACATATACACATACTCACATATACACATATACAGATCATATAAAAGAGAAGACAGACACAAAAAGCTGGAGTAACTCAGTGGGCCAGGCAGCAACTCTGGAAAGAAGTAATGGGTGACGTTTCAGGTCGAGACCCTTTTTCAGACTAGAATATATATATATACTAGACTAAGTGGGACCCATTGGGTCCCAGCTTCACACGGGAGGGCTGGTCCCCCAACGCAATATTCCACCTCTCCACCAATTCAAATATTGCTGGCCAGTGGGGGGGGGGGGGGGGGGGGGGGGGGGGAGGGGGAGGGCTTTCTGGAGCGCTAACATGGGTTTTGTGGGCAGAAGGGACTGGTTTCCAGAGGGCTAGTATGAAAATTGTGGGCCGAATGGATTATTGGGCTGGAAGCTCAGTCACTCAGGCCTGGCAGGCTGGCAGCTCAGAAACTCAGGCCTGGTGGGCTGGCAGCTCAGAAACTGCCAGAAATTCTGCTGAAAACAGGTGACAGACCTGTGAGAGAGAAAGGGGGGAGAGTGGACAATCAATTTTAGACATTTTCATCTATTTTACAGATCACAGCAATGAAGGAGGAAAGTCTATCCTCGCGTGGATCCCTGGAGCAGGTAGTATGGGTGTTGTGGGCTGAAGGACTGGTTTCCAGAGGGCTAGTATGGACATTGTGGACTGAATCGATTCTTGGACTTGCAGTTCAGTGAGTCATGGCTGGTGGGCTGGCAATTCACTAAGTCACGGCTGGTGGGCTGGCACATCAGTCACTTACAGCTGGTGTGGTGGCAGTTCACTCAGTTACCCCTCCTCCCATCACCCCCCAACTCTGCTCCTTGTCATTCCCCTCCCCCCACGCATACAATCCATCTCCCCTCAACCTCCCCCCATGCACTCTTAGTGGCTCTCCGACAGCGCAGCCATTCCTGCCTATTAGGTACCCATTGTGATGAAGAACACGCAGACATGGCAAGTGGAAAAAGGATTTATTAAAGTTTAAAATGTGAATGAGTCTTAAAACATTGCAAGTCCATACCTCACAGCACTCCAAGCAGAGTGGAGGCAGCAAGTCCAACCTGACAGCAAGCAGAGGGCAGGCAGAAGATCCAACCTCACAGCACTCCAAGCAGAGTGCAGGCAGCAAGTCCACAGCCTCACAGCAAGCATAGTGCAGGCAGCAAGTCCAACCTGACAGCAAGCAGAGTGCAGGCAGCAAGTCCAACCTCATAGCACTCCAAGCAGGGTGCGGGCAGCAAGTCCAACCCCATAGCACTCCAAGCACTCCAACAGGGACACACACACACACACACAGGGACACACACACACAGCCACACACACACACACACACACCACACACCACAGGGACACACACACACACACACACAGGGACACACACACACACACACAGACACACACACACAGGGACCCCAGACATACCACACACACAGGGACACACACAAGCACACGCACACAGGCACGCTCGCAACGCGCGCACACACCCCTAAAATGCCAAGTAACTTCAGAACGTGTAAGCATACTGAATCCTGTTACTAACCATATACTCTATGTAAGTAGTTTGAAAAGAGAACACAGGTGTGTCTAAACCAGATGATTCAAATGTTTAAAGCCATTTTTATTCTGAAACACTCCTCTAGAGCTGCTGCTATTGCAAAAACGTGCTTTAAGTAACTTTCAACAAACATACACACCACACTCACCATATGTATGGCAGTAAGCTCTTGAATTACTCAACGGTTCAGGAGGGCGGCATCTCCATGTGGCTTTCCGCACTCAGCGCCACCTCTGAACACCTGAAATGACGCAATCAGCACCACCTCTCCACCAAGCAGAAGTCACGGAATGAGCGGCAATTTTGCATTAAACACAGTCCTGATCTAATAAAACGTTTATTCACGTTTTTTCTTCCAAAGACTGTTGCACAGCAAGTCCCATTTAAAACGTAAGCCACATTTAAAAAGCAAAACACATTTTAAAATAAAGGCACAGTTTAGCGGCACAGTCAAAAGGCACACTTTTCAATTACCGGCACAGTCAAAAGGCACACTTTTCAATTAGCGGACTTTCGAAAGGCACACTTTTCAATTTGCGGCACAGTCAAAAGGCACACTTTTCAATTAGCGGCACAGTCAAAAGGCACAATTTTCAATTAGCGGCACAGTCAAAGGGCACATTTTTCAATTAGTGGCACAGTCAAAAGGCACACTTTTCAATTAGCGGCACAGTCAAAAGGCACACTTTTCAATTAGCGGCACAGTCCAAAGGCACACTTTTCAATTAGCAGCACAGTCAAAAGGCACACCTTTCAATTAGCGGCACAGTCAAAAGGCACACCTTTCAATTAGCAGCACAGTCAGAAGGCACACCTTTCAATTAGCGGCACAGTCAAAAGGCACACTTTTCAATTAGCGGCACAGTCAAAAGGCACACCTTTCAATTAGCGGCACAGTCAAAAAGCAATCTTTTCAATTAGCGGCACAGTCAAAAGGCACACTTTTCAATTAGCGGCACAGTCAAAAGGCACACATTTCAATTAGCGGCACAGTCAAAAGGCACACTTTTCAATTAGCAGCACAGTCAAAAGGCACATAAAAACATGTATTCCTTCCAAACACAGTTCCAAATAAACCACATTAAAGCACATAAAACCACACTAGTAGACATGTGTTCAGTGTTCAGTTTATTCACAGCTCAGACTGAGAGTCGTGACCTTTCCCTCCCCATCTTGCAGCGACTGCGGAACTTCCACACTTCCGGGTTTTATAGTCCCTCCCCCTCCCACCAGAGGGGGCGTGGCCTTTGTGGCATAATTGACAGGAGAGAGCATCTCAACAATTTTTAAACATTAATAGGTCTTTTATTTTTCATCGATGGGAAAAATCCTCTGGCCCTGACAGCTGGAGGGGGACTCTGAGTAAGATGGCCAAAAATCACAGTCGTAAGTGGTAGCAATTTTTCTAAAATCAATATAAAGCGCAAACAGGAAGTGGTCAATTTGACTTTTAATCACTTGTCTTTGTATTTTCAAAGCAAGCACACTTGCCTTTTCATTTTCAAAGCAACCATACTTGCCTTTGCATTTTCAAAGCAAACCCTTTGATTTTTCAAAGCAACCACACTTGCCTTTGCATTTTCAAAGCAACCCCTTTGCATTTTCAAAGCAACCACTTTGCATTTTCAAAGCAACCCCTTTGCATTTTCAAAGCAAACCACCTTTTGCATTTTCAAAGCAAACCACCTTTTGCATTTTCAAAGCAAACCACCTTATGCATTTTCAAAGCAATCCTTTTGCATTTTCAAAGCAATCCTTTTGCATGTTCAAAGCAAACCTTTTGCATGTTCAAAGCAAACCGTTTGCATTTTCAAACTAAACCTTTTGCATTTTCAAACCAAACCTTTTGCATTTTCAAAGCAAACCACCATTTGCATTTTCAAAGCAAACCACCATTTGCATTTTCAAAGCAAACCACCATTTGCATTTTCAAAGCAAACCATTTGCATTTTCAAACCAAACCACCATTTGCAATTTCAAACCAAACCACCATTTGCATTTTTAAACCAAACCACTATTTGCATTTTCAAAGTAAACCACCATTTGCATTTTCAAAGCAAACCTTTTGCATTTTCAAAGCAAACCTTTTGCATTTTCAAAGCAAACTTTTTGCATTTTCAACCAAACCACCATTTGCATTTTCAAACCTAACCTTTTGCATTTGCAAACCAAACCACCATTTGCATTTTCAAGCCAAAACACCTTTTGCATTTTCAAACCAAACCACCTTTTGCATTTTCAAACCAAACCACCTTTTGCATTTTCAAACCAAACCACCATTTGCATTTTCAAACCAAACCACCATTTGTATTTTCAAACCAAACCACCATTTGCATTTTCAAACCAAACCACCATTTGCCACCTTTTGCATTTTCAAACCAAACCACCATTTGCATTTTCAAACCAAACCACCGTTTGCATTTTCAAACCAAACCACCATTTGCATTTTCAAACCAAACCACCATTTGCATTTTCAAACCAAACCACAATTTGCATTTTCAAAGCAAACCACCATTTGCATTTTCAAAGCTAACCACCTTTTGCATTTTCAAAGCAAACCACCTTTTGCATTTTCAAAGCAAACCACCTTTTGCATTTTCAAAGCAATCCTTTTGCATTTTCAAAGCAATCCTTTTGCATGTTCAAAGCAAACCTTTTGCATGTTCAAAGCAAACCGTTTGCATTTTCAAACTAAACCTTTTGCATTTTCAAACCAAACCTTTTGCATTTTCAAAGCAAACCACCATTTGCATTTTCAAAGCAAACCACCATTTGCATTTTCAAAGCAAACCATTTGCATTTTCAAACCAAACCACCATTTGCAATTTCAAACCAAACCACCATTTGCATTTTTAAACCAAACCACTATTTGCATTTTCAAAGTAAACCACCATTTGCATTTTCAAAGCAAACCTTTTGCATTTTCAAAGCAAACCTTTTGCATTTTTCAAAGCAAACTTTTTGCATTTTCAACCAAACCACCATTTGCATTTTCAAACCTAACCTTTTGCATTTGCAAACCAAACCACCATTTGCATTTTCAAGCCAAAACACCTTTTGCATTTTCAAACCAAACCACCTTTTGCATTTTCAAACCAAACCACCATTTGCATTTTCAAACCAAACCACCATTTGTATTTTCAAACCAAACCACCATTTGCATTTTCAAACCAAACCACCATTTGCATTTTCAAACCAAACCACCTTTTGCATTTTCAAACCAAACCACCATTTGCATTTTCAAACCAAACCACTGTTTGCATTTTCACACCAAACCACCATTTGCATTTTCAAACCAAACCACCATTTGCATTTTCAAACCAAACCACAATTTGCATTTTCAAACCAAACCACCATTTTCATTTTCACACCAAACCACCGTTTGCATTTTCAAACCAAACCACCTTTTGCATTTTCAAACCAAACCTTTTGCATTTTCAAACCAAACCTTTTGCATTTTCAAACCAAACCTTTTGCATTTTCAAACCAACCACTTTTGCATTTTCAAACCTACCACTTTTGCATTTTCAAACTACATTTTCAAACTACATTTTCAAACTACATTTTCAAACTACATTTTCAAACTACATTTTCAAACTACATTTTCAAACTACATTTTCAAACTACATTTTCAAACTACATTTTCAAACCACATTAAGGGGACTGACAGGTCAGTAAAACCACTCACAGTTTAGTAGACATGTATTCAGTGTTATTCACCGCTCAGACTGAGAGTCGTGACCTGTCGCCGCCCCATCTTGCAGAGAACTGAGGCACCTCCACACTTCCGGATTTTATAGACCCTCCCCCTCCCACCAGAAGGGGTGTAGCCTTCATGGCATGCATTTTCAAACCAACCACTTTTGCATTTTCAAACCTACCACTTTTGCATTTTCAAACTACATTTTCAAACTACATTTTCAAACGACATTTTCAAACGACATTTTCAAACGACATTTTCAAACGACATTTTCAAACGACATTTTCAAACGACATTTTCAAACTACATTTTCAAACTACATTTTCAAACTACATTTTCAAACCACATTAAGGGGACTGACAGGTCAGTAAAACCACTCACAGTTTAGTAGACATGTATTCAGTGTTATTCACCGCTCAGACTGAGAGTCGTGACCTGTCGCCGCCCCATCTTGCAGAGAACTGAGGCACCTCCACACTTCCGGATTTTATAGACCCTCCCCCTCCCACCAGAAGGGGTGTGGCCTTCATGTCATGATTGACAGGAGTGAGAATCTCAACATTTATTAAACATTAATAAGTCTTTTATTTTTAATCGATGGAAAAATCCTCTGGTCCTTCGCAGCGGAGGGGGACTTTGAGTAAGATGGCCAAAAATCACAGCCGTAATTAGTAGCATTTTTTTCTAAAATCAATATGCTGTGCAACAGGAAGTGGTCAAGATCAGAGTTTTAATTATATAGATATATATATGTATGTATATATATGTATGTATATATATATATATATACTCACATATGTACACATAATAAACAAACAAACAATGATAGTGCAACAATAACTATAATAGTCTATGCAGTTCAGAGATTATTTGAGGTTACAAGATACAAGATACAAGATATATTTTTTATTCACATGTGCCAAATGGCACAGTGAAATGTGATCACCATACAGCCATACAATAAAATAAAGAACACACCACACGATAGAGTTAAACATAAAACATCCCCACACAGCAGAATCATAAGTTTCCCACTGTGAGGGAAGGCACCAAAGTCAGTCTCTTCCTCAATGTTCACCCGTGGTTGGGGCCTCCGGAGCCCTCCGCAGTCGCCGTTAGGGGCAGCCCGCCACTCAGGCCCGCTCGCGGGGATGTTGGCTCTCCGACGTCGGGACTGGAGGCCAACCTCAGTGGCTTGGACCTCCAAAACGGCCACTTCCCACTGGAGTCCGCGGCTCCCGACGTCCCCAGGCCGCGCCGGGTGGAGATTCAATACTGGCGGCCCTCGGCAAAGGGCCCCAGGATTCCGCGATGTCGGTCAGCGCCGCCCGCGTTGGGAGCTCCGCGAACCACAGCTCCATGATGTCGACTCTGCAGGCCCAACGCTCCAAACGGAGAACCAGGTAGGCACCGCCCGCTCCGCGGTGAATCCAGCGCCGTGCCGCCGCAGTTGTAGCTTTGGTCCGGTCTCCGGTAGGAAAGGCCGCTCTGATCCAACTGATAGGCCGCGAGGAGGGGGGCGAGGACGCGACTTGGAGAAATAGTTCCATCCCCACCAGGAAGCGACTAAGAAACGGTTTCCCCCTTACCCTACCCCCCTACCCCACATAGAAAAGCTAAAGTAACCCCAAAACAAACAGTTTAGACAAATTAAAATTAAAAAAGAAGGGAAAAAACAGACAGGCTGTAGGCAGAGGCGCCTTCAATGCAGCGCTCCAAGTGGTTGTAGTGTTTAATAGTCTAATGGCTGTAGGGAAGTAGCTGTTCCTGAACCTGGAAATTACAGTTTTCAGGCAGGGGTGAAATGAGTGTGTGGCCAGGGTGTTGTGGGTCTCTGATGATGTAGGTTTCCTTTTTGAGGCAGCGACTCCGGTAAATCCCTTCGACGGTGGGAAGGTCAGAACCCGTGATGGATTGGGCAGTGTTCACAACAATTTGGCAACATGTAGGGGTGGAGAGGATGAAACTGCACATATATCATCCCAATGGACTTCTAGCATTTTGTGCTGAAGGTAGACAAAAGTGCTGAAGAAACATCTATGGAGGGAAGGAAATAGGCAACGTTTCGGGGCCGAAACACTTCTTCAGACTGATGTAGGGTGGAGATGTGGAAAAGAAAGGAAAAAGGAAGAGGAGGAGCCCGAGGGCTGAGGGAAAGCTGAGAAGGAGAGGAGACAGCAAAGGCTACTGGAAATTAGTGAATTCAATGTTTATGCCACTAGGGTGCAGACTGCCCAAGGGGAATATGAGGTGTTGCTCCTCCAATTTCTGGTGGTGCTCACTCTGGCCATGGAGGAGGCCCAGGACAGAGAGGTCGGATTCAGAATGGGAGGGGGAGTTGAAGTGCTGAGCCACCGGGAGATCAGGTTGGTTAATGCGGACCGAGCGGAGGTGTTCGGCGAAACGATCGCCAAGCCTACGCTTGGTCTCACCGATGAAGGTCAGCTGACATCTAGAGCAGCGGATGCAATAGATGAGGTTGGAGGAGATGCAGGTGAACCTCTGTCACACCTGGAACGACTGCTTGGGTCCTTGAATGGAGTTGAGGGGGGATGTAAAGCGACAGGTGTAGCACCTCTTGCGATTGCAAGGGAAAGTGCCCGGGGAGGGGGTGGTGCGGGAGGGAAGGGAAGAATTGACCAGGGAGTTATGGAGGGAGCGGTCTTTGCGGAAAGCAGACAGGGGGGGAAATGGGAAGATGTGGCGAGTGGTGGGGTCACGTTGGAGGTGGCAAAAATGACAGAGGACTATTTGTTGTATGTGACGGCTGGTGGGGTGAAAGGTGAGGACTAGGGGGACTCTGCCCTTGTTACGAATGGGGGGATGGGGAGAGAGAGCAGTGTTACGGGGTATGGAAGAGACCCTAGTGGGAGCATCATCTATAGTAGGGGAGGGGAACCCCCGTTCCCTGAAGAATGAGGACATTTCCGATGATGAAGAATGGCTTTTCTCTGTTACCAAGTGTCATTGATCATCCGAGCCATTCAGGAATAACTGAAAATAAATCTGACTAAGTAAGAATGCAAAAAAATATTTTAAGGTAGATTTGTTTAAAATGCATTAAAAACTGCTGTCCATGAAAGATACAAAAATGCAAAGCCATATTTTTTTAATTACCTCAATACATTTTCACGAAGGACAGAAACCACAATCAAATGAACAAGGAAAGAAGGAACGGCAGATGCAGCTTTGCAGAAAAAAAAGGTACAAAGTGCTGGATTAACTCAGGGGGGTCAGACAGCATCCCTGGAGAACATGGGTAGGTGATGTTTTGGGTCGGGACCCTTCTTCTCACTGATTCAAAGTCATCAGTCTCTCGAAGGGTCCCGATCCGATACGTTACCTATTCTACAGGGATGTTGCCTGATCCGCTGACTTAGTCCAGCACTTTGTGTTATTTTTTTCAAATGAATTAGATTGTACCAGCTATGGCTCAAGTAAAATTCTTGGAGCGGCACGGTGGCGCAGCGGTAGAGTTGCTGCCTCACAGCGTTTGCAGCAGCGGAGACCCGGGTTCTATCCTGACTACAGGAGTTTGTACGTTCTCCCCATGACCTGCGTGGGTTTTCTCCGAGATCTTCAGTTTCCTCCCATTGGAGGAAAGATGTGGGTAAATTGGCATGGTAAGTGTAAAAATTGTCCCTGGTGTGTAGGATAGTATTACTAAGCGGGAATCACTGGTCGGCGCGGACTCGGTGGGTCGAAAGGCCTGTTTCCGCGCTGTATCTCTAAACTGAACAAAACAAAATGAAAACTGAGTCTCCAACCTTCTGGGTAAGCAACAGACAGAGCGCCCCTAGATTTGTCAGTAAATCCAAGAGCACCGTAAAAGGTCCCATACACACCCATCTGACTACCAGCATTTTCCCAACTTGCGCATTGCCACTTGTAGATGCAGAATTACAGAATGCCAAACAATTACATTTTGAATTTGGAGACAAACCACAAAAACTATTAGCACGTCAGTTACGAAAAATGGAAGGGGAAAAAATAATTCATAAAATTAGAACAGAGACAGGAGAATTATTAAAAATGCCCAAGGACATAAATGATAGATTTCTCCAATACTATTATAACCTTTATTCAACTAAAACAGTAGCACAACCAGAAGGAATAGCAGATTTTTTACTAAAATGTAATTTAAAAGGTTTAGATTCAAACGATAGAGAATTATTAGAAAGGGAGATTACGATAAAGGATATTGAAGAGTCTATTGGTTCTTTAAAAAATGGTAAAGCAGTAGGACCAGATGGTTTAGACTCCGAATTTTATAAAAAAATTTATGATTTGCTTTGCCCACGGTTACAAAGACTGTATGAATATATCTATACTCAACAGAAACTTCCAGACACTTTAAATGAATCTATAATAACACTTATTCCTAAAGCTGATAAAGATCTGGAAGACCCGGGATCATACAGAGCAATTGCACTTTTAAATACAGATCAGAAAATATTAACTAAAATACTAGCGCATAGATTAAGTACAGTGATGAATAAATTAATACACCCTGACCAAACAGGCTTTATTCAGAAACGGTATTCATATTATAATCTAAGAAGATTATTTAATATTATATATTCCAAGAGAATTATTAACGAAGATCTAGCAATAATCTCACTTGACGCTGAAAAAGCATTTGATCAGGTGGAATGGTCTTATCTATTTTCGGTGATGGAAAATATGCAGCTAGGGGAGAAATTCTGTACATGGATAAAACTGTTATATACAAATCCCACGGCTAGAATACTTACAAACCAAAGGTTGTCATCTAAATTTAGCCTATCTAGAGGTTGTAGACAAGGATGCCCGTTATCTCCATTATTATTTGCGCTTGCTATTGAGCCACTGGCAGAAAGAGTTAGGGGGCATCCGGAAATACATGGGTATAACACAAAGGACACAGTGAATAAAATTTCTCTATACGCAGATGATGTATTAATTTACATTACAAAACCAGACATTAGTATTCCAAACTTATTAAAGCTAATAACCCAATTTGGTTCACTTTCAGGATACAGAATAAATTGGAATAAAAGTGAAATTATGCCAATAAGGGAACATAACAAACAGATAATACAACAATTTCCATTTAAAATAGTAAATGAAAAATTTAAATATCTAGGTATTTATATAACTAAGAGATATACATCATTATTTAAAGCAAATTTTCCCCCATTACTGAACAAACTACATAAGAATATTCAATACTGGAAAACACTTCCTATCTCAATGGTTGGCAAAATTAATGCTATAAAAATGATTTTTTTACCGCAAATATTATACCTTTTTCAGACAATTCCGATATATCTGACAAAAAACTTTTTTTTAAAACTGGACTCTATTGTTAATGATTTTATCTGGGATTATAAGAATCATAGGATAAACAAAAGACACTTGTGTAAATCAAAAATAAATGGAGGCTTGGTTTTACCCAACTTTTTGTTTTATTTCTGGGCTGTTAATATTAAAAATATGAATTTCTGGTTGGAAGAAATAGATCATCAACCAGACTGGTTAAAAATGGAAAAGGAAGATTGTTTACCTTTTGATATCGGTTCGATATTATTTGCTACGTCTAAATTAAACAAAAAAATTTATAGGGAAAACCCTATAATATTTAGTGCTATACGAATTTGGAAACAATTAAAAAAGACATTAAAATTAGATAATTTATCACTTTTTCTTCCAATTGTGAATAACCCTTTGTTTAAGCCTTCATGGTTGGACGGGGGTTTTACACAATGGAAGAATTATGGAATTAAAAATATGGGACAACTTTATAAGGAAGGCACCTTTCTGACATTTCAGGAGTTGCAACAGACTCGTGGACTTCGAGGAAATGATTATTTCAGATATCTTCAACTTAGAGATTATGTAAAATCGAACTCTCAAAATTTTCGATTTAGAAATTCAGAAATTCTTGATGAATGTTGGAACAAACATCCTAATACAGAAAAATTAATATCTTATATATATAATATCTTATTAGACAGTGACATTCCTTCGACGGAATTACACAGACAAACATGGGAAGAAGAATTAAATCAAGTAATAACGAAAGATACTTGGGAAGAAAGTTTGCAACACATACATCAGTGCTCACTAAACGCCAGACATTCTCTAATACAATTTAAAGTAATACATAGGTTACATTATTCAAAAACAAAACTACATAAAATTTTTCAACATATCTCACCTATATGTGATAAATGTCAACATTTAGAAGCTTCATTATCTCATATGTTTGCAAACTGTATAAAAATTAAAAAATTCTGGGTAAATATTTTCAGTATAATATCTAAAGTAACCGGCACACAAATGGACCCAGATCCAAAATTAATAATACTCGGAATATTAGAATTAAATCAAACATTTAGAACAACACAAAGAAACTTTATTGATTATAGTTTAATAACAGGAAAAAAATTAATTCTAAAATTTTGGAAAGGCCCTACGGCCCCCACAATCAAAATGTGGATTATAGAAATGACGGAGACCTTAAACGTGGAAAGAATCAGATTTTCCCTGTTGGACAAACAGGAATTATTCGTAGGAACATGGTCTCCTTTTATTGATTACTTAAAGGGTCAGAATAGTTCAGCACAGGAACCTGACTAGCACTCGGTCTAAAGAATGGATGAAATGCTATACTCTGAAATGTACGAACATATCTCGAATGAAGTTTTTTATTTCAATAAATTTTTCCATTCTTCTTTAACTATTTTCTCTTTTTTTTTTTTTTTTTTATACTTCTTCTCTTTCTTTTCTTTCTTTACTTCATCTATCTCTTTAGTTCTATTTAGTTTAAAAAAAAAAAAAGGCAAAAGGTATTGGAGACAATGTAATAATAATTGATAATATTATCAATTTAAAAATGTCAGACTGTAATGATGTAAATAAATTGTGTACTTATCTCCAATAATAAAAAAATTAAAAAAATAAAAAAAAAGAATTACAGAATGCATTGCTCATGCACAACAGTTGGAGTGTCAATTGTTCCTGGAACTGCCAGCAAGCTGAAAGCAGGTTACAGACATTATCTTCTGGTCAATACACACTTTAAGTTCAATTCACTATTACATGGGATAAGCAAATGTCTTATTTAATACACAGTATAAATTTTGTGTGAAACAATAGTATGTTGTTCATTTGACCATTTTAAATAGTCTGATAAATTAGGATTACTACATTGATAATCTTTCATTTTAAAGAGTCTATGGCTTACAAATTCTTCCCATATTTTAGCGTTTTGAGCATATGTAACTTTATTTTAAACTAAAATAAAACAACTGTGATTCTTGGTGTAGAATACCCTGGCATTACATGTTCTGTCACATTCAATGCCTTGGTTCTTATCTGCATTAAAAATGCTCTGGAGGACTGTGTTAGTACTCTGTTCAGCTCATACCCAGAAGGACATACAATTTCTAGCCTGTCGCCTGTTCTCTCTGTCATTAGAAACTATGTTTGGATTGCTCTGCTGTTCAAGATAAATTGCTCAATATGCTTCCTCAAATGTCAAGTAGAAAACATAGAAATGATCAATATACTGACTTGTTTTATTGTGTGCTTCAATAGGGAACTTTAACAGACAACCAAATCAATAGATGCTACAACATTTTGTGACAGTTTGTTTCAAAACCCACACGCATACCTTTAAAATGCAAAATTGTCATGACCTATGTCTATGAACCCGCAGGGACAGCAACTATATGATTGAATTATCCACAATCGCCCAAGGAAAACAATTGCAGTTTTCAGGCCTTCATACTGATAATGTCATGCCTTCGTAATATCATTGTGATATCATTGCTGAGGTGACCCGTTGTCTTGTCAAACACGTTTCATTGTACCATTGACCCTGTGTTAACCTACATATGACAAATAAAACTGAACTGAACTGTATATTTGGAGTAAAAAGTATCAAATCAGCTAAGTCTGAATCATTAAAGATTGGACTCCTGCCATTGGTATTAGTATTGGTTTATTATTGTCATGTGTACCGACAGAGAGTGAAAACTTTGCTTTACATGCTTTCCAGGCAAATCATACCATACATGAGTACATTTCATAGTTTAGTTTAGTTTAGTTTAGAGATACAGCATCTAAACAGGCACTTTGGCCCACCAAGTCTGCACCGGCCAGCAATCCCCACACATTATCACTATCCTACGCACATTCGGGACAATTTTACATTTACATCAAGCCAATTAAGCTACAAACTTGTACGTCTTTGGAGTGTGGGAGGAAACCAAAGATCTCAGAGAAAACCCACGCAGGTCATGGGGAGAACATACAAACTCCTAACAGACAAGCACCTGTGGCCAGGATTGAACCCAGGTCTCTGGCACTGTAAAGCAGTAGCTCTACCGCTATGCCACCATGCCACCAGGATAGTGTTAAAGAGAAACGAAACATAGTGTGGAATATATCATCGTAGCTTCCAGAGGTGTATTTTAAAAAATGACTAGGGCTGCAATGAGGTAGATTGGAAGATAGGGAAACTCAACCCTAGCATATGACTGTCAAGTTAAGGGACATTTCAATCCCCCTAGGTGGACAAAAATGCTGAAGAAACTCAGCGGGAGAGGCAGCATCTATGGAGCGAAGGAAATAGGCGACGTTTCGGGTCGAGACCCTTCTTCAGACTGATGTGGGGGTGAGGGGGGGAGCGGGAAGAAGAAAGGAAGAGGCGGAAACAGTGGGCTGTGGAAGAGCTGGGAAGGGGAGGGGGAAAGAAGGAGAAAGCAGGCACTACCTGAAATTGGAGAAGTCAATGTTCATACCGCTGGGGTGTAAACTTCCCAAGCGAAATATGAGGTGTTGCTCCTCCAATTTACGGTGGGCCTCACTCTGGCCATGGACGAGGCCCAGGACAGAAAGGTCGGATTCGGAATGGGAGGGGGGGTTGAAGTGCTGAGCCATCGGGAGATCAGGTTGGTTATTGCGAAGGTGTTGGGCGAAGCGATCGCCAAGCCTACGCTTGGTCTCACCGATGTAGAGCAGTTGACACCTAGAGCAGCGGATGCAAGAGATGAGGTTGGAGGAGGTGCAGGTGAACCTCTGCCACACCTGGAAGGACTGCTTGGGTCCTTGAATGGAGTCGAGGGGGGAGGTAAAGCGACAAGTGTAGCATTTCCTGCGGTTGCAAAGGAAAGTGCCAAGAGAGGGGGTGGTTTGGGTGGGAAGGGACAAATTGACCAGGGAGTTACGGAGGGAGCGATCTCTGCGGGAAGCCAAAAGGGGAGGAGATGGGAAGTTGTGGCCAGTGGTGGGATCCCGTTGGAGGTGGCGAAAATGTCGGAGGATTATTTGTTGTATGTGACGGCTGGTAGGGTGGAAGGTGAGGACAAGGGGGACTCTGCCATTGTTACGAGTGGGGGGGATGGGGAGTGTGAGCAGAGTTATGGGGTATAGAAGGGACCCTGGTGAGAGCCTCATCTATGGAAGAAGAGGGGAACCCCCGTTCCCTAAAGAATGAGGACATCTCCGATGCAGTGCAGATGCAGATGCAGATACGTCGTAGACGGAGGAATTGGGAGTAGGGGATGGAGTCCTTACAGGAAGCAGGGTGGGAAGAAATGTAGTCCAGATAGCCATAGGAGACAGTGGGTTTATAGTAGATGTCAGTGCGTAGTCTGTCACCTGTGATGGTGATAGTGAGGTCTAGAAACGGTAGGGAAATGTCGGAAATGGTCCAAGTGTACTTGATTGCCGGATGGAAGTTAGTGGTGAAATGGATGAAGTCAGTGAGTTCTGTATGGGTGCAGGTAGCACCAATGCAGTCGTCGATGTAGCGGAGGTAGAGTTTGGGGACAGGGCCTCGAACAAGGATTGTTCGACGTACCCTACAAAGAGGCAGGCATAGCTTGGGCCCATGTGCATTCCCATAGCTACGCCTTGGATTTGGAGGAAATGGGAGGAGTCAAACGAAAAGTTGTTACAGTTAATGACCAGCTCTATTGGTTGGTTCTGTGATCTAGGAAGAAACGGAGGGCTTTAAGATTCTCCTGGTGGGTGATGGAGGTGTAGAGTGACTGGACGTCCATGGTGAAGATGAGGGAATGGGGGCCTAGTAAACGGAATTCATGGAGGAGACGAAGAGCATGTGAGGTGTCTTGAACATAGGTAGGGAGGGATTTAACCAGAGGGGATAGGATGGGGGTCGAGATATGTGGAAATATGTTTGGTGGGGCACAAACAGGCAGAAATAATTGGTCTGCCGGGACAGTCAGGTTTGTGGATTTTGGGGAGAAAGTAAAATCGGGCCGTGCGGGGCTGGGGGACGATGACGTTGGAGGCTCATTAATCCCCCTAAGCACTTTGTGATGGATGCGATGAAGTTAGTTGTTGAGATACCTGAGGGGCCTATCCTATTGACTTTTACTTTATATCACTCCCTATGTCTGATACTCTCAGAGAGAACAATGTGCATAAACCATGCACATCTCATTGCTTCGTAGTATTAGCAGACTCAATAAATCCTCAGACTTAATGCATAAATAGAAGCCCAATTTCCTGACTCGTTCCACAAAAGTTCCCATTACCTGTAATGTTTTTAAATAGTTTCATAGATAGATTCTCCAAAATGATGTATTTTCTTCATCAGCATGCTGCTCAACTCAATGCATATTCAGTTCCTTGCTCATGTACTAATTATTCCACACTTATCCACAGGAACTGCATCCTCCACCCATAGGCAATGTTAATTAAATGATCAAGACTCTTCTGAGTCTTGCTCCAGTGATTCTCATTATTTGTTCTGGTTCGGCTTTTGGTGATAGAACACCACTTGTGGAACTATATCAAAGTGGTGACGATTGAACGAAATGTTCAAGGAATCAAATTAAAATCAGATTTGCTGAAATGAAATAATTGAAGATGTAACTTATTTCTCCAAGTTGATGCTGCCCATTGATGACAGTAGTGTTTTTGTTAAAAGAAGGAACTTAATGATCATCGGTGTAAACCAACATCTGCAGTTCCTTCCTACACGTGATCTGGAAGTTCATTCGTTCATGTGCATCAGTGATAGCCCATCAAGTCTACTCCGCCATTCAATAATGGCTAATCTATCTCTCCCTCCTAACCCCATAACCCCTGACACCCGAACTAATCAAGACTTGATATTAGACTTGATCAAGACTAATCAAGTTGATACACCCATTCCTATTCTCCAGATATTCTGCCAGACTCGTTGAGTTACATTTCTGTGTCTATCTTCTGGAGGTCGATAGGATTTGCCAGTAGTTTAGTGTTAACTGAGAGTTTCTCTATGTATGCTTCAAATTTCTGTGTTCACATGAGAATATGAATGCTCCAAACTTGCCAAATGCTCTTCATAATTGTTTTATCAATTGTGCTGCAATAATGATACCACCTGACATGGAAACAATAAATCGGTTTATTTCAATGCAAACAACTTGCTGCAAAGTGCCATTAATAAAGTTGTTAATATTGACCAAATTAAAGACACCGTAAAATGGAGGATCCCTGCATTTGTCAGAATTGCTTAACCTTTGTCAGTGGAAATTTACAGGCTGTGGATGACGCCGGCCAGTCTAAGCCTAGATTAATATGCAGGATGGTGAAAGTTCCAGGTGTTCTCCTAATTTCCTCCTAATTGATAAAATGTATAACAACTCTGCAAAGTAACTTAAAATGCATTGCTTTGATTGGATTGCTGCAAAGGGATTGTAAATAAATAATGTAAATAATGTAGCAAAACAGTTACCCTGCTGTTTGTTGATTGGCCAAAGTGTTAAGCCCTGGCAGGATTGTTTTGAGTTCCAGGGTAAATGTTGCATTATTCAGTTAGTTAGCTTCCTTTCAGAAGCTTCTGCAAGAAACATTGTTTGGGAGACTCTGTAATTGGTTAGGGGAACAGTCAAAAATGTATTGATGTAATTAATATGTTTGATTGAACTGTAAAGAGACCACCCCTATGGCCCCTCAAGGTTCGTGGACCTATAAAAGGTGGCCCCCATTTAGATCAGTGACGATCTTCTGGAGGGGCGCTTGGGACTGCGTGACCTTTTGGAGTGTGTCTGCTTGCATGAGGCTGAAGGGCTTGGCCAGGCAGAGACAAGGATCGAACCCGCAGTGGTTTAGGTATCGTATAGGGGAATTTGTGTTTCATTCTGAAAATAAAGATTAGTTGGTCCAGTGCTTGAGTCAGTGTTTTTACTGAACTAGACTTGGGGGGTAAGCTTTAGGAGCGTATTTACACTGTTTATTAATTAATTGAGTTCCACAATGTGTTTAATTATTTAAAAGTGTGTTAAATGTCTTAATTTATTGTAAACGTTTTATGATTTTTAAATATTTCAATTATTTCACAGATTTTTTCTACATTTTGAACTGTTTGAAAGTTCCTGAAATTTAGAAATATTCATAGATCTTAATTGTTTTACCAGCTTATTGGTGCAATTATTGGTTTATGGGCAGGGCCTATTCTGTCATCGTGTAGCGCAAAGTCCTTCAGCTGAACAAACTCTGCTGAACAAACTCTCTGTAATGGAACAGGCAATGTGTCACTACAGAAATATCTAACTGCTTATGATAAATTTGGATGGTGGGGCCACTTGACCATTCATGGGATATGGAGCAAACACTCCAAATGTATCCGTTTGTAGTTTCTCCAAAAAAAGCTTCCATGACCTCTGAAAGAAGTGAACTGGGTGGTACAGTGGCACAGTGGTAGAGTTGTTGCCTTACAGCGCCACAGACTCTCGTCAGATTCTGACTATGGACATGGATTATGTATGTTCACCCTGTGACCACATTGGTTTTCTCCTGGTGCTCTGGTTTCCTCCCACATTCCAATAATGTGACAGTTTGTAGGTTAATTTCGCTTCTTAAATTGCCTCTAGCGTGTAGGATGTGAAACTGAGATACCACGGAATGAGTGTATGGATGATGGTTGGTGTGGATTTGATGGCTGAAAGGCCTGTTTCCATGTCATATCTCTAAAACTAAAACTAAAAGTAAATCTTTGAGTCCTAACAACCAAATCAGTCAGTCAAATCAATCTGTCCTATGGTTTATGATATTCTTTTAAAAAAGAATGAATAGTTTTCCTCAAAGGAGTGATGACATGTATTGTACATCGCTTGTACCTTCAGAATCTTTGCTTTTTTCTCAAGTAAAGATGCATTGTTAATTTAACCATATGAGGCTTTAATGTGGACTTTACAAATTTTCATATTTCACTTACCCAGTCTCAATTAATGTTGTTTTCCCATCATCATGTGAGAATAAAAGTAATAGGGAGGAATTTTGATGTAGAATCCTGGAAAGGTGTTCTTCATCAGTTGAGCCTAAATTCAGTTTAGTCTAGTTCCGAGATACATGACCTTCGGCGCACTGAGTCTGCGCTGCCAAGCGATCCCCGCACACTAACACTATTCTACACACACTAGGGACAATTTACAATTTTACCAAACCAATTAGCCTACAAACGTGAACATCTTTTGGAGTGTGGGAGGAAACCAGAGCTCCCAGAGAAAACCCAGGCAGGTTACGGGGAGACACAAAATGCTGGAGTAACTCAGCGGGACAGGCAGCATCTCTGGAGAGAAGGAATGGGTGACGTTTCCGGTCGAGACCCTTCTTCAGATTGATGTCAGGGGAGTGGACGGGACAGAGATAGAATGTTAAGGTTACGGGGAGAGCATACAAACTCCATACAGACAGCACCTCTAGTCAGGATCGAACCCTGGTCTCTGGCGCTGTAAGGCAGCAACTCTACCGCTGTGCTACTGTGCCGCCTGTAAAGGTGCTACATGGTAATGCCAGTACACTGTACTCTTTCAACTTAATTCCATTGAATTCAAAGGGATGTGTGATTTTGGAGAAAATCACACATTGTACAGAAGTTATTATGAAGCGTTTTTAACACACTGATGGAATGGAATTCTAAATACACGTATAACTAGAGGATTTAATGTCATCTAAAGTTATTTCACATTTACTTTTTAATGAATTGAATATTAAAAAGAAATAAACTGAAGTTATTATTTTAAATATTACTCCATGAACATTCCAGGGAATTGCAATTCAGCTGGCATACACTACCTGTGTGTATCAACCAGTTTTATGTGTGAGCATTCATGTCAACATTTTAATCAGGGTGAGAAAAAAAATCCATTGACCATATATCCATTTGGTTGCCCTAAAACATCTTGTCAGTGCATTACACCATCTATGCTGATTGAAATGGCAAGCAAGATTGTACATTTCAATGCTCATTTCCATGCTGGCGAAGGTGAGAAGATTAGACTTTGGCATCACTGCAGCATTCAGCATGTGGAATTACAGAGATGGCAATTGCCATGCTCTATACTTTCAGGCTAGTTCTAAGAAGGTGAAACCTAGTAATTTAAGTTCAAGGCATCTTAAAGATGAATGCAGTTTATGCTTTAAATTGTCACCCTTCCAGTAGTCTGGATAATTTCTTCACATCTTTCAGAATACTTATATTTTTAAGACATAATCATGAAAACGAATCACTAGTTCATTACCATAGCCAAAGAGACAAAAACAAATCAAAATATTTTTGCTTAATAATTTTCAAATAAATCAATGAACCCTAATTATTCAGCTGATGTGCATTAAATCAAATCTTTAAAACAGCTAAACTGTGAAAGCATTATGAAAGTGAAATAGTAATTTTATCAGTTGCGGTGCAGTGTTAATTGTGTTAATGAAGTGTGCATTAGCATGTCTGTATACTCATCAGCTCCTCAGGGGCTTTTGTGGTATCAAAGCTACCTGCCGGCTTACACGAGTTTCAGTTCACAAATCAAAGCAATTCATCCCTGGCTGGTAACGGCCTTGGCTCAGAAAAGTGTGTTAAATGACCGAGGGCATGCTTACTCCACTCCAATTTTTTGTTCTATTTCAGATGCAGAGCACCATGTGTTACGTTAGTTACCAACAGAGCATGATTTGTCTTAGGAACAAATAGATTAGGTCGTGAGTGATGGAGGCAGTGGTCTCCCGATCTTTGGATTGTGCCCAAAGTAAATTAATGCCAAATTATCAGTCAACGTAAAGGCTCTGAAACTCAGGTGAAGCTAATGTCACACATTTAAAATACAGAATACTTCCTGACAAAACATACAAAATATATTAGATAACCCCAAAAACAATCTTCACTCAGTCTTCCTGAAAGTTTGCAAAACTCTCATCATGAACTTACACAGTACTGGTTTTACTTGCCGGTGAAGGAAAATACGATAATCTCTCCCGACAATTGGATTACTGGAACATATTTCTCCAAGTATGAATAACATGTATATGCTCTTCACCTGCTGATTCTGCTGCTTTCCTGTTTAGTTTAATAATTTTATTTTCAAAACAATCTTTTATGATGCATTCATTTTTGAAATGGAATCACTATTGAAGTTTGTATTTTACAGTTGATGCATATATCTAAGTTCAGTTTATTAAGAATGGTTTAAAAGGTCTCTCATGAGATACTAAAGGTAGACACAAAGTGCTGGAGTAACTCAGCAGGTCAGGCAGCGTGTCTGAATCGAAAGGACAGGTGACATTTTGGGTCACGACTCTTTGGGTCATCACCTATCCTTTCCCTCCAGAGATGCTGCCTGACCCGCTGAGTTACTGCAACACGTTGTGTCTGTCTTTGGTACAAACCAGCATCTATGCTTTGTTTCTACACTTATCTCATGTGATACTTATTGGAAACATCCAAAGGTATTCTATCTGAAAAAAAACTGCAGCAGCATGGACAGAAGGTTAAATGATGGAGGGAAAAATTAACCTTGTGTGTATTCAAAAAGAATTGCACATGTTGCAGCTCAAAAGGTGGGGCTGGTTCCATTTTTAATCTTAAAATGTAGGTTTGAACTTATATTCATATGGACAAAATACAGTTTCATTTATAATAAGAGGAAGAGAGTAAAGTCCAGAAGGATGTAGACGGATGAATACAAAAAACAAACTTTCAAATACAGTAATTTAACAATTCTAAATCTACCTTTTAGGAAAGTAAACAAGAAAGGGAGAATACTACGAATGAAATGAGAGCAAAGAATGCAAATGAACTAAATGGTCTAGAATTTCAAACATACAATTTCATGAAAATACAATGAATGGATTATTGAATTTTGGTTTCTATGATAGGGATTTCTACAACACTATCATTACAACACAGGTGGAGTGTTGTGTGTTGTGTTCATTATCTCATTATAATTGTAATTGTAATTAATTTATTAGCCAAGTATGTAAACATACAAGGAATTTCATACAAAAAAGCAACAAGATACATAAGCACATAAAAATTGGTTAAACAGAGCACTCAGCATAAGCGGAGACCCACAGCCATCAGTTCAATGTCCGGGCCACACACACGCTCCTTCACCGCCCGAACAGTCAGAAAGCCATCCACACTCGCACTAGACTCCGGGATGTCCTCATGGAACCATGTCCCCGAAAAACACTGAGATCACTGCATTCACGGCACTCCCTCCAAGTAAAAACAGCGAAAGAAGAAAAAGACGAGACAGGCTGTTGGCGCGGCTGCCATATAGGGTACCAGCGCTGTTCCAGCGCTGTTTTTCTCAGTCCCTACCTGGTCAGAGATGCGGCTTTTCTCCGAGTCGTATCTTCGCCCCTTCCTCGTGGCCTACCAACGGGACTGGAGCAGCGTTTCCTGCCGGGACCGGCCAGGACAATCAGCTTCGGCGGTGGCACAGCGCTGAAGCACCATCACAGAGTGGGCGATGCCTTACTGAGGGTTGCCATGTGGTAAGCTCCAGAGTGCTGTGACTGCTGAGTCCAACATCGCGGAGCTGCGGTCTGTGGAGCGTCCAGCAGCGTGGCGGCGCTGAACTTTAAACACCGCGGAGCCTGGGATCTCTCGCCGAGATCGCCAGTGTTGGAGCTCCGACCAGCGCGGCCTGTGGACTTCGGGAGCCGCGATCTCCGGGGAGGAAGCGGCCGTTCCAGATGCTCCAAGCCGCTGAGAGTGTTCTTCCGACGCCGGAGTTCCATCATCCGACGAGAGGGCCTGAATCATTGGGCTGCCGTAGCGGCGACTGCGGAGGCCTCAATAGGCCCATGGGTGAACAGGGGATAGGACTGGACTTTGCTGCCTTCCCTCACAGTGGGAACCATTGTGGGGGGATTTTTTAATGTTTATTGTTAAATTCTTTAATGTTGTGTCTTATTTTTATTGGTGTGCTGCAGATGGCAAGTCTCTGAATTTCCCTGAGTTGTTGTTGTTGTTGTTGTCGTCAATCCATCCATCCATCCATCCATCCATCCATCCATCCATCCATCCATCCATCCATCCATCCATCCATCCATCCATCCATCCATCCATCCATCCATCCATCCATCCATCCATCCATCCATCCATCCATCCATCCATCCATCCATCCATCCATCCATCCATCCATCCATCCATCCATCCATCCATCCATCCATCCATCCATCCATCCATCCATCCATCCATCCATCCATCCATCCATCCATCCATCCATCCATCCATCCATCCATCCATCCATCCATCCATCCATCCATCCATCCATCCATCCATCCATCCATCCATCCATCCATCCATCCATCCATCCATCCATCCATCCATCCATCCATCCATCCATCCATCCATCCATCCATCCATCCATCCATCCATCCATCCATCCATCCATCCATCCATCCATCCATCCATCCATCCATCCATCCATCCATCCATCCATCCATCCATCCATCCATCCATCCATCCATCCATCCATCCATCCATCCATCCATCCATCCATCCATCCATCCATCCATCCATCCATCCATCCATCCATCCATCCATCCATCCATCCATCCATCCATCCATCCATCCATCCATCCATCCATCCATCCATCCATCCATCCATCCATCCATCCATCCATCCATCCATCCATCCATCCATCCATCCATCCATCCATCCATCCATCCATCCATCCATCCATCCATCCATCCATCCATCCATCCATCCATCCATCCATCCATCCATCCATCCATCCATCCATCCATCCATCCATCCATCCATCCATCCATCCATCCATCCATCCATCCATCCATCCATCCATCCATCCATCCATCCATCCATCCATCCATCCATCCATCCATCCATCCATCCATCCATCCATCCATCCATCCATCCATCCATCCATCCATCCATCCATCCATCCATCCATCCATCCATCCATCCATCCATCCATCCATCCATCCATCCATCCATCCATCCATCCATCCATCCATCCATCCATCCATCCATCCATCCATCCATCCATCCATCCATCCATCCATCCATCCATCCATCCATCCATCCATCCATCCATCCATCCATCCATCCATCCATCCATCCATCCATCCATCCATCCATCCATCCATCCATCCATCCATCCATCCATCCATCCATCCATCCATCCATCCATCCATCCATCCATCCATCCATCCATCCATCCATCCATCCATCCATCCATCCATCCATCCATCCATCCATCCATCCATCCATCCATCCATCCATCCATCCATCCATCCATCCATCCATCCATCCATCCATCCATCCATCCATCCATCCATCCATCCATCCATCCATCCATCCATCCATCCATCCATCCATCCATCCATCCATCCATCCATCCATCCATCCATCCATCCATCCATCCATCCATCCATCCATCCATCCATCCATCCATCCATCCATCCATCCATCCATCCATCCATCCATCCATCCATCCATCCATCCATCCATCCATCCATCCATCCATCCATCCATCCATCCATCCATCCATCCATCCATCCATCCATCCATCCATCCATCCATCCATCCATCCATCCATCCATCCATCCATCCATCCATCCATCCATCCATCCATCCATCCATCCATCCATCCATCCATCCATCCATCCATCCATCCATCCATCCATCCATCCATCCATCCATCCATCCATCCATCCATCCATCCATCCATCCATCCATCCATCCATCCATCCATCCATCCATCCATCCATCCATCCATCCATCCATCCATCCATCCATCCATCCATCCATCCATCCATCCATCCATCCATCCATCCATCCATCCATCCATCCATCCATCCATCCATCCATCCATCCATCCATCCATCCATCCATCCATCCATCCATCCATCCATCCATCCATCCATCCATCCATCCATCCATCCATCCATCCATCCATCCATCCATCCATCCATCCATCCATCCATCCATCCATCCATCCATCCATCCATCCATCCATCCATCCATCCATCCATCCATCCATCCATCCATCCATCCATCCATCCATCCATCCATCCATCCATCCATCCATCCATCCATCCATCCATCCATCCATCCATCCATCCATCCATCCATCCATCCATCCATCCATCCATCCATCCATCCATCCATCCATCCATCCATCCATCCATCCATCCATCCATCCATCCATCCATCCATCCATCCATCCATCCATCCATCCATCCATCCATCCATCCATCCATCCATCCATCCATCCATCCATCCATCCATCCATCCATCCATCCATCCATCCATCCATCCATCCATCCATCCATCCATCCATCCATCCATCCATCCATCCATCCATCCATCCATCCATCCATCCATCCATCCATCCATCCATCCATCCATCCATCCATCCATCCATCCATCCATCCATCCATCCATCCATCCATCCATCCATCCATCCATCCATCCATCCATCCATCCATCCATCCATCCATCCATCCATCCATCCATCCATCCATCCATCCATCCATCCATCCATCCATCCATCCATCCATCCATCCATCCATCCATCCATCCATCCATCCATCCAT
>CM075979.1:13683851-13871351 GCA_038087875.1 Malacoraja senta | reverse complement strand
GCGGCCGTGCCGCACTCGTGCATCACTGGTGGAGGTTGTGCGGTGAGTATATAGTTTTCAACATTGTCGATTTTATTTTAGCACCGTGCGGTGTTGGGAACACCACCGCACGGCCCCGGAATTGTACGTTCTCACGAGTGCGCGGTCTATGGCGGCAGATTCTTCCCGTTTCGCCGCCAATGACCGCAGACTCGTGAGGCAGGCCTTTTATATTGGCATTTTGAAACAAACATTTATCGCATCTGGGAGAGACATTTGGGTAAAATTTATTCAACCTCGTTTTTGAATAATATAGTCTATGTAATAATTAAATTGAATTAAATTATGTCTTGCATTAATGGAACAATTATGTGTATTCATCAGATACTTTTCCCATCTATCTTTCGGGATCTTTATCATTAGTTCATGTTCCCAATCTTCTCTTAGTGCCTCTGTTGAGGGTAATTCTCTATTTAATATACTATTATAAAAATATGATATTAGTTTTTCTGAATCAGCCTTAATATTCATTGCTTCTAAAGGGTCTAAAAATATAGTTTGAGATCTATGTATATATTTCTTCATAAAGTCACATATCTGTATATATTTAAAATATTGATTATCATTCAGTTTAAATTTAAATTTTAATTGTTGAAATGATAACAATTTGCCCAGTTCATACATATCTCCTACTTTCCCAATCCCCAATCTATCCCATTGTGTGTATGTTTTGTCGATAAGAGATGGTTTGAATGCAGGATTATTCAGAATTGGGGTTAATACTGATAGATTATTTAATTTCAAAGATAATTTTATTTGTTTCCAAATTCTTATTGTATTGTGAATAATTGGATTCTTCTTATATATTATACTATTCAATTTTATTGGTGAGAACAAGATCGTTCCTATATCGTACGGGAAACACTCCTCTTTTTCCATTCTTATCCACTCCGACTGGTGAGTTGAACTATCCAACCAGTACATAAAACAGACATAAAACAGAAATTGTGCTACTGATATGTTTAGCAGACCTGTGTAAACCGCACACTTGTTTCACTTTTAATACACTAAACCCATATTATAATGACCAATCAGTTTAAATATCCAACATATATTTATAGAAGTGAATGAGAAGTTCCTGAGAACTTTGATGAACTGATGTGATATGATTCTCTGGACATTTAAATATATTTGTGGGTGTGCATATGTAAACATTTATCACATACAACTAGGGCATTTATCTTAATAGGCTGTGTCACTAAGTCATATCCATGAAAGCAAGAAGCGTGTGTATTTTCTAACTCTGTGTTTAACTAGTCTGCGGACTGCTGTTCTGGAGTCTGAAACAAAGTATTCTAATTTCTTTGAATCCATAAAATATAATATCTCTTATCACTTGCTGGAATTTTATATCTCCACCATTCACTGTGGTCAACTATAAAACCGTGCAATTATCTGTAACCTTCATCATAACATTATGATTGTCTAGAAGCAGTTGATGTAAAAAAAATTGTCTCATGCTGAAACTCTCTCATGTTATCAATTGATGGGGCAACTCTCAAATAGTATTCTTCTATCATAATAACATTACATAAAATAACTAAGGACTTATTTAAAACAATTAATCATTCACAATGTGGAAATGTTATTTCAACTTTGAGGAACAAGAGAGAAGATATAACAATCGGTGTTATAGTGCTGAATGAATTTGGATAGCTTTAGCAATGTTACACGATCAGAATATGGCTGATGAACTTTACAAAAAGTATATTTGTGTCAATTAAACTGTGGCAAATGGTAAAATAAGCATAAAATATCTTTCAAATTAAAATCCTAAAGTAAGATCAAAGATGGTGTCGGTCTTGACACACAACATTATGGGCCTGGATTTACCTGATAGTGTGATGTGAGGTAAATGTTTTTTAATGTTATTCAAGTGCAAGTGCTGTGGTAAACTCAAGAGATGGGCAGAAATACATATTCAAAAATCAAAAAAAGCTGTTGTGGTTTTAGTCGTCAGCTCCAATAAATAGAGATACAGGAGATTGCAGATGGTGGAATATGGACCAACAAATAATCTGCTGGAGCAATTCAGTGGGTTAACTGGCCTCTGTAAGGGTTGATTATTAGGACTGGATGTTACAATCCCTAAGATTTTTCACTACAATTGACATTCTTGGGGATGACCACTAGGTGATTTTGCTACCAATCAGACACATCTTCAGTTGTGTACCTCAACGTCACTGGGTGTTTCGTCCTTTGATCAGACCTGGGTGTGTGTCTTATGCTTAGCCTCTAGATGGTCACGTGGCAGCCCAGACAGCATCTTTTCTCTTCAGCCATGGAAAGTAGTTGCTGTTTAAAGCTGCAACCCTGCATCAGGACTTGCAGGAGGCAGGGTTGCAATGAAACCGCAACCCTGCATCCTCATGGTCCTTATGCAGGGTTGCCGTTTCAAGTTGCAACCCTGCATCCTTGAACCAATAAGTTCCTCCAGCATATGGGTGGCACGGTGACACAGAGGTAGAGTTGCTGCCTTACAGCACCGGAGACCCAAGTGCGATCCCGACTACGGGTGCTGTCTGTATGGAGTTTGTACGTTGTCCCCGTGACCGCGCGGGTTTTCTCCGAGATCTTCGGTTTCCTCCCACACTCCAAAGACGTACAGGTATGTAGGTTAATTGCCATGATGTATGTGTAAAATTGGCCCTAGTCTGTGTAGGATACTGTTAATGTCCAGGGATCGCTGGTCGTCGTAGACTCGGTGGACCGAAGAGCCTGTTTCTGTGCTATATCACTAAACTAAACATATTGCTGCTGCTCCGCTGTTAGCTTCATTAGATAGTACCTTACAGTCTGACACAGTTGAAGTGAAGAAGTATTCTCATGTAATTATAAACTAGCTCGACCATAATCTTGATCATTTTGGGCCTAAGTATCTGCTAATGACGTGATTAAGTTTTGCTTCCAACCAGGCAACCCTGAAAATTAACAAGAACTGGTGTGGACATTAATTCCTTTAGATTTCAATTGTTGGAAATTTTAAATAAAGGGACGTTTTAAAATTCTGTCTCCTGATCAAATTTTTGCTTCATTCTCTTCTTGCTTCCTTGGTTAATTTTGCAATAGATTTGCCTATTCAAACTCACAGTAGTTATTGTTAATTTCACACTTGTTTTTATGTTGTTGAGTGAAGGAGATACCGAGATAATTTATCCAGATAATTTATTGCCCTCATTATGATGTTGTAGATGCCGACATACAGCGTTGGGTAATTAACTGTGCACAACATCATGTCATGACTCCACATTATGGAATGCTTGGTAATATTCTTAAATTCATAAGTTCTAGGAGCAGAATTAGGCCATTCAGCCCATCAAGTCTACTCCGCCATTCAATTAAGGCTGATCCACATTTCCTTCTCAACCCCACTCTTCTGCCTTCTCCCCATAACCCCTGACACCTGTACTAATCAAGAATCTGTCAATCTCTGCCTTAAAAATATCCATTCACAGTCTCCACAGCTGTCTGAGGCAATGAATTCCACAGATTCACCACCCTGTGACTTAAGAAATTCCTCCTCATCTCCTTTCTAAAGGTACGTTCTTTTATTCTGAGGCTATGGCGTCTGGTCCTAGACTCTCCCTCTAGTGGAAATATCCTCTCCACATCCAATCTCTCCAGGCCTTTCACTATTCAATGTTCAAGGAGCAGGGAGTGAAGTTTGCATATTAGCGAAAGCCTGCTACAAATACAGGATAAGATTTTCTTAAGCAGATTAATCATTATTAGCTAATTGAATATCAGATAATGTCAAACAAGCCGACTTATCAGTAACCACAGGGAAGATTAAGCCACAGTGGAATTGATTGAAATAGGAGAAATAACACAGGGTAAATCAGTGATGTCTGACACTACTAGAGAAAAAAATATCTCAATGCTACTGCCATTTCCAATTGCCTAAGTTGACATTTTGAGGTATCCTTGATAAGTACACAGAATTAACTATAAAAGAATGCATTCATTTGTTCTTGTTTGGCTTAATTAAGGGCTCATCATAGCATGACAATAAAATAATTTTACCTTTGTTCACAGTTTTATTTTCTTGTGTTATATGACACTTTTCAATGAACTCATTTGTGAAGTGTTTATAGATTAGTATTAGTTCCTCCATGATGTGATGCAAGGATGATGAAAATATAATCGTCACCTTTGCTGCTGCACC
Organism: Malacoraja senta; assembly: GCA_038087875.1. Taxonomy (NCBI): domain Eukaryota; kingdom Metazoa; phylum Chordata; class Chondrichthyes; order Rajiformes; family Rajidae; genus Malacoraja; species Malacoraja senta. The sequence continues at coordinate 13,867,147 of CM075979.1, read as the reverse complement.
TATGGGATGCCCAGCACCAAAGCACTTGGGAACATGGTAGCAGTATCATTCAGTAAGGTAGACACTTCAAGTTTTAACTATACTGTATATATTCAGATGCCATGTAAAGAATCAAACTTTTGGGAGAAGCAGGATTGATGAGAAATTTCGTTTGAACTTAGGTTCAAATGACAACAAATAAATTGTATCATTGTATCATTGTATCAAATCAAATGGCACCAACAAATTATACATCCTAATTTTCTGTTTTTAACTTTGAAAAACTTCAATGTTGGTCAATAATTGTTGTCTTTTGTGGCATATGAGGTAAAAACTGCTTCCTGGCCACATTACTGTATGTGCAAAAGTACGTGGAATGTTACATTGAAGGGAGATTTGAGGATCGATTTTATCAAAACAAACTATAGAAAGTATTAAATTTACTGCAATCTTGCATATTTAACAGAGGCATCTGGTGGGAACCTCTACTCCAAATCAACAATTCTGACAAGATTTAATAACAATTTAAGTTTTATAAGCAATGTAAATCATCTGCTTAAATAGGCAACATACAAGATTATATTTCAGTAAATATTCTTAATTCTTTAGTTTAGTTTAGTTTAGAGATATGGTGCAGAAACAGGTCTTTAGGATCACAGAGTCCTTGCCGACCAACAATCACCCAATACACTAGCACCATCCTATACACTAGGGACAATTTACAATTTTTACTGAATGTCTTCTGGGGCGGCACAATTGTGCAATTTTTACTGAAGCCAATTAACCGACAAACCTGCGTGTCTTTGGAGTGTGGGAGGAAATTATAGCACCTGGGGAAAAACCCATGCAGTCAAGAGGAGAACGTACAAACTCCGTACAGACAGCACCCATAGACAGGATCGAACCTGGGTCAACTCTAACATTGCACCATTGTGCCGCCCCAGAAGACATGCATTTTGGTCTTAAGAGATCCTGAGGAGTCTAATGGGCCTGTCCCACTTAGGTGACTTTTTAGGCAACTGCAGGAGACTCTGCAGTCACCACATGGATGCCACATGTCAGCGGGTGGTTGCCGGGGAGTCGCCTTCATGGTCGTGAGGAATTCCCACATTTTGGAAACTGGTCGCGGCCTCATTATGGTCACCGAGAATTTTTCAACATGTTGAAAAATTAGCGGCGACTAGAATGAAGTCGCCATGGAGAGTAGCGCGAATTCTCGAGCCGTAGGTGGATCGCAAGAAGGTCCTAATGGGTTGCCAGGAGGTCGAAGGTTCTCGGAGGTTCTCGTAGGTTGTAGCCGGTGCTGACTGGTAAATTTCATTGGCTCATTGGGGGAAAAAAAAGGTAAGCAGTAGATTTTTGAACCAAGGAACCGACCGGTATTGTTAAATGTCCGGCGAACTTCACAGCCGTGTATCTCGGCTTCTTAAAAGTTGTCTCCACTCTTTTTCCCCCCCATTCTCCCTCCTTCTCCCCCTCTCTTTTAAAGCACTTACCGTACATTGTGCTTTAGCTGTCTTAATTACAGCGCCAACCTTCCTGTTCATCGGGGTGTGAGTCTGTATCATCTTGGCTTTCACCATGAGAATTTTTTTGACAGCGCTCCCCCGCTTGCCCTGGCCCCCGCCTTTGCGATGTGTTTGTGTGTGTGTGTGTTCCACTCTGACAGTCGCCGTTCCAGTGCCCGGTCTTTCTGGGGACTGTCGGCAACTTGACAGTTGCCGGCAGTCCGCTGAAAAATCGCCTAAGTGGGACAGGCCTATAACAGTTCAACCAGATTTTGATGATTCTGAACAAGGATGGAGAAAGACCACTTCAACAAGTTAAAGTTACAAAGGTTATATTTGTTAAAATATTAAATAAAAATTCAATAAAGTAATGAATCTCACGCACTTCAACCCATCGGGCATCTCATAGATACAAGCGGCAGCTGGTCGTACTCTATGATCCTGGCATTGTTCATAAGTCAGTTCCAAGTAGAGGTCCCATGATCTTGCTCCCAACGCGCAATTATATATTCAACCAGACTAAATGGGACCTGTTGGGTCCCAGTCACCACTGTGGGTGTGGGGTGGAGTGTGATTGTGGGCTGAAGGGGTTTGCGAGTGGGGGGAGGAGGAGGGATGTGGAGGGAGGAGGGAGGAGGGGGGGTGTGGTGTGGGCGGGGTGTGGGGGGGAGGGAGTATGTGGGAGGGGAGGGGTGGTTTGGGGAGCGGTGTGTAGGCGGGGAAGTGTGGAGGGGGCGGTGTATGTGGGCGGGGCTTATGTGTGGACAGGGAGGGCTGGGGCTAGAGAGGCGGAGAGAGCTTGGAGAAAAGATAGGGGAAGAGCCATGGGGGAGAGTGCGGTATTATGGGGAGGGGGGCAGGAGCCAGCGAGTGGGACCAGAGGGGAAGGGGTTGGGGGTGCAATGGGGACTCACAGTGGTCGCTGGTTGCTTCGATGGTCGCTTCGCTGGTCGCTTTGCTGGTCATTCTCCTCCGCCGGGAGTCTCCGCTTTCCATTTGGCGACATCGGCGACATCTCTGACTCCGCGCTGGCTGGGCTGGGTCGAGCCGGGCCGGGCCGGGCCATCCAGAGCCTCCCACAGCTGCAGTAAAGACGCGGAGTGGGGAAAGTGCCCGTGGTGTGTGTGGGCAGGGGGAGGGTTGTGAGGGTTGTGTGGAAAGGAGGGGTGCATGGGAGGGAGGGGTGTGTGGGGGGTGGGGGTGATGTGTGGGCAGGGGGGGAGAGAACTCGGAGAAAACGGGGGAAGAGCCATGGGGGAGTGTGCAGCATTACGGGGGAGGGGGGCAGGAGCCAGTGAGGGGGACTAAAGGGGAAGGGGTTGGGAGTGCGATGGGGACTCACAGTGGGTGCTGGTCACTTTGCTGGTCGTTCTCCTCCGCACGGCTCACGGACTCAATCAGCCCCGCCTCCGGGACTTCATTCTCCTCGCCCCGCCCGGTGATTAGCAGTGGGTGCCAGAAGGGGCGTTACCTTCATGGTGAATGACAGGCGAGAAGACCAATCTGCTGATCTCACAATTTTTTTAACCTTCATAACTTTTGTAATCTTCTACCGATCAGAACAAAACTTGCTTGTGGCAGAGGAGAACGGTGAGTAAGATGGCGAAAAAATCTTAGCGATATAGAGTACCGTTTTTGCGCAAATTAAAAAAAAAATGCAAACTAGAAGAGGACAAGATGAGAGTTTTAGTAATAGTATAGATAAGATCACATTCCTTTCCAAATCTACAAACTACTGTCAGCAATTTTTTTTAACTGGCTATCCTCCCTGATACTGACAACAAGGGTTACCATTACATCAGCCTCTAGTTGGACTAGAAGATCTCTGGGAAGAAAAAAGTTTATAATATTTTATTATGATATGTTCTTGCAATTACATGACTCAAGGCATCATGAGCTATTTCCTTTCTCAAGCATGCCTGCATGGCTTACATGGGAACTGTTAACAGACAACACCAATTTAGCTGAAAAGCATTTATCAGATATATACCCTTGTATATCAGGGAGCACATCTAGAATCTGTGCATGCAGCTATTTATTTTAATGATTTGAAGTTCATGGGCATTGGGCATTTACTATCAATACTTAATTAAAAAATGAAACCCTTTAGCTTCTTAAATCATTTCAGAGGGCAGCTGAGAGTCACAAAGTTGCTGTGGACAAGAAGTTGCATTTGGCTCAAACTGAATAATGGCAACAGATTTCAGTCTCTAAAAGATATTAATGAACCAGATGGGGTTTTATCACGATTACTAACACCGTCACTATTTGACATTTTATCACAATTTGCATGACAAATTTAGTTAAGTATCCAAATTCCACTTTCCCAGCTGCTGTGGTCAGATTTGAATTCACTGGCCCAGATCTTAGGATTACTACTCCAGAAACAAAGCTAAGGCACCACCATGCCATAGAATTATTCAACCTAGAATTTAAGTGGAAGAAAATTTTGGTTACGACCTCTTGAATTCTCAAAGTTTATTATTAGCATACAAAATATTCTGCATGAGGTGCTGAGTATAAAATGCATGATCCTGTGATGATTTATTTAAATGTCCAGATTTTGAGACTTTTGATTTCCTATGAATGAGAATGAAATATACAGTTGGCAGTACATTGAACCCTTTAAACAGCCCACTGGTCGTGTATTTAAAGAGTTGCAGTGAGTGATATGGAGCGTTTTTTTGAGAATTAAATACTATTGCATGCCATACAGTAAATCATTTAAAAACTCTAATGATAGGTGGTAAGGTAGATGTTTCATCTCCAAAGTAGCAAGCCTTGTGTGATTCAAGGAATAATTCAAACAATGACTGTCTGGTGTTCTGCAGATAAGTCTTGATCTAAAGTTTTACAACACCTTGTCTGCAAGCAAATTCATGCGGAAAAATAATCTACAAGTATCCATTAAAATTCCATTGAAAGTGGGCAGCACAGTGGCGCAGCGGTAGAGTTGCTGCCTTACAACCGCAGAGACCCAGGTTCGATCCTGACTATGGGTGCTGTCTGTACAAAGTTTGTTCATTCTCCCTGTGACCACGTAGATTTTCTCTGGGTGCTCTGGATTCCTCACACATTCCAAAGACGTGTGGGTTTGTAGGTTAATTGACTACTGTAAATTGTCCCTAGCATGAAGGTTAGAACTAATAGACAGATGATCATTGGTTGGTGCGGACTCGATGGGCTGAAGGGCTTGTTTCCACACTGCATTTCTAAAACGAAACTAAACTCATTAATGGGATCTTAATTGGGTCATCATGGAAGTTTTGAGGAAATATAATTGCAATTAATTTTTTTCTATTCGGGGAGTTGATCAGGAACTAAAGACTGCAGCAGATGAGGGAATAGAATCCGTGCTCTGATCTAGACTCTCCATTTTATGTTCGTTCAGAGTTAACTGAATTGAAGAATTGCAAGCATTTATTAGCACATACGTCTTGAAAACAATTTAAGGTTTTTGTTTCTTTCAAGTAATTCTCAATGGAAGAACATTCTTTTCCATCATATCTTTATTGCTAAATGATTTCCATAAATTACAAGTTGAAACAAGGAGAAAATTGCTTTTGTTTTGAAACGAATTGGCATCACTGAATTATATAGGACAGAAATAGGCCACAGTTCACCATATCCATTCTACCTGAAGAACTGTTCAATTATCGTATTTCCCGGCAATGAAGACGCACCTGCATTGAAGACGCACCCCCATTTTGAGTTGCTAAATTTTGAAAAAAAACTGGTGGGACATAGAATTTCTTACGCTCAAAAAAATAAAAAATAAAAATAAAGAAAGTAACAATTCGATTTGCCCAAGGCTTCCAGATCTCCTCCATTCTGAATGACTGAATGGGTGGGGGGGTGGAATGTGATGGCAGGTGGAGAGATGGTAGGAAAAATGGGAGCACACCTGGACCTGTTGAATCAGTTGTGATCTTATTGAATGACAATAATAGTTCAAGGGATCAATTGGGGGGAGAGGTCCTTCCACAGTGTGTGGGGAGTCTGGCCCGGGTCAGCATGGGCAGGAGCATTGAGAAGGAGGGGGTCATGGATCATGCCAGCAACCCACTCACCGATGCCGCGGTGCTCCGGGCGTGGAGGCACTGCATTGTGGCCGGGGAAAGAAGTAGGTCGGGTGGCTGCGAGCGACCGCCGTTCCTTAAATTCCGACTGCCGCCGGGAGCAGGACATGGCCTCACTTCCTGTGCTGGGTGACACTGCATGGCATTCACTGCCCAGACCATGTCTTTCAATGTAGACCAGACAGTGAGGGGACCAGTTCAAGAGCAAAGATCATAGAGCGGAGTGGGTCAGCGGGCTATGGCTAACAGGACAGCGGGCGGTGGTGCTTACTCCTGTGTCAGCGTGATCAAGGGACCAATTGAGATTACTCGCGCTGACACAGTAGTAAGCTCCACCGCCCGCTGTCCTGTTATCCATCGCCCGCTGACCTGCTCTGCTCTATGATCGACTGGCTATTCCATGTAGCCTCACAAACCTCCCCTTTTCAAGAGAACGGCAATTTCTCTGTTGTTGCAGTGACATTTACTTCCACCTTAAGCTTATAAAGGAGCTTAAAATGAACTACAAAGCACCTTACTGTACTTCCTATAGTCATACTATACTTCCACATTGTATAGTGGTGGAGGGGAGCTTCATCTGGATCTAAAGGTTTATCTTTGCAGGCACAGGGCCTTATTTATTAAAGTTTCTCCAAAATAGGAAATCATTCGTTGTGTGAAGTAGCAGAACGAATAATTCAATTCTGATTTTAAATGAAGGTCATAAGGTGAGACTTCCTTTGCAGAAACAGAACAGTATGAAGTAGGGGCTAACTTCAAAAGAGCTTTGGTGCTGAACTGCGATCTGCAGGCCCACATTCTTATAAAGCAGCCGACATAACTCTATAAACTTTACTCATGGATTTTCGACTACAGGTGTTTAAAGGAAAAAAAAGATAAAAGGACGAACTGTCTGCAGTATTTTCTTATAAATATTGATCAATAACTAGTACTATAGCTGTTGATAAACATAGAAAATATTGCTAACTCGATACATTTGTATTGTTAACTAGAACAGGGAAAGCACATTGTTTTTCAAACCTCCCATTATTTTTCAAGTATTCAATTTCCTTCTGGAAGTACTCTCTGATTTTCAAAGATAAGCAAATCCCCAGCTGAAATCAATTCACCCAAGATGTTTCCAGGTGATATTGATTGGGCGGAAACCATAATAATCAATATTTGTTATCAAACGTACCAAAGCAGATGGCAATATATAACCTTCGCTTGCTCCAGTTGCTTTATTGATGGAAGGTGAGTTAGTTCCACAGTTAATATAAATGTACACATTCTAGTGGAGAAGCCAGTAATGCAGGCGACTCATAAATCCGGTAATCCAAATTCAATCCTAATCCCTGGTGCTGTCAATGTGAAGTTTGCATGTTCTCCTTCTGACCGTGTGGGATTCCTCTGGGTGCTCCAGTTTCCTCTCACATTCTGAAAGCATGCAGGCCACTTGGTTAACTGGCCACTGGAAATTGCCAACACTGTAGTGAGTGGTAATAATCTAGGGAGAGTTGGTGAGAATATGGATTCAGGTAGGTTTAGTGTGAAATGGATGCTTGATGAATGATGATGCCTTGTTGGGCTAAAGGGCCTGTTTTTAGGCTACAGCCCACTATTAACCAATTTTCATGTTCACAAGTTTTAGGAGTAGAATTAGGCCATTTGGCCTATCGAATCTACTCCACCATTCAATCATGGGTGATCTCTGCCTCCTAATCCCATTTTCCCTAATTTTGTCTAATTGCTTCTTAAATGCTGCGATAGTCCCTGCCTCAACTACCACCTCCAGCAGCTCATTCCATAGACCCACCACCCTTTATGTGAAAAAGTTACCCCTCAGTTTCCTATAAAATCTTTCCCCCTTCACCTTAAACCTATGCCCTCTGCATGGTGGTAGCCTTGGCTGTTTCCATGCTGCTCATACATAGAAAACATACTTCTGTCACTACTGTTTTTCACCAGCCTGTCCAGAATCCCTTTGGGAGAAAACTTGATCGCATTCACCCCTTTCTTTTCCCCAATCATCAGCATTTCTAATCTTGAAGAAACAGCACTCCCACTAACTGAGAGAATAATAGTTGAATAATGTGAGAGCTCCCGAGAGGGCTGTCTTCCAAGGCTGCAGCTGTGAGAATAAATGTTGGCAGCCGTGAGATCTTGCAACAGATCAATGGTGTGCTGTGCTGACACTGGCATGGCACAGTTTTACGAAGTGAAATCTGAAATGCTGCTCTGCAAACCTCACAATTGAAGACCATGATGAACACTAAGCTGTAAAACCAGCATTACCATAACACAACATTTTAGCGACATTACAGTGTAGTAATTTCTAGACCTAATCACTGATATACATCCTCTGTCACTGATAATCTGCAAAATATACTCTCCGTGTTTTTCTACTGACACATTTTCCTTTATTATATGTATTTTAAAACAAAACATGGTGTTATTGGCATAGCTATCCAAATATGAATTTCTTCAGATTGTTTTGAATAGTATTTGCATTTTTGTTTAATATTTATGAGAAAATAACTGAAAATACTACATTTTGTGCTAACAGCTTTGATGCAGTTCATGTACGGGTATCCATGTGAAATAAGTAGCCATAGGTACTGGAAGTTCTGTGTTATCCCTTTAATCTTATCGAGAAGCTCCCTTCCTGAATAAATACTGACTGTTTAAAACGTCACTGCATTTACATGCGATGTGGAAACTGTTACTTCCTTCTGAAAGCCAAAGGCACTTTTATAGCAAAAACAACAGAGCGCAAAAGTAATTATTTTCAAGTGAGGATTATGAAAAATAAAGCAGTAAAGTTCCTTCCCTGCACGATTAAATATGTCAATAAGAAAGTATATTTATAATGCCTTTCACATCCGCAGGATATCATATGTGTTTAATAACAAATGAAACTATTGGAGAGCAGTTACTTTTGTCATATGGGAAAACACAGCCTTCATTTCATTTGCACAAAAGTGCCACACCAAGCTAGGAGAGGAATAGCCAGCTGAATTCCTTTCGTATTATTAGGAAATACCTTTTGTAAATAAGCAAGCTGCACAATCTGGAGTTCAGAGTCATCTTTAATCTGTACACATAATATAGTGGTACAGCAGGTTGTTAAAGGCCTGTCTCACGAGTCTGCGGTCTATGGCGGCGAAACGGGAGGAATCTGCCGCCATAGACCGCGCACTCGTGAGAAAGTACAATTCCCGGGCCGTGCGGCGGTGTTCCCAACACCGCGCGGTGCTAAAATAAAAGCGACAATGTCCAAAACTAAATACTCACCGCACAACCTTCACCAGTGATGCGCGAGTGCGGCACGGACGCTCGCACGGGCCGCCGCCAGTGTGGCTCGAGCGCCGTGCGTCAAACCTCCACTGCCACAGGCTCCGCCAGTGACGCACGTGCCGCCGCCAGTGAGGCACGTGTGCTGCACGGCCGCAGGCACAGCCACCGCTACAGCGCCGCGATCAGGATGGCCGCCGCCACAGCCGCCGCTGGTGAGTCACGTGCGGCGGGCCGACGTCATCGCAGTCGGCCTGCCCTTTTTTTACTTACCGCAAGCACGTGGGACCCGCCGTGTTTGAATTAACTCGGCCCCCGCGCAGCATCCGTGCGGCGCTCCGGTGGATAGGCTCGACGCTCTCGCCGTTGCCGCGCGGTCCTCTCTACCGGCGACGCCGCGCTTCACCGCCGATGACCGCAAACAGGTAAGACAGAGCCTTTAGTTGTTAGTTCATCGTTACCGCTTCCAAGACTGACCAGTATAGGAAGTGGGTGTTAGTATAAATCATACAGTAAGTTCGGGTTAGTGATGCTATTTCTACTATGATTGGTTCACATGCAATAACCAATCTACATTCTTTCCCGTAAAGAGCGAATATAGTTAAACACACATGCGACTTAGAATTCAAACATACTCGGCATATCTGTCAGGCGGTCTACTAATACGGCCCGAACGCGTACGGACCAACCCCTCTCCGCCCAGAAAAGTTAGTGGGAGAGGGAGGCAGTGAATCCGGAAGTGAGAAAGCAGCAGGGGACACTCGTGGTGACCAATAGGGAGAGCATGCAGGAGAGGTAGTGTTGTTGTTAGTCATAGCCGCCGGTCGCGGTGGAGAACAGGACATGCTGGGACTAGTGGTGGCCACGGCAGCAGACGGCTGGAACAGTAGCGGTGGAGCGAAAGGATCGGCTGGTGGAGGACGTGGTTCCTTCACAGCCAGCAAGTGTTGGCAGCTCCGTCGGTACAAGGCGCCATCGATGTCGACAAGGTAGGATCGGGGTTCTTTGGACGGGCCAACAACGCAACCTAGACGGGAATGTCCCAAAGTAGTTTGCAAACGGACGACGTGGCCCCGCAGTAGTGGTTTAAGTGGTTGGCTGGATTTGTCATATGACCGTTTCTGGATGTTGTGTTTCTCCTGGATGCGCTTCTGGATCGTGGCTGGCTTCAGCACCTGTGGCACCAGCTTCTGCTGGGTAATTGGTATCGGAGGTCTTGTTGTTCTGGACATCAGGCGTTGGGCTGGTGAGCCCAGGACCCCGTCTCTAGTGATGTTTCTGAGGTTTAAAAGGTCCAGGTACACATCCAACTTGGCTAGGTGGGCACGTTCCATTAGCTGTTTTGCGCTTCTGACGGCCCGTTCAGCGAGCCCGTTACTTTGTGGGTATTCGGGGCTGCTCGTGACATGGAGGAAATTCCATTGGTTGGCAAAGTGTTTGAACGCCTGGCTGGTATATTGTCTTCCGTTGTCGGTTTGCAAGCGGACAGGTGCGCCGAATGTGGAGAAGTGTTTCCGTAGCTTTTGAATGACCATTTCTGATGTGATAGAGGGCAGTAAATCAAGTTCAAACCAATTAGAGTAGGAGTCGACCAGGACTAGATAATGTTTACCGTGCCATTCGAAAATGTCTGCCGCCAGTAACGTCCAGGGCAGTGCTGGTGGAGGTTGTTGTAGCAGGGGCTGTCTCTGTTGGTGCTGCACCAGGCTGTTGCTGATGGGGCAGGAGGCTGTCCTGTCCCATATGTACTTGGCCATGCCAAGCCAGTAAAACATTCTGTGCATGGGCCAACGTGGCATTGGTGCCTGGGTGGCCGCTGTGTGCCTCTTTGTAGTATTCGTCACATAAGGATGAAGGGATCACGACTTTGTGGCCCTTAACTATGACACCATCCTGTATTACCAGTTCATCGCGGACTAAGAAGAACGGCTGCACCTCCAGTGGTGTGCTGGATTGCCTATCTGGCCAGCCTCTTTTGATTATGAATGAGAGTAGCTGGAGAGTGCTGTCGGCGACTGTATGTTCGGCTAGACGGCGCAATTGTTCCGTGGGAACGAAGTCAATGCTGAGAACCGTAAACTCGTCCCGTTCATAGGGGTGTCGTTCGCTGGATGCCCGTGGTGCACGAGAGAGAGTGTCAGCAACAAGCATGTCTTTACCCTGCTGGAGCTGCATCATCATACGCTGCAGACGTGCAGGTGCTGCGTGTATAGGTTTATTGAGGATGGTCTCCGACTGGAGGCGTGGGTTCGAAACCCACTTCTGACACCATGTAAATAAGCAAGCTGCACAATCTGGAGTTCAGAGTCATCTTTAATCTGTACACATAGTATTGCGGTACAGCAGGTTGTTAGTTGTTAGTTCATCATAACCCCTTCCAAGACTAGGAAGTGGGTGTTACTGGTCAGATCGGAAAAACCTTATTGATAATTTAGAGCATTATAAAGCATACTTATCTATCGGTGACCAATGTGTTCAATTACATCTTGTTGCAGGACATTAGTCTACTGTTAGTGTATATGTTAGTAATTCATTCAATTATTGAATAAAAACAGAAAATGCTGCCAGGTAAGGTAGCATCTGTGGAGAGGAGAGTTAATGTTTTATATTGATGACATTTCAAGGGAACTAGGAAATGTTGGAAAAACTTTGCTAATGCAATGGTGGAACTTGTTTGCAGGAAATATTGTCTTGCTTTCTTGATATAACTACATAATTCAAGGATGGTTTGTATCATGAGTCGCAGGTATAGACCATCTCATAGACTATGGGCAGTTCAGTAGCGCAACTGATAGAGTTGCTGCCTCGGTGCCAGAGAACCCAGTTCGTTCCTGACTATGGGTGCTGTCTGTACGGAGTTTGTATGTTCTCCCTGTGTTTTTTCACTGGTTGCTCCAGTTTCCTCCCACATTACAAAGACGTACAGGTTTGTAAGATGTGAAAGTGGGATAGCATGGGACTAGTGTGTGGGTGATCAACGGTCGGCGTGGTCACAGTGGGCCTCTCAACTAAACTAAACTAAACTAGAATCTTTCTGAACCTCTGTCCTCCACAGTTCTCAGTACTTATGTATCCGTAAACAGGAAGAGCATTAAAGTTACTGTTGACAAACCTTTGCAACATCGGAAAATTATTACAATGGCACTGGTCAATGTCAGAGATGTCTGGATCTACCGTGAACAAATGAATAATCATAGGAATAGTCACTCCAGCCAAGCCTGATCTGCCATTCAATGAAAACATGAGAATGCTTTAGATAGATGTTGCTCCAAGAAAAGCTATGTAATAGGTGATTTCGTGAAATGTAATTATAGGCTTTCCGTTCATACCGGTAACCAAATTTGAGTTGTTACATTTTCTGAGTATCTGAGGAAGCCTTTGATTGTCTGTTGATAAAGATCTATTTTTAATAATGCCAACATGCTTTACATGGTTGATTTGGGTAATATTTTTCCCAATCTTATAGTGATTGCTTTGGTAATCATTTTACTTTCAACGTTAATTAGTAAAATTGGTTCATAGTCAAGCCTGATAATGGATCTTTTCCCTTATATGTATCAGTGTAATTACAGCTGCACATAATTATGCTGCTTGAGTGACTTTATCAATTGGTTCATTAAGCATAGTCATAAGTATATGAGTGACTGACATAATTCCCTCCCCCATTCCCTGTGAAGTTCTTCATTAAACTGTCTTACTCAAAAACCTTAACAGCAGGATTTTTCAGATCTGATTTAAAAATTATTTCTGCAATATATGTTCTTCAACTCATATAATCCTTCTCAATGCCTAATGCATAACAAAATGGATGAATTGGTTTACTCCAGTAAATTTATATTTTCAGGTATTAAGAAAAATATAATTATTTCTAATAACTTACTAGCAGAGAATAAACGTATACAATGATGTTCTTTTCTTTTGCTATTTTTTTTAATACAAATAATATTCCTTCCTATATTTTGCTGCCATTGTTAGACCAATACATTAACATCACAGCACTATAGAATGCTATTGACTACCAAAATAGTACTGGGAGTCAATACAGATGTAACAAAGTAATCAGAAATAAGTTAAATCCAACCAAATCTATGTAAGGCAACAAATAAACTGTTTTGGCCACATAATTAGAATGAGTAATGATGTCCTCCCACAGAGAGGATGACACAATGGCACAAAGGTAGAGTTGCTGCCTTACAGCGCAAGAGGCCCGGATTCGATCCTGACAACTGTGCTGTCTGTATGGAGTTTGTACATTCCCCCTATGACTGCTTGGGTTCTCTCTGGGTGGTCTGGTTTCCTTCCACACTCCCACACTCTAAAGACGTACAGGTTTGTAGGTTGATTGGCTTTGGTAAATTGTAAAATTGTCCCTAGTGTATGTAAGTTAGTGTACGAGGTGATCGCTGTTCGATGTGAGTGCCAAAGGGTCTGTTTCCACGCTGTGTCTCTAAAGTCTAAGGTCTAAAGTCACAATTAAAAAGGAAGTAGTGAATAGCAAGAGGTTACCTCACATGGATGGTAGATGATTTAAAGTGCATAGGGTGGATAAATCCTTAGGGCCTGACCAAGTGCATCCTCAGACCTTATGGAAAACCAGGGAGGAAATCAATGAACCCCTTGCGGAGCCATTTTCATCAGCTTTAGCCACCAGTGAAGAATAGGAAGGTGACTAATGTTTTACCATTATTTATGAATTGCAACAAGGACAATCCATAGGCCAGTGATCCCAGAGTTAGAGGTGGGAAAGTTGTTGGAGGGAATATGTGGAGACAGGATCTGCCAGCATTTGAATTGTCCTGGCTTGATTAGATATAGTCAGCATTGCTTTGTATGTGGGAATTGTGTCTCACAAATCTGATGGAGGTTTTGAAGAGATCCAAGAAGATTGAAGAGGGCAGGGTTGCTGGACATTGTCTATTAGACTTTAGAAAGGATTTTGACAAGGTCCCACATGATAGGCTGGTCTGTAATGTCAGATCGTATTGAATCCAAAGTGAACTTACCAATTGGATTTAAAATTGGCTTTGAGAAAGGAGTGAAAGGGTTGTTGTGGAGGGTTGCTATTCTGATTGGAGACCTGTGACCAGTGGAATGCCATAGGGGTGGTGTAAGTTCTGATTGTTATCTACATTGACAATATGGATGACAATGTAGTTTACATTCTTAGTAAATTTGCAGATGATACCAAAATTGGTGGTAAAAGGGGCAGTGAGGAAGGATAACTATGTTTACAACAGGATCGAGATCAGTTGGAAAGGTGGGCTAAGAAATTACAAATAGAATTGACCCTGACAAGTGTGAGGTGTTGTATTTTTGGTATGTAAAACCAGGACAGGATTTACACCGTAAATGGTAGGTACCTGGAGAGTGTTGCAAAACAGAGAGTACAGGAGCGTGGTTTCCTAAAACTGGCATGTCAGGTGGACAGTGTGGTGAACAAGGCATTTGGCACACTAGTCTTCATTTGGAAGGATATTGAGTACAAAAGTTGAGACATGATGATGGAGCTGGACAAGTTGCTGGAGAGACAACACGTGAAGAACTGTGGGCAGTTCTGGTCTCCCATCTGTACGAAGGATGCCATTAAGTTGGAAAGGGTGAAGCAGAAATTTATCAGGAAATTACCTGGTCAGTTAGTCAGTTTAATTTATTGTCAAGTGTATTGAGGTACAATGAAAAGCTTTTGTTGCGTGCTAACCAGTCAGCGGAAAGACAACACATGATTATAACGCAGTAAAAGAAAGAAAAAGGAATGATCACCAGAAGACTATAGGTAGCCGAAATGCAACTGAATAAAATTTAAGTGTGTTCAAGCCAGAGTTAAAATTGTTCCAATCCACAGTAACATTTAAAAGTAAACTTAGTTAGGATATGTACTGATATTCTTGACAGTACATTGTACCTATGTACCCAACAAGTTTCATTAATTGGTAGTTAACTAAATGTTCATAAATATGTATATATATTTATAAGAAGTCTGATTATTACCTGCTGTGTTTCCAGTGACACCACTGAACAGAAAAGGCAATTCCAGGCTTTGGGTGCATGAAGGTGAGCTTTGGGAGAAGATCTTGACGAGATTGTTGAGACAGCAACGGTGCTGGCAAAACACTTTGGCTTCTTCTGGGCTGCCTGGTGGAGTTTTGTTTCTCCAAAAAACAGATTTGAAGATTTGAAAAGAATCCCTTTATCTCATTGATGTTCGCAGGGTTGTTGGGAACTCTGTGTGAGGATGAAAAGGTTTTAAAGCAGGCTTAGTCCTGATGCTTGTTTTACTTGGTTGTAACATGTAATAATTCAGCAATGAGCTGTATGACTGAATAGATTCAGCATTTGTTATCACTCCCTCCCTCACTTACTTTAAATGGTAAGCATTGCACTACATACAGTATACAGTTGACAAAAAGCACAAAGCACACTGGTGAATCTCTTCACAGTTCGAGTGAAATTTGCCTATCCCCTTTGACCTTAAAGATTATTATTAGCAGTGACAGCCAGTAATTTCTTAGAATTGTTACAGCGTGTCTCATGAACAGTCAACCGTGCTCATACATCAATGATTTAGACTTTGGGAACAATAATCCTGTTGGCAAGGACACGTATGAAAGCATCCAACAGTGTTCCTCAGGCAAAGTGTTCATGACAATCACGTGCTAACGGCTAATTATATCATAACCAAAAACTGATTAAAAATGTTGACCTGGATTATCCATTCACGGACAGACCAAAGGCATTCTCACTTGACCACACAAATAACTGCCAATCTCTCAGGATATCTTCCCCTTTTCCAGGATATCAGTTCAAGAGAATATCCGGCTATTAAGCTGTTAAGCTGGTTGAGCAATCAGTTGCGATGAAAAATTTGCATAGGTAGCTAACGAGCATAATTATTAATTACCTGTTGAAGCCTTTTACAGAACTTCACATAGCGATTGAAAAAAACCAAATGATTAAGAAAGAAGCTGAAATACATTTTCAAAACAAAAGTAATCTAGTTATTTTGCAATCAATTAAATTTTGGAACAGTACAGCACAGGAACAGGCTCTTCATCCCACAATGTCAGTGAGGAACATGATGCCAAGACAAACACTTATCTGTCTGCACATAATCTATAATCCTCCATTCCCTGCATATCCATGTGCCTATCCAAAATAATCTTCAATACCATTTACATATCTGCCTCCTCCATATCCTTCCTGTAATGAGGCAATCAGAACTGCACACAATACTGCAAATGCAGCCTAACCAAAGTCCTATAAACCTGCATTGTGACTTCCTGTTTCTTTTACTCAATACCTCAATTTATGAAGGTGAGCATACCATTTGCATTCTTTACCACTCTACTTCTATTACCACTTTCAGGGAGTTGTAAACTTGGACCCCAAGAACCCTCTGTGCATCAATACTGTTAAGCATCATGCCATTAATTGGAAAAGACAATAGACTTAAAAAGCTGGAGTAATTCAGTGGGGCATGCAGCATCTCTGGAGAACAGGAATACAGTAGGTGACATTTCGGGTCAAAACCTTTCTTTAATGCCACCACTAATTGCCGTTAATTGTATATTTTCTCCTTACAGTCGACCTCCCAAAGTGTAACACCTCACACTTGATGTATTCAATGCCATCTGTTATTTCTTTGCCCATTTCGGTAGTTGATCTAAATCCCCGCTGTATACTTTGCAGGCAGTGATTTCCGCAATCTTAGTGTCATCTAAGTTACTAACCAACCAATTCATTTATGTATATCATAAACAGCAGAGGTCCCAGCTCAAAACTCTGTGGAACTCCACAGGTCATAAACTTCCAGCCTGAATATCATCCTTCCACCACAACCTGTTGTCTTCTATCAGTAAGCTAGTTATGAATCCAAAAAACCAAGTCACTGTTATTCCCGTGCATCTTAATCTTTTGGATCAGCCTACCCTGCAGGACTTTATCAAATGCCTTCCTAAAATCCACATAAACAACATCCACTGCCCATCATTGATACATAGATACATAGATACATAGAAAATAGGTGCAGGAGTAGGCCATTCGGCCCTTCGAGCCTGCACCGCCATTCAATATGATCATGGCTGATCATCCAACTCAGTATCCCGTACCTGCCTTCTCTCCATACCCCCTGATCCCTTTAGCCACAAGGGCCACATCTAACTCCCTCTTAAATATAGCCAATGAAGTGGCCTCAACTACCCTCTGTGGCAGAGAGTTCCAGAGATTCACCACTCTGTGTGAAAAAGTTTTTCCTCATCTCGGTCTTAAAGGATTTCCCCTTTATCCTTAAGCTGTGACCCCTTGTCCTGGACTTCCCCAACATCGGGAACAATCTTCCTGCATCTAGCCTGTCCAACCCCATAAGAATTTTGTACGTTTCTATAAGATCCCCTCTCAATCTCCTAAATTCTAGCGAGTATAAGCCAAGTCTATCCAGTCTTTCTTCATATGAAAGTCCTGACATCCCAGGAATCAGTCTGGTGAACCTTCTCTGCACTACCTCTATGGCTATAATGTCCTTCCTCAGATTTGGAGACCAAAACTGTACGCAATACTCCAGGTGTGGTCTCACCAAGACCCTGTACAACTGCAGTAGAACCTCCCTGCTCCTATACTCAAATCCTCTTGCTATGAAGGCCAACATACCATTCGCTTTCTTCACTGCCTGCTGCACCTGCATGCCTACTTTCAATGACTGGTGTACCATGACACCCAGGTCTCGCTGCACCTCCCCATTTCCTAATCGGCCACCATTTAGATAATAGTCTGCCTTCCCGTTTTTGCCACCAAAGTGGATAACCTCACATTTATCCACATTATACTGCATCTGCCAAACATTTGCCCACTCACCCAGCCTATCCAAGTCACCTTGCAGCCACCTAGCATCCTCCTCACAGCTAACACTGCCCCCCAGCTTAGTGTCATCCGCAAACTTGGAGATGTTGCTTTCAATTCCCTCGTCCAGATCATTAATATAAATTGTAAATAGCTGCCTTGTGGTACCCCACTAGTCACTGCCTGCCATTGTGAAAAGGACCCGTTTACTCCTACTCTTTGCTTCCTGTTTGCCAGCCAGTTCTCTATCCACATCAATACTGAACCCCCAATACCGTGTGATTTAAGTTTGTATCCTAATCTCTTATGTGGTACCTTGTCGAAAGCCTTCTGAAAGTCCAGATACAACACATCCACTGGTTCTCCCCTATCCACTCTACTAGTTATATCCTCGAAAAATTCTATAAGATTCGTCAGACACGATTTACCTTTTGTAAATCCATGCTGACTTTGTCCAATGATTTCACCACTTTCCAAATGTGCTGCTATCCCATCTTTAATAACTGACTCTAGCAGTTTCCCCACTACCGATGTTAGACTAACTGGTCTGTAATTCCCCGTTTTCTCTCTGCCTCCCTTCTTAAAAAGTGGGGTTACGTTTGCTACCCTCCAATCCTCAGGAACTACTCCAGAATCTAAAGAATTTTGAAAAATTATCACTAATGCATCCACTATTTCTGGAGCTACTTCCTTAAGTACTCTGGGATGCAGCCTATCTGGCCCTGGTGATTTATCGGCCTTTAATCCATTCAATTTACCCAACACCACTTCCCGACTAACCTGGATTTCACTCAGTTCCTCTATCTCCTTTGACCCGCGGCCCCCTGCTATTTCCGGCAGATTATTTATGTCTTCCTTAGTGAAGACGGAACCAAAGTAGTTATTCAATTGGTCCGCCATATCCTTGTTCCCCATGATCAATTCACCTGTTTCTGACTGCAAGGGACCTACATTTGTTTTAACTAATCTCTTTCTCATCACATATCTATAAAAACTTTTGCAGTCAGTTTTTATGTTCCCTGCCAGTTTCCTTTCATAATCTATTTTCCCTTTCCTAATTAAGCCCTTTGTCCTCCTCTGCTAGTCTCTGAATTTCTCCCAGTCCTCTGGTATGCTGCTTTTTCTGGCTAATTTGTACGCAACATCTTTTGCTTTGATACTATCCCTGATTTCCCTTGTTAACCACGGATGCACTACCTTCCCTGATTTATTCTTTTGCCAAACTGGGATGAACATTTTTTGTAGTTCATCCATGCAGTCTTTAAATGCCTTCCATTGCATATCCACCGTCAACCCTTTTAGAACTAATTGCCAGTCAATCTTGGCCAATTCACGTCTCATACCCTCAAAGTTACCTTTCTTTAAGTTCAGAACCGTTGTTTCTGAATTAACAATGTCACTCTCCATCCTAATGAAGAACTCAACCATATTATGGTCACTCTTGCCCAAGGGGGCACGCACAACAAGTCTGCTAACTAACCCTTCCTCATTACTCAATACCCAGTCTAGAATAGCCTGCTCTCTCGTTGGTTCCTCTACATGTTGGTTTAGATAACTATCCCTCATACATTCCAAGAAATCCTCTTCCTCAGCACCCCTGCCAATTTGATTCACCCAATCTATATGTAGATTGAAGTCACCCATTATAACTGTTTTGCCTTTGTTTTGTTCCTCCCTACACATTGATCACCTTCATCATCTCCTCAAAAACTTGATCAAGTTAGTAAAACATGACCTGCCACATACAAAGGCCTGCTGACTAACCCAAATTATCCCAGTCTCTTCCAAATGGGAGTAAACCCAATGCCAAAGATGCTGCATCAGCCATGATCTTATTGAATGTTGGAGCAGGCTCCAATGTTTAATTGACCTATGCCTGTTGATGTTTCTTATATTCTAGTGTACTTATGAACTTCATCTAGATTCTCCCTTTAGTGGTTATCAATCAGAGTGAGTGGAGCCATTGACCCGCTGAGTTACTCCAGCTTGTTGTGTCTATCTTTGGTTTAAACCAGCATCGGCAGTTCCTCCCTACACATTAAAGCAAGTAACCCGTTGTTTGCTTAGTGACTTTGATAAGAATCTCTAAAAGTGCGGAAGAAGATAGAGAGGTAAAGATGAAGATGAGGGAATATCCTGACTTCAGACATAGACAGGAGTTATTTGTCATGGAACAATGAGAAGCAAAGCTGCTAAAGAGTCAAAAATGAAAGATCTCCAAAGCAGTTAGATCTCAAAGTTATAGGTTGGAGGATATGTCAGTATATTTTTAGGAAGGAACTGCAGATGCTGGTGTAAACCGAAGATAGACACAAAAAGCTGGAGTAACTCTGCGGGACAGGCAGCATCTCTGGGGAGAAGGAATGGGTGACATTTCGGGTTGAGACCCTTCGTCAGACTGGTTAGGGATAAGGGAAATGAAAGATATAGATGACAATGTAGAGAGATAAAGAACAATGAATGAGAGATATGCAAAAGAGAATAAATTAAACAGGCCATTGTTTGTTTGTTGGGTGAAAACAGGAAGCTAGTGTGACTTAGATGGGGGAGGGATAGAGGGAGAGAGAAATGCCAGGGATACCTGAAGTTAGAGAAATCAAAATTCATACCATGAATAAGCTTCCCAAGCTAAATATGAGATGCTGTTCCTCCAAGTTGCATTTAGCCTCACTCTGACAATGGAGGAGACCTAGGACAGAAAGGTCTGTGTGAGAATGGGAAGAAGAATTAAAGTGTTTAGCAACTAGATCAGGTAGGTTCATGCGGACTGAGCAAAGGTGTTCAGCGAAACGATCTCCAAGTCTACGTTTGATCTCGCCGATGTATAAGAGTCCACATCTTGAACAATGGATACAATAGATGAGATTGGAGGAGGTGCAAGGGAACCTCTGCCTAACCTGAAAGGAGTGCGGGGTCCCTGGACAGTCGAAGGAGGAGGTATAGGGACAGGTATTGCATCTTCTGCGGTTGCAACGGAAGGAAGGTACCTGGGGTGGGGTGGTATGGGTGGGAAGGGATGAGTTAACCAAGGAGTTGCGGAGGGAATGGTGTCTACGGAAGGCGGAACGGGGTGGAGATGGGAAGGTGTGACTAGTGTTGGAGGTGACGAAAATTTCAGAGGATTATGTGTTGTATGTGACGGCTGATGCAGTGAAAGGTAAGGACTAGGGGGACTCTGGCTCTGTTGCAACTAGGCAAGGGGGAGCAAGGGCGGAGCTAAGGGGTACCGAGGAGACACGAGTGAGGGCCTCATCTATGATGGGAGAGGGGAACCCTCATAAAGAATGAAGACATCTCGGATGTCCTGGTATGGAACACTTCATCTTGGGCTAAGATGCGGCCTAGACAGAGGAATTGGTAGTAGGGGATATAGTCTTTGCAGGAAGCAGGGTGGGATGAAGTGGAGTCAAGATAGGTGTGGGAGTCAGTGGGTTTGTAATGGACATCTATTTCCTGTGATGGAGACGGTGAGATTAAGAAAGGGGAGGGAGGTGTCAGAGATGGTCAAAGTAAATTTGAGTGCAGGATGGAAATTGGTGGTGAAGTTGATGAAGCCCATGAGTTTATTTGTTAAATTGTGACTCAAGACATGAGACATTTTTGACTTCAGCTAAATGATTCTTCAGGGTCATGGAGCCCAATGTTATTTTGCTTGAATCAAAATATTCTCTGTTGCATTAGATGGGTTCTTTCAGAAATTAAATTGCCAGATAGCCTATGGTCTTGAACTTCCAATCAGTTGATTGTGTAGAAAGCATGCCTTCTAGTGTATTGTTGGGCTGCTATGTACAAAACACAACCATTTTGCGACAACATCGATGATCACAGCCATTTCTATTTTGAAGCAAATTACTTTTTCTTCCCATATCTGAAATGTGTTCAGTTTCAGACAAGGAAAATCAACATCTCGTGAAAAGAAATAATTGTGTTCTTCAGTTCCAATTTAAGAGTTGTGATAGGAAAGTGGCTATGGTTGAGTTGGGAAATTGCTTAACTTGTAAATTTGTTTCTAACATATTGCATGTAGAATTTGCTTCTTGGGCGGAATTGAAAATACACACAATGTGACAAGCACCGTGCCAATACTTCTTACAATCTCTTTTAAGTGCACCCAAATTAAAAGTAGCTGTAAAGGAATAATATCCATCATAAACAATCAGGGGACCATGGATATGGTACACACAGCCACATAGTTCATTCTGGTGTCTGAAAAATAAAGTTTCAGATCATTGAATCATCTTTCATTCGAAGATGCAATGTTTGGAAAATATGTTGAAATAACTTGAACAGAAAATAAAACTGAGAGTTGTGGGGCAAATCAGGGATTTATACAGCTGTGGCTTTTGATGGACTGAAGTTAATGATTTAGGAGATTTGAGGATATTGAAACTATGTAGGTAACTCATTTTCACTCAAAGTTCTGCAATCTATTGAGGCAAGCACATGGCTTGGATCAGGTTATGAATTCAGAAGAGCATGATGAATAGAAGCAGATGTAGCTATTCACTCTACGTGTAGGAAGGATCTGCAGATGCTGATTTAAACCAAAAATAGACACAAAATGCTGGAGTAACAGAGATGCTGGAGGGACAGGCAGCATCTCTGCAGAGAAGGAATGGTAACGTTTCGGGTCGAGACCCTTCTTCAGACATCTGACAATAACAAATTAATACCAATACCAATACCTCATGCCAGCTATAGAAGTCAATTAGATCTTGGCTGATCTTCTACATCAGTACCGCTCTCCTGCACTAACTCCATACCTTTAGATTTCTGTAATTTTGGTTTAAAACCTTGCTTTTTTTTACGGTTTCAATAAAATGCTGTAAGATCTTATAGCCAAAATCATTGCAGAAGGCCAGTAAGGGACAGAATTCTGATCTCAGCAAATGATGTAATAAACATTAAAATGAAATCTGATAATGCAGTAGAGAATAAAAGCATGTAAGAAATCCAAGGCCTTGTTTATTTTGTTTAATTTCATCAGTCCAATGTTGCTGGTTCATTCAAGAGTAATTCAGTGTTGTTTTGCTTCCAACGTATTGTAGAAGGGAGAAAATGATTCAATTTTGAACTAACAAATTGGTACACTGCAACTAAATTGCAGAAAATGGAAATGAACAAGACCATCTTCAAGAATCAATTGTTCACAGAATTGTCAGTCTACCTGTTCAAATGTTGATCTTTTGCAGAGATGACTATTTCCTTGGAGAATACTCGCTATTTAGTTTTGTTTAGTTTAGTTTAGTGATACAGCGCAGAAATAGGCCCTTTGGCCCACCAAGTCCGCACCGAACAGCGATCCCCGCACATTAACACTATCCTACATACACCAGGGACAATTTACACTTACTCCAAGCCAATTAACCTACATACCCGTACATCTTTGGAGTGTGGGAAGAAACCGAAGATCTCGGAAAAAACCCACGCGTTCACAGGGAGAACATACAAACTACGTTCAGACAGCACCCGTGGTCGCGATCGAGCACGGGTCTCCAGCGCTGCAAGCACTGTAAGGCAGCAACTCTACCGCTGCGCCACCGTGGCCGCCCTATTTGTATGAAGGAGCATCCTTATCACGTTAAAAACTGAAATAAGTTTAGTGAACTATTTGACAGCGTTTGTTGATGTGGAACTCCAACAGAATCTTCTGAAAACTGTTCAAAAACACTGACTTTTAAAAAAGTTGTTTAAAAATAGTACACACTGTTTTAGTCACCTTCTCAAAAATGAAAGATTCGATAATATTGCCTGCAGGTGAAATCCTGTAAGAATGAGGTTGCATCTGAGCCTTGGAAGAAATATTTTGTTGACTGAACGTTCAATATATATTGACACCAATTGTGATCTGCAGCTAGGAACAATTGATCTTCAGATCATTTTCATTTTCTTTTCATCGCATCTGAATTAAGAAATGGTCTCAGAACCATCTCCAAATAAATTAGTACAAATGCAAGGTCTGTTAGCTTCAATACATTGAAAAAAAATGTACTCACGTGCATCGCAGTGGCTGAATATTCTTATAGAGCAAGAGCAAAATATTGCAGCTGCTGAAAATATGGAATGTAAACAAATATCAGGAAACACTGACAATGGTCAACTGGTCAAGCTGTATCTTTACAGAGAGGAACAGGAATCAATACAATATCACAGGTAACCTGGTAAGATATTAATCAGAATCATTTTTTTACAGCTCTCTCTCTGCAGATGATGATATTAACAATTTTTGATAATCATTTTCCTATTTATATAATGATGATGATGCAGGCCAACTGAAACAATTTGATCAATCGTTTACTTTAAAGGGAGTTATAGTAATATCATAGAACTATTAAACTTTTATTTGGCAACATTATTGGTAATAATAATAATTAATATAATAATTTAAAATATGCACATTAAAATATGCCTGTCGTGTTGTCTCTTTCCACTGACGACCTAGCGAAGAAGGCAAGTTCATTGAGCCACGGCTTTCCCCCCTCTGAAGTCAATAGTCAGCACCTTGGTTTCTTTCTAATGTTGAGAGCATGATTGTTATTCCAGCACCATTCAATCAGATGATCGATCTCTGACTCATCGTTACCCGATATTCGTCCAACAATGTGTAGCCAGACACTGCTCTTACGCAGTCTTTAAACTCGCCACAATTGACACCAATTGTGATCTCCAGCTATGAACAATTGATCTTCAGGTCATTTTCATTTCCTTTTCATTGCATCTGAACCATCTCCAAATAAATTAGAACAAATTACACAGCCATGGGTATAAAAAGATTAGAGCAGGGGACCGAGTGCATAGCCTTGAGGTGCAGCTATGCTGATGGTCAGCAATGAGGAAGTGCTGTTGCAAATTTGTGTTGATTGTGGTCTGCCGATAAGGAAGTCGAGGATCCAATTGCATAGGGATCATCAGTCAGCCAGTTTGAAGATACGTTTTGTGCGGATGATGGTGTTGCATTCAATGAACAACAACCTGGTAAATAGCCAACACTTATTTGCAATTGTTAAGTAATGATCCCTAATAGGGTGAGGATGTTTAAAGAAAATGGGCTTGCCAATTGTTTGGGCATGAAGGATGCTTATGAGAAAGAAGTGCGTTTAGGCATAGTTTTTGACAATAGTGTAGTTGTACTACTATACGATTCACCCTCGAAAGAGGTCGGTGAGTAAATTTAGGACTCATTTTACTATATGTTATTAGGAAATTTCTTGAAGGACATCGGGATAAAATGATCAAATAGTAGTATCTAACCACAATTCATCCTTCTATAGCTAACATTAAAAATGTAGAGTCTGTGTGGTATACTCTGCTTTCAACATTTGGGTCCAAATCAAAATGAAGAATGGAGATGGTGCTATAATGCATGTTCAACAGTTTGATCTGTGTATGAATTTCTATCCCATGAATTCATTAGAAATGGTTAACATGCATTTGTGAAAAAGATGCGGTGTTGACTGAACAAATGGAATACATCAAAACAATGGCAGAGAATAGAATAAGGATCTGCCTGATTTTCTAATTGCATATTTTTGCATTAATGTCTTTATGTTTTATTTTCACTGCCTTGCAGTATTTATGTGTAGCTTATGTATAATTTATGTTTTTGTGTGTCATCTGAATGTATGTGCCTGTGATGCTGCTGCTGGCAATATTTTTATTTTACTTGTGTCTCACCCTACTTGTGCATCTGACAATAAACTTGACTTGACTTAACTTGAAATTTCAGGTGCCAAATATCAATCTCATGTTGAATGACCTTTAAGTCCATCCAAGTTCTTCAGATCAAGAGTGCTGCTATGAGAACTCACATTTGTCCAAGCAAGATCTGTCTTTTTTTTGACATATGTGGCACTAATAGCACATGGTTCATGTCTAAAGGGCCTGTCACACTAGGCGATTATTTAGGCGACTGCCAGCGACTGTCACAGTCGTAGCAGGTTGCCGAAAAAACGGCGACTGGACTAATGGGCCTGTCCCACTTAGGCAATTTATTAGGCGACTGCCGGTGACTACGACAATGGAATTCACCGAAGTCAGCACCGGCGACAACCTACATCACCTGGCGACAACCTACGACAGCACCTATGTCAGGAGAAGACAAGATACGACAAGCCCACGTTCGCCAACTGTGCCGAAAGTTTTGATTATTTCAAAATCCAGCGGCGACCAGAAAAACGCTCTTTGGGCGACTGAGGAGACGACTCACGACCATGCAGGCGACCTCCCCAGCGACCGTGTAGCGACAGCCTAGTCGCCGGCAGGCCCTTAACTCTTCTGGAATTCCCTTCTTTTTCCATCTCAGGAAATAGTGTATAAAAATATATAAATAGTGTAAGAAATATTAAGTGTATAAAATCAAGAGAGGATGAGATTGGGTAGATGCACAGAGTCTCTTGCCCAGAGTAGGTGAATCGAGGACCAGAGAGGACATAGGTTTGAAGTGAAGGGGAAAAGATTTAATAGGAATCTGAAGGGTGACTTTTTCACACAAAGGGTGGTGGGTATGCTGAACAAGCTGCCTGAGGAGGTAGTTGAGGCAGGGACCATCCCAACATTAAAGAAACAGTTAAACAGGTACATGGATAGGACAGGTTTGGAGGGAAATGGAGCAAACGCAGGCAGGTGGGACTGGTGTAGCTGGGACATGTTGTCTGGTGTGGGCAAGTTTGGCCGTAGGGCCTGTTTCCACACAGTATCACTTTGGTGGCAAAAACGGGAAGGCAGACTATTATCTAAATGGTGGCCGATTAGGAAATGGGGAGATGCAGCGAGACCTGGGTGTCATGGTACACCAGTCATTGAAAGTAGGCATGCAGGTGCAGCAGGCAGTGAAGAAACCGAATGGTATGTTGGCTTTCATAGCACGAGGATTTGAGTATAGGAGCAGGGAGGTTCTACTGCAGTTGTACAGGGTCTTGGTGAGACCACACCTGGAGTATTGCGTACAGTTTTGGTCTCCAAATCTGAGGAAGGACATTATAGCCATAGAGGGAGTGCAGAGAAGGTTCACCAGATTGATTCCTGGGATGTCAGGACTTTCATATGAAGAAAGACTGGATAGACTTGGCTTATACTCGCTAGAATTTAGGAGATTGAGAGGGGATCTTATAGAAACGTACAAAATTCTTATGGGGTTGGACAGGCTAGATGCAGGAAGATTGTTCCCGATGTTGGGGAAGTCCAGGACAAGGGGTCACAGCTTAAGGATAAGGGGGAAATCCTTTAAGACCGAGATGAGGAAAAACTTTTTCACACAGAGAGTGGTGAATCTCTGGAACTCTCTGCCACAGAGGGTAGTTGAGGCCAGTTCATTGGCTATATTTAAGAGGGAGTTAGATGTGGCCCTTGTGGCTAAGGGGATCAGGGGGTATGGAGAGAAGGCAGGTACGGGATACTGAGTTGGATGATCAGCCATGATCATATTGAATGGCGGTGCAGGCTCGAAGGGCCAAATGGCCTACTCCTGCACCTATTTTCTATGTATCTATGTATCTATGACTCTATGAGTAAATAGGCGAGCCACAAAACATACATTATAAGTCTACAGACTTTCACATTATCTCGACTATTTTTCCCACCCTATTTCTCCAGGGACTCTTTTCCATCCTTCCAGTTCATCCATTTCCATCATTATTGCTCTGATGATATTTTCTACGCACGTGTTTCTGCAACTTCCTTATTTCGCAATCAGAAACATAATTTCTCTGTCCACAAAAACCATATATGCTGAGTGTTCATATCATTTTCAGTTTCTATTTTAGGGCAAAGATAAATGTCACACAAGAAATGGATTTTTAGACAGCAACCAAGGGTAGGGCATATGCATTAAATGGTAGGGTTCTAAGGAGATGAACAGAGAGACCTTAGGATAACATCTATAACTCCCTGAAGTGACAGCATAGAAGCATAAAGTAGTGTAGAAGGTCTTTAGAAATTTTCATTCATCAGCTGTAACATAGAATATAACAGCTGTGATGTAATTCAATGACTTTATAAATCTCTATTTAAGCCACGCCTAGAATTTTCTGCACAGTTCTGGTCACCAGGTCACCACACAATATGTAGGATGTGATAGGGTGCAGAAGAGATTCACTGGGTTGTTGCCTGATCTGGAGCATTTTGGTAATAAGGACAAATTAGATGCGCTGTTTGTTTTCCCTAGAACGGAGGAAACTGAGGGGTAACCTGACAGAAGTTATGTAGGAAACAGGTACGGTAAATAGTAGGAAACTTTTCCCATTGTGGCGATGTCTATGACTCGAGGGCACAAGTTTAATGAGTGAAGTATGAGGTTTCGAAAGGATCTGAGGGAGAATTTTATCTTGTACCAAACATTGTTGGAATGGGGCCTGATGAGCTGGTATAGGCAGATACTCTCACCACATTTAAGGAAGATCTACATAACCCCTTGCATCACCTAGGCATGGAAGGCTATCGATGTAATGCCGGCAAATGGAATTAGTATGTATGGATGCATAGTCATTTTAGAAACATAGAAACATAGAAAATAGGTGCAGGAGTAGGCCATTTGGCCCTTCGAGCCTGCACCGCCATTCAATATGATCATGGCTGATCATCCAACTCAGTATCCTGTACCTGCCTTCTCTCCATACCCCCTGATCCCTTTAGCCACAAGGGCCACATCTAACTCCCTCTTAAATATAGCCAATGAACTGGCCTCAACTACCTTCTGTGGCAGAGAGTTCCAGAGATTCACCACTCTCTGTGTGAAAAATGTTTTTCTCATCTCGGTCCTAAAGGATTTCCCCTTAATCCTTAAACTGTGACCCCTTGTCCTGGACTTCCCCAACATCGGGAACAATCTTCCTGCATCTAGCCTGTCCAACGCCTTAAGAATTTTGTAAGTTTCTATAAGATCCCCCCTCAATCTTCTAAATTCTAGCGAGTACAAGGCGAGTCTATCCAGTCTTTCTTCATATGAAAGTCCTGACATCCCAGGAATCAATCTGGTGAACCTTCTCTGTACTCCCTCTCTGGCAAGAATGTTTTTCCTCAGATTTGGAGACCAAAACTGTACACAATACTCCAGGTGTGGTCTCACCAAGACCCTGTACAACTGCAGTAGAACCTCCCTGCTCCTATATTCAAATCCTTTTGCTATGAATGCTAACATACCATTCGTTTCTTCACTGCCTGCTGCACCTGCATGCCTACTTTCAATGACTGGTGTACCATGACACCCAGGTCTCGTTGCATCTCCCCTTTTCCTAATCGGCCACCATTTAGATAATAGTCTACTTTCCTGTTTTTGCCACCAAAGTGGATAACCTCACATTTATCCACATTATACTGCATCTGCCATGCATTTGCCCACTCACCCAGCCTATCCAAGTCACCTTGCAGCCTCCTAGCATCCTCCTCACAGCTAACACTGCCCCCCAGCTTTGTGTCATCCGCAAACTTGGAGATGTTGCATTCAATTCCCTCGTCTAAATCATTAATATATATTGTAAATAGCTGTGGTCCCAGCACTGAGCCTTGCGGTACCCCACTAGTCACTACCTGCCATTCTGAAAAGGACCCGTTTACTCCTACTCTTTGCTTCCTGTTTGCCAGCCAGTTCTCTATCCACATTAATACTGAACCCCCAATACAGTGTGCTTTAAGTTTGTATACTAATCTCTTATGTGGGACCTTGTCGAAAGCCTTCTGAAAGTCCAGATATAACACATCCACTGGTTCTCCCTTATCCACTCTACTAGTTACATCCTCGAAAAATTCTATAAGATTCGTCAGACATGATTTACCTTTTGTAAATCCATGCTGACTTTGTCCAATAATTTCACCACTTTCCAAATGTGCTGCTATCCCATCTTTAATAACTGACTCTAGCAGTTTCCCCACTACCGATGTTAGACTAACTGGTCTGTAATTCCCCGTTTTCTCTCTCCCTCCCTTTTTAAAAAGGGGGTTACATTAGCTACCATCCAATCCTCAGGAACTACTCCAGAATCTAAGGAGTTTATCACTAATGCATCCAGTATTTCTGGGGCTACTTCCTTAAGTACTCTGGGATGCAGCCTATCTGGCCCTGGGGATTTATCGGCCTTTAATCCATTCAATTTACCTAACACCACTTCCCGGCTAACCTGGATTTCACTCAGTTCCTCTATCTCATTTGACCCGCGGTCACCTGCTATTTCCGGCAGATTATTTATGTCTTCCTAAGTGAAGACAGAACCAAAGTAGTTATTCAATTGGTCTGCCATGTCCTTGTTCCCCGTGATCAATTCACCTGTTTCTGACTGCAAGGGACCTACATTTGTTTTAACTAGTCTCTTTCTCTTCACATATCTATAAAAACTTTGGAGTCAGTTTTTATGTTCCCTGCCAGTTTTGTTTCATAATCTATTTTCCCTTTCCTAATTAAGCCCTTTGTCCTCCTCTGCTGGACTCTGAATTTCTCCCAGTCCTCTGGTAGGCTGCTTATTCTGGCTAATTTGTACGCTTCATCTTTTGTTTTGATCCTATCCCTGATTTCCCTTGTTTTCCACGGATGCACTACCTTCCCTGATTTATTCTTTTGCCAAACTGGGATGAACAATTTTTGTAGTTCATCCATGCAGTCTTTAAATGCCTTCCATTGCATATCCACCCTCAACCCTTTAATAATCAATTGCCAGTCAATCTTGGCCAATTCACGTTTCATACCCTCAAAGTTACCTTTCTTTTGGATTAAGTTGTATCAAAAGGCCTGTTGCTGTGCTGTACAAATCTAAATAGAACTGAGATAGTCAGTGCATGAGAGCTGAAAGAAAGTTGTCACAAGAAGGAAAGGGCTGAGAAGAAAAGAGTTGTGATAAGCAAATATTTTTCATAAAGCCAATTAATGATCTATTGGATATTCCCAAGCACATGGTTGCAAAAGGAAGAACCAGGAATTGGGTCTCTACATAAAAAGATTTCCATTTCTTAGGGCTGCTGAGGATCTAACAAAGACTACAATCTAGACTACAAAAAGTTGTGACCTCTGCCCAGTCCATCACCGGTTTTGACCTCCCCACCGTCGAAGGGATCTATCATAGTCGCTGCCTCAAAAAGGTAGCCAAAATCATCAAAGACCCACACCATCCTGGCCACACACTCATTTCACCATTGCCATCAGGAAGAAGGTAGAGAAGCCTGAAAACTGTAACGTCCAGGTTCAGGAACAGCTCCTTCCCTACAGCCATCAGACTATCCACCACAACAATGAATAAGCTCTGAGCTCTGAACTGCAAAAGACTATATTTGTTATTTAATGAACTTTTTTTTTCTCTTCCCCCATTATGTACCATGTTTACATATTCACATATTCTGTTGTGCTGCAGCAAGTAAGAATTTCATTGTCCCATCCGGGACATATGACAATAAAACACTCTTGACTCTTAATACATCAATGATTTATTTTAGAGATACATAGAGATAGAAATAATGCCTCTGACCTGGAGCTTAGTACAATATTGCAAATGGAAGAAATTGGCCTCTTGCCTTATTTTTCTAAATGCTCTTTCATAATGTCTATTCTTGAATTCAATATTTTAAAAAAACTATACAGTTCTCTGTGAAAGTGGGAAGAAACGTGTCCCAACTGTTAGAAAACTGAAATAAAACTAGAAAATGCTGAAAACAGTCAGCTGGTTAGGCAGCAGCTATGGAAAGAGAAACAGAGTTAATATTCAACTTGCAGACCCTTCATTCATAAAAATTAATCCTATTTTTCTTTCCGTAAAAAATTATGCCTGATCTGCTGAATTCCCATAATTTCCTGTTTTAGTTCAGATTTCCATAATTTGCAGTCTTCATTTTTTGGAAAAACATGATGCTAATCTAAGGGAACAGGAAGATAGGGTCTCGACCCTAAACATCACCTATTCTTTTTCTCCAGAGATGCTGTCTGACCCGCTGAGTTACTCCAGCGTTTTTGTATCTATGATAGGAAGATATAACACATAGAACTGTTGTATGATCAGACAAATTAACTATTTTGTACTGAAATCCTGGCAGCATTTAGGCAGGTCATTTGAACACAGTCTACCATATCAATGCACCTAATACCTTTTTGGAAGTAATTATAAGTGAGCAGCTTGGGGGCCAAGTCCTTAACTGAGTGCAGACATGGTGGTGAAGGAAACTACAGTTTTATTGACACATCTATGCCAGCCTAAACTGGCCTTGGCATCTGTGGGATTTGAAAGAGCCTGCAGGGTGGCCAAAGTTAATATTTTGAAAAACAAGCAAGCTAAATGCCCTGGAGTGTTGCTGAGGGCTTGGTTCCAAAAGTGATTATTATTATAAAGGAATAACTGCCCAAGAGGACGTTGTTTTCTGAATCCATTATAAAATATCATGTTCTATCTTTCTCCAAGTCAGCCAGGAAGGCTTATTGAGTAAAGCACCCTGTTTGGTTGAGTAACTGTTGTAAGAATCACAGCAAAGGAGAAATAACCTCTTTCCTTAGCAGGCAGTTGGGAATTAAAACATACAGGACACAGAGAATGGAGGTGGATTGCTGAAGGCAACAAACAGTTCAGTGTTGAGGTTGGGATTCAATGATCAAATCAATTTAATGACCTCGCCAACAGTGTCAGGGCTGTTTTTGAGTCCCTTGAGCAGTGTGGTTTCTAGTTTGCTATCTCACAAAGATTATGTGCTAATTTAAATAACAACATGAGCATGTGGTGTACTTTCAATTTAAGTATATTTACTAATGGCAAGCTCTTTGCATTCCATTCCAATGTTTTACAGATTCTAATAAGACACTCCTCCTAGCAGGTAAACCAGATCACTTCCACCTGACGTGGTCTGCATTTATAGAATTATTACAAACATAGGGTGCAAAAGTACTTTAAAAAAATAAAAAATTGAGGTCGGGTAAGGGGGGATGATAGTTGAAGAGTTGGTATGTCCTATTTACGTGATGCTCAAAAAAAAACCATTTGTTTCTCTTTTTTTCTCTTTCTCTTTTCTTTTCTTAGGGCCTATTTCTTAACTCTTTTTCTTTTTGTTTTTAATTTCGCTCTTATAGGGTCTTCGTCCTTTTTTGTTGTTACATTTTCTACACTTTTCTACACTTGCACTTTTTCCTTCACTTTCTTCTCTCTTTCAATCTTTTCTTTCTCTAGTGTAAAAAAATAAATAAAGGGAGTACATTAATTGTAAGAAGATATAAATGACGAGTATTAATGTATGTGGTTGTAATGTAATGTACTTCTAATAAATAAAAATTAAAAAAAAAAAAAGATTCTAATAAGACCATAAGAACATAGGTAAGGTCATTAGGTCATAAGTGATAGGAGTAGAATTAGGCTGTTCAGCCCATTGTTTACTCTGCCATTCAATCATGGCTAATCTATCTCTCCCTCCTAATGCCATTCTCTTGCCTTCTCCCCATAACCTCTGACACCTGTAGAGGTTAAGAATCCATCTATCTCTGTCTTAAAAATATCCACTGACTTGGCCTCCACAGCCTTCTGTGGCAAAGAATTCCACAGATTCCCCACCCTTTGACTAAAGAAATTTCTCCTCATCTCCTTCCTAAAAGAACGTCCTTTAATTCTGAGGCTATGACCTCTAGTCCTAGACTCTCCCACTAGTGGAAGCATCCTCTCCACATCCACTCTATTCAAGTCTATCATTATTCTGTATGTTTCAATGAGGTCCCCCCTCATTCTTCTAAACTCCAGCGAGTACATGTCCAGTGCCGTCAAACGCTCATCATAGGTTAACCTACTCATTCATGGCATCAAAGTAATAGGAGAAGAAGGTTACCATCTGGCCCTTCAAGCCTGTTCTGCCATTCATCGTTCATGGCTGATCTTCCCCAACATTGCCATTTTCCAGCAACATCACCAAATGCCTTTATTCCCTTAACACCCAGTAATCTACTGATTGTTGTTATGAATGAACACAATGACTCAGAGTCTATGGAACCCCAGATGATGACAACCGGAGCATCCACTACCTCTAACATGCCCTCATTCAAAACAAGAATGTAGATCATTGGGTCTTTGGGATTCATCAGATTTCATACTCACTAACTTTTCCAATACTTTAATTTGTGTGAGTAAACATGAGAACGCCAGCAAATAAAAAGGTCAGGCCACTCTTAATACTTGGGAAGATGAAACAGTGAGTGTTGGACATACTGTTAGTGGTAAATGTCTTTTGTATATTTGCTGTTTGAAGATATTTACTACAGATGGTTTAGTGATGAATCTGTTACTATCTCGAGCTTCTCCCTCTTCAGAAAAGTGGCTTTGGAATGGGAAAAGAAAACTTTGGTTGTTGTTTTTTAACTGCCATCCCTCATAATCTTGTACAATTCAGTTATTATTAAAATTAAATGTTTGTTTAACAGTTAAATCTATGTGTAGGCAATATTTAAGGTTTAGAAATTCAATCACACATTAAAAAATGTACTGAAATGAGACTGGATCTGGTTTAGAAACAAAGAACTAAAGATGCTGGTTTATACCAAAGATAGACACAAAGTACTATTACTAGAGGCTGATGCTGCCTGACCCACTGAGTTATCCAGCACGTTGTGTCTATTGGTGAATCTAGTTTGTTCCTGTACCAATTACACATGTATCTACTACAATCACTCTTGCACCAACAAATAATTTCAGTAGTCCTAGATAGCAATTGAAGCTATCATTTACTAGATTCATGCCTAGCCCCTTCAACGATGAGTCAGTCAAGGAGTCTAAACATGAGGGGAAGTCGATGTCCAATGGTGAATTGTTCTGAAAAATGGTGAGGCAGATGTGGGAGTTTAGTTTAGTTTAGTTTAGAGATACAGTGCGGAAACAGGCCCTTTGGATCACCGAGTAAGCCGACCAGCGATCCCTGCATACTGTCACTATCTTACACACACTAGGGACAATTTACAAGTATACCAAGCCAATTAACCTACAAGCCTGTATGTCTTCAGAGTGTGGGAGGAAAGAGGAGATCCTGGAGAAAACCCACACAGGTCGCGGGGAGAACGTACAAACTCTGTACAGGCAAGCACCCGTAGTCATGATCGAACCCGGTTCTCTGGGGCTGTAAAGCAGCAAGTCTACCACTGCGCCACCACGCCGCACTGTTCCCTTACTAATTAAGTGAGAGTGGGCAGTTCACATCACCAACGTGGATCTGAGAACTCTGGAATTAAGGAATATTCAGGAATTGTAGAACTATGTGGATATGAGACATTTCTTAAAATAAGAAACAATCTTCAAAATAGCAAAACAATCTGTGCACAAGTTAACTTGCAAGGCTATTGAAACCAGTCATAGTAAGTGGGACATTCTGATCCGTACCATTGAGGACAGTAGATGAATGTTCATGTAAATTGGACCGCATAGAAATCTGCATGAGGAGATCAAGGAAGACATTAATTGGCCAATTCATGTATTAACATATCATTAAAGGCAAATCCCTGATACCCAATGCACAGTCCGTCTTGTAACTTAATATTTTGTTTAATGGTACTCATCTCAAACCTAATTGATTTTATCCCAGCAGTTGCTGCATTACCTATTTGGTGCACCAAACATTTTCTGGTTATTTTTTAATCAGATTTCAAGCATTTATGTAGTTTTTCCTCATTAAAATGAGAAATGCTGTCTAAAGTTCCAGATTGCCTGTACATAAGAAGCATAAAATAATCAGGACACATACTTAAGTTCACAAGCCATAAGAGCAGAATTAGGCCACTCAGCCTATCGAGTTAGCTCCACCATTCAATCATGGCTGATCTATCTTTCCTTGCCAACCCCATTCTCCTGTCATCTGCCCGTAACCTTTGACACCCTCATTAATCAAGAACCTGTCAATCTCTGCTTTCAAAATACCCAATGACTGGCCTCCAAGGCCGACTGTGGCAAATAATTCAACAGATTCACCACCCTTTGGCTAAAGAAATTCCTCCTCATCTCTTTTCTAAAGATATGTCCTTTTATTCTGAGGCTGTGCCCTCTGGTCCTACATTCTACCATTAGTGGAATCATCCTCTCTACATCCACTCTATCCAGGCCTTTCACTATTCTGTAAGTTTCTATGAGGATCTCCACATCCTTCTAAACTCCAGCGAGTACAGGCCCAGTGCCGTCAAACGCTTATCACACGTTAACCCAATCATTCCTGGGATCATTCTCGTAAACCTCCTCCAGACCCTCTCCAACAGCAGCTTATCCCTCATCAGATAAAGGGCCCATGTAGTCTACCATCGTTTTTGAAGCAATTCAATACAAGCTTGAGTGACTATTTATCATGTGCTGTGATGGTGAATCTCCCCAAATCCTAACTTTCATGTATGCCCACGGAAGAAAATGCCCATGATAATTATGATCATCATGAGACATTTACTGTACATTTTCTATCGATATTGCTGTATGGGTGATACAGTCATGTTGTGGTTAGTGCTCTTGCCTCACAGCTTCTGGTACCCAATTTTGCTCTTGACCTCGGGTGCTGTCTGTGCAGAGCTTGCATGTTCTCTTTATGACTGCATGGGACTTCTTTCACATCCCAATTGTGCAGCAGTTGGTTAACTGGATGAAGGAAATTATGCTTTCATGTAGGTTAGTCATAAAAGCAATCAAAGGGGAATTGTTCGGCAGATCTATAGGGAAACAAGGATTGGAATGGAGCAGATGAGATTGCCTCTCTGGGTGCAAGCATCATCCCAACAGTCTCTCTAACCTCACACTGTGCAGTTAGAGTCATAGTCATACAGCATGGGAACAGGCCCTTCAGCCCAACTCATCCATGCCAACCAGGATGCCCCATCTAAGCTCATTGCATTTTTCCATGTTTGGCCCATATCCCTCCATTTATCTGTCCGTGACTTTTAAATGCTGTTATAGTACCTGCCTTAACTACTGCCTCTGGCAGCTTGTTCCATTTACATACCACCCTCTGAGTGAAAAAGTTATCACTCACATTCTGATTAAATCTTGCCCTTCTCACCTTAAACCTACATAATCTAGTTTTTGATTCCCCTACCCTGGGTAAAATACTCTGTGCATTCACCGTACCTATTCCCCTCATAATTTTATGCACCTCTATAAGATCACCCCTCAACCTCCGACACGCAAGTGTTAATTCTGGCCAAGTTGGAGCTGCCAGGACATTAAAATTGAGTAAAGGCTTCTGTGCTGCCCGGACATTTTGGTCAAATTAAATGTTGCAGAACTGGGACAAGCTGCTGAATGGTGCCAGTTTGTCTGGAGCCTAGATAAGAGCTGCAGGGAAAGAATGGGATATCTGCAGATTCTTACAATGTGTAAATTGCATGGAACTGATTGGGTCACTACAAACCAGATATACATAGTATAAATAATGTTGCGAGACGGTCATCTTGTTAATTGATGATAGGTCAAACTGTTGAGCCTTGGAGGGACTGTCTGAATCTCAGGGCACATGTTGCTATGTTTGCTTCCTTCTAGAAGCTCCTTTCGAATACAATGTATTAGTTGCTGTGTTATTGGGTTAGGGAACTGTCAATTATGTACTGTTATAATTAATATGTGTGATTGGTTTCTAGGGGTTGCCTCCCCCAAGTAATGTCACGCCCGTAGTTTGGAGGGGTACAAGAGGATGTGTAATTCTTTGGGGTGTGTCGGTTGAATGTGAATTCTGTTCTGTTTCAACAAGATATTGTTGTCTTGCGTGGGTGGGTCAGCAACCGACCCTGCAGTTTGTTCTTCAATAAAGTAAGGCTTTGGAACCAGAGTTTGACTTAGTGTTTGACTAAACCAGACTAAGGGGGTAAGTCTGGAACCGGAATTTACGCAAGGAATAAAATCCTAGCCTGACCAACCTGTTTCCATGGCTTAGGCCCTTGAATCCTGGCAAAATCCTTGTAACTTCTAAAAGTTGATCCTCAATGAGAAAACAGTTCTAAAATAGATTCCAATGG
Source organism: Malacoraja senta (assembly GCA_038087875.1). Taxonomy (NCBI): domain Eukaryota; kingdom Metazoa; phylum Chordata; class Chondrichthyes; order Rajiformes; family Rajidae; genus Malacoraja; species Malacoraja senta. Next base: position 13,829,564 of record CM075979.1, on the reverse strand, counting down.
ATAAAATATACATTCTTATTGGATTATAGGAACATGAAATGTTGAAACTAATTGGCACCTCATATATATTCCTCTTAGTCAAGTCTATTACCATAAAAACTATTAGAGATATTACTTTTGCTGAGAATCATTACTGTACTGTTCAATTGTATCTGTACCATATATATGAACCAATTTTTGAATTAATTTGATTGAAGAAGTGTTAGACCATAAATGTGGCAGAAGATTACATCCGATTGAACAATTATCCAGTTGTTCAATTGATTCTAATTCATGACAAATGATGTTCCAGAATTTGCAATACAGTTACTGATATAATGGAGAAAATATCACGTCTATAGAGTGCATAAGAACAGACATCCATGAAAATCTATATGTTACTGCTCCATCATAGAGTGTGCTGCTGTCAGTGGAATAATTGAAATGAAGAGGATTTCAACACCCTAGCAACTGTGAAATTTGGTCCACCCTGTTGAATGAAGTGCAACTGAGATTTCAACTTTAAATTAACCTATAATTACCATTTAGCTCAGGTGAAAACAAAATTGTGAATGGGATGGGATGGCATGGTGGCGCAGCAGTAGAGTAGCTGCTGTGCAATACAATCCTGACCACGGGTACGGTGTTTGTATGTTCTCTCCGTGACCTGTGTGGGTTTTCTCCGGGAGCTCCGGTTTCTTCCAACACTCCAAAGACATACAGGTTTGTCGGTTAATTGGCTTCTGTAAAATTGCAAATTGTCCCTAGTGTGTGTAGCTTAGTGTTAGTGTGCGAGGATCACTGCTTGCCGCGGACTCGGCTGGGGCGAAGGGCCTGTTTCCGCGTCGTATCTCTGAACTAAAACTAAAATTAAAGTCTAATAGGCTCAGATAATCTTTATTTTTAAAAACCACTTTAAATCCTTTTGATTTGTTTTTTAAAGTTTGCTCATAATATCTTCAGTTTTTACTTTAATCTTACATAGGTGGCACAATCAATATTACATTTTCTGTAAAATGAGATAGCTAGAAAGCAGGATTTTTTTTTCTGGGTTCCTCAAGCAACTTGATCAGCTTTCCTAAATCACTATTGCAGGATGCAAGAGATCCCACTGAATGATGTGTGGTGGCTGATGTCAAGACAAAAGAAATTCAATGGCTTTAGAGATCGCTTGGCTTTTTACAGGTAACTCTGTGACGTCGGCATAGAATGTTATCACTTTGCTGACCAATGGATCACCTACACTCTTATTTGTTCATGAAATGTGTTTACTTTTTTGACAATGAATGCGTATATTTATGGAAGGGAAACAAAATGACTGCATTTGGGCCTCGCTATCATTTGTGAACAGTAGAAACTGTTCCTTTGCCAGACTTCAATTGATAATGGCTTAACTGCCTGAAACTTCATGATTTACTTTAGATGCATAGTGAACTAGATCTACATTTCATTTCTTTGTTTTCCATTTTAACATATTCTTATGGCCTATGGAAGCCAAGTCCATGGGTATGTTTGAGGTGGAGAATGACAGATTTTACTTCGGAGTCACGTGAGTGACTACGTGAAGAACCCCGTCAGGGCGCATGCACGTCATTTACGTCGGACGTGCCACCAGCATAAATTACCAAGTCTCACATCAGCTACAGGAGCTGACAATGGATGAGACAGTAACGAAGTATGAAGCCCCAATCAACTGAGGACAGTTAAAAGTTCCTGTTGGGAACAGGAAGAATTGGGGCAAGATGGGCATACTAATGAAAGCCCAGGAGCATGTGAAGCTCCAGCATATTTTTAAAGTTGCTGGCATCTGGTATAACGAGCTTTGCCAGGATGGTGGATGGAGAGGCCATGACAAATTACAACAAAAGGCGCTATTGTGGAGTGCCCACTTTGAGATCAACTGCCTCCGCAAGATGCGATTAGACCAACCATCAATGATAAATATGCTTCACTCTGCCAGCCTGGCACAGTGCAACCGGCACAGCTGTTTGGCGAGGATTTCACACAGCAGGTGAAGGAGCTGGAGGAGGAGGCTAAGAAGCCAGCCACATATTCACCAAAGCGGAAGTATCCCTATAAGGGAGCAGACTGGTCCGGGCAAGGGACGAGTCCAACTACGATGCAACGCAGTTGGCTTTCGGCTGTAGCACCGCCACGGAGGTGAGATATCCAGCTCAAGGCCGGGGAAGAATGCCAGGTGGTAAGGAGGTAAGAGGGTCTGGTTCTCATGTAGACAGATCTAATGTGATACAATTAAATGTTTACCTCAGATATGTTTATACTGAAGGTTATTCAAGGGCATCAAATAAAGCTTAAATGCAAATTCTGATTTACCCATGCAACATGTTCCAAAAAAGGAGTTTGACTTCAGTATCACTGAATAATTGGAAGTTCAGCTGGAACTTGCAACCTTATGTAATAAAGGTGTAATTGCTAAGGCAGTTTACCAAAGCCATCAGGTTGTGTCCAATATCTTTCCCAGACCAAAAAAAGGATGGGGGGAAGCAGAATTATACAGACCTGAATAGGCTTAACCCTTTTGTACGGTATAGACATTTTAAGATGGAAACGTTTGTGAAGGAGATCTTAAAGATGCGGATTCAGTGTCTGTTCATTTGCAGGATAGAAGATTTAAAATTCAGCTGGATGGGAATTATGCCAATACAATCCACTGCCTAATGGTTTGTCTTCAGCTCCTAGAGGGATTACAAAGTTGTTAAAACCTATTCTAGGCATGAAGAGAAGTCAAGGTCATGTGATCATGGTTTAGCTAGATAATATCTTGATTGTAGGACAATCAAAGGAAACAGCTGAAGCATCAGTGGCAGTTGGTAAAAACCAATTTTTAATTGGGCTTTATAAGCTATTCTGAGGAATCTAAATTTATACCTGTGACACAAATTGAGTAGTTGGGTTCACAATGGACTTAATCAACATCATTGTGACCTTGCCCAGGCAAAAAAGGGTACAGCTAATTAAGAGCTATATCAAGTTAATTGCTAACACACAGCCTTCAATTAGCCAGGTGACAAGACTGCTGTGGTAATGGCTGGCAGCATTTCCAGCAGTTCAATATGGCCACTTTATTATCTACAATTACAAAGGTCAAAGGAACAAGCATTGAGGATACATTGGGGTCATTATAATAGACCTATGCTTCTATCAATAGAGGCTGTTGCTGATGTACAATGGTGGATTCAGCATGTGTCCACTAGTAGTTCCAAAGTGTTATTGGACCAAGCTTCCATGATTTGCAGACAGATGTCAGAGCACTTCGGTAGGGTGCTACTGATACAAGATCCAGCGGTGGAGACAGATGAACATTGCTTCTGCATACATGGGGAATTAACCAAGAGTATTTTATGGACTCAAGGCTTATGGCACTAACTAAACTAGTTTGCATGTGCAGTGCAAAATAGACAACACTGCAGCAGTTGCTGATATGAATCACATGGGTGGAATCAAATCGTTATCATGTGACAGGTTGGCAAATACAATTGGACCTGAAGTAAGGATAGAGAGATTTGGATTGGAGCTATCTATCTGCCAGGGAAACTTAATGTAGTACCAGATGGCAGCTCACGAAAATTCCATCATAATACAGAGTGGATGTGGAACCAGGATGTGTTCAAGAACATAGTACTTCTATATGGAAGGCCAAAATATGTTTCATAGGCACCAGATCCAGGGGCAGTGGCAATTGATGCTTTTTCACTAAATTGGGATGATATGTTTGTGTACATTTTCCCACCATTCTGCCTCATAGGTCGGTGTTTGAGAAAATCAAGCAGGATGCCGCTTCAGGGGTTTTGGTGCTCCCAAATTGCCTGATTCAACCATGGTTCCCTTTGATGTTACAGATAGCGATCCAACCTCTTTTTGCTGATTCCAAACAGTAGGAATTTGCTGGAGCATCCAGTAACGCATTAAGTTCATCCGTTATGTGACGGTATGGATCTCTTAGTTTGCAGGTTTCAAGAATGCCTTACATTGGTCGAGGACTTTCTAGGCCAACGGTGTATATACTCGCTGCAGTCTGGAGAAAGAGTACTCAAAAACAGTACATGACTTATGAAAAAAAAAAAAAAAAGGAACAATATTGTGTTCAAAAAAATATTCAATATGATACTGTAGTTATTGAAAATGTGTTAGAGTTTATCTACAATTTATTATGATGAAGGTCTTAGCTATACTGCTATCAATACAGCTAGAAGTGCTTTGTCCGCATATCTTGTAATAGGTACACGGACACAAAGTATAGGTTCTCACCCTCTCATATCTAGGTTGATGAAAGGAATCTAATTCCAAACCGCCTAAGCCTAGGTATATGGTAATCTGCGAGGTAAGCGTTGTTCGTAACATACTTCGTCATTGGGTCCCTGTCACGGCTATAACTTTATTAAAATTAACCATGAAATTGGCTATGCTAATGGCATTGGTGTCAGTACAGAGAGTGCAGACTTTCCAAAAAACTTCAGTTCGAGAGAATGGAAGTGAATACAGAGAATGTTCTGTTTTATATTTCTGACCTGCTCAAACAAAGCAGGCCAGGTGTGACAGGTTTTACGATTGTGTTCTCAGCATATCCTACAGCTCCATGTTTATGTGTAAGGACACATTTGTTACATTACATTGAAGCCACAAGGGCTTTAAGACAAGAAGAAACAGGATTATTTGTCAGTTACAAAAAGCCAACATAAAAGAGTGGCAGTTCAGACTATCTCAAGGTGGTTAAAGCAAGAGTTGGTTCAGGCAGGAATTAACATTTATGTGTTTACATCTCATTCCACTAGCGCAGTAGCAACATCCGCGGCCAGGGCGATGGACGTTCCCATCGACCATATATTAAAAGCCGCAGGTTGGAAAAATGAACTTGTGTTTCAGCAATACTACCATCGGCCGATTGCCGATGGAGGGCTGTTTGCTAACTCAATATTGAGTGCTGTTGCTATTGTTTAAAGTCTGTTTTTCAATACTGTTTCATTCTGTTTCGTTTGTTGCCCTACATTAAGAGGGTTTATTGGTTGTTTTATGACCAAAAATAAAACTGTTTTGTTTTTGCATGATATGCAATGTCATGTTTACAGCATTATTGATGATACTCAGTCAATCGATGCAGTGAGAAGCCGGGATTTTGATCTGCGGCATAAAAATCACAGAGCTTTAAAATCTTCACGTAGTCACTCACGTGACTCCGAAGTATAATAGTAAGATTAAACGAGAACTTACCAGTTTGAAGTTTGATCTTTATTTTATGAGGAATTACGTTGGTGATTACGTGCCCGCCACGCCCAACCCTCTCTCATAGAAAAAAGGTCATAATGGTAGTTCTCATGTTGATCATCATAATATGTTACTTCAATTATGGTTTTGTCTGTGATTTCATACCGTTGCTTTGAAGATTGACGCACATGCGCCCTAACGGGGTTCTTCACGTAATCACCAACGTAACTCCTCATAAAATAAAGATCAAACTTCAAACTGGTAAGTTCTCGTTTAATCTTACTATTCTTGATTAGTATGCGTGTCAAGGGTTATGGGGAGAAGACAGGAAAATGGGGTTGAGAAGGAAAGAGAGATCAGCCATGATTGAATAGTGGAGGTGACCTAATTGTCATTATTCTGCTCCTATGGCTTATGAACATGAACTTATAAATGATGATAAACTAAATTACATAGTTTGCTCCTCACACAGTCCCCTATTCACTCACTTCTATATTTGCACCATTGTATATTTTCATATATAATTATCTAATCTGTTCAAACATTTGGACATTTTGCTCACCTGTGCGAGTGCATGCCAAATAGAATATAAATTGATATGCAAATTGGATTTTTGCTCCAATTACAAACCCTGCCAAATTAATTTTGCTTGGGAATTGAGCGATGCTGTTATTTGACTAGCTGTTTAAAAATCCAAAGTCAAGAGATCTCGGGAAACATGATATAAAATGTCACCCGATCTCCAGCCAAGTACAACAATCACTGTAAGAAAGCATAAGCTGCAGATATGTGCAAACTGTAAAATAACAGACCTGATCAAAAAGGTCTGAATGTCCAGAGAAACTATGACTGTCATATGCCTTTTAACCATTAGGCAATAAATGCGTGCAGAGATAACTGGAAACTTAATGAAGGCAGGCAATGACCCTGCATGGATGCTTTGATTCCAACAAGCATACCATCCGCTGTGTGCAAACGTTTGCCTACATAGCATGCAGAATTCCCTTTCCTTCATTACATTTGAGCTTTCAGCTGTTATTTCCCCTGGGTGCCAATAAAAACACAATTATATATAAGCAGAACAAGCAGCGATCAATCAATTAAGAGACAGTTGGTGCATTGAAAAAAGATGGTGAGGGAGACCAGGATAAGATGACAATATTTGTGGAAACAGAAATAGCTTACTCCAGTATTGAACACAAAAGTCTTCCAACTGATATTGCAAGACACCAAAAACGCAAGTATTTTAATTTTTTTTGTTTTATAGATACAGCGCGGAAACAGACCCTTCGTTCGGCCCACCGAGCCTGCAATGATCAGTGACCACCGCACACTAACACTATCCTACACACCCTGGGGACAATTAACATTTATGCCAAGCCAATTAACCTACAAACCTGTACGTCTTTGAGTTCCAACTGCAGCTTATAAAAAAGTCAAAAACTTTCTGGCATACAATTGTATCAGAGCCATTGCACAGTGCTAGTCCAATGCTGATTCTCAGACACCCTTCACCTGGCAAAGGTGTATTTCACTGAGAAACAAATGGCAAAATTATTTTCCTGAAATACTCTGCAGTTCAGTCACCTTTTGTGGTAAGAGTTAAATTAGAAGAAATTTTACTTCAGATTTCCAGCAACTACAGATTTTTGAACTTTGTTTTATTTGCTGGTTTATAGCTGAATATAAAGCAGATCTCCAGCTTTTAAAACTCATGAATATTTTTATATCCATTTTTTATGTCTCTGGCATAGTCTCTATTTCCCTAGCAGATATAATGCAATTTCATTCACACCGCTCCAATGATAGTAAAACAATATATTTCATCATGTAGTTTAATTATCTTTTGTCAAGTTACAGTTAAATATATTTTTATGTTTTTATTTCAAATTAAGGATAAACAAAACCTTTGGTGTTTAATTTTAAGTTATATTTTAGTAGTCCCTTCACTGATTTTATTCTTCTGAAGAAGATTACTGACTATCCTGGGATTTGTAGGTGAAAATGGTACACTGTTCCCACACTGCAGTCTAACCACTCATTCACAGATGTTCTTTGCTATTATATTCTTTGCCATGATGCATGAAGCCAAGATTTAAAGCTCTAACTACTTGTCCTGTGATCTTTAACAACATGGTTACCTGTAAAGTAATAAAGAAGGAACTGTAGATGCTGGAAAATCGAAGGTACACAAAAATGCTGGAGAAACTCAGCGGGTGCAGCAGCATCTATGGAGCGAAGGAAATTGGTAACGTTTCGGGCCGAAACCCTTCTTCAGACTGATGGGGGTGGGGAGAAGAAAGGAAAAAAGGAAAAAGGCGGAGGAGGGGCCCGAGGGCTGGGGGAGGGGAGGAGACAACCAGATGGCTGATGAAGGGGAGGGGACAGCAAGGGCTAGCAGAATTGGGAGAATTCAATGTTCAAGCCCCCAGGATGTAGACTGCCCAAGCGGAACATGAGGTGCATTTCCTCCAATTTACGGTGTTGCTCGCTGTGGCCATGGAGGAGACCCAGGACAGAGAGGTCAGATATGGGAGGGGGAGTTGAAGTGCTGAGCCACCGGGAGGTCAGGTTGGTTATTGCGGACCGACCAGAGGTGTTCGGCGAAACGATCGCCAAGCCTCCGCTTGGTCTCACCGATGTAGATCAGCTGGCATCTAGAGCAGCGGATGCAATAGATGAGGTTGGAGGAGATGCAGGTGAACCTCTGTCGCACCTGGAATGACTGCTTGGGTCCCTGAATGGAGTAGAGGGGGGAGGTGAAGGGACAAGTGTTGCATCTCTTGCGGTTGCAAGGGAAAGTACCAGGGGGAGGGGGTGGTATGGGAGGGAAGGGAAGAATTGACAAGGGAGTTACGGAGGGAGCGGTCTTTGCGGAAGGCAGACATGGGGGGAGATGGGAAGATGTGGCGAGTGGTGGGGTCACGTTGGAGGTGGCGAAACTGACGGAGGATCACTTGTTGTATGTGACGGCTGGTGGGGTGAAAGGTGAGGACTAGGGGGACTCTGCCCTTGTTGTGAGTGGGGGGATGGGGAGAGAGAGCAGTGTTGCGGGGTATGGCAGAGACCCTGGTGCGAGCCTCATCTATGGTGGAGGAGGGGAACCCCCATTCCCTGAAGACAGTCAGTGCGTGAGGGCTGTCTGAACATTGAATTCTCCCAATTCTGCTAGCCCTTGCTGTCCCCTCCCCTTCATCAGCCATCTGGTTGTCTCCTCCCCTCCCCCAGCCCTCGGGCCCCTCCTCCGCCTTTTTCCTTTTTTCCTTTCTTCTCCCCACCCCTATCAGTCTGAAGAAGGGTTTCAGCCCGAAACGTTACCTATTTCCTTCGCTCCATAGATGCTGCTGCACCCGCTGAGTTTCTCCAGCATTTTTGTGTACCTGTAAAGTAAGATCTCCTTTATCATGCGCTCCACTTAAAATCTGATCTGTAAATGTGTATTCTATCGCAGCGCAGTGGTGCAGCTAGTAAAGCTGCTGTTTACTCAAGGCCCGGTCCTGCCTGTGACCATATGGGTTTTCTCAGGGTGCTCCAGTTGCCAAAGATGTGTGGGTTGGCAGGTAAATTGCCCACTGTAAACTACTGCTAATGTTTAGAAGGGTGGCTGAATCTAAGGGATGGGGAGGGAGGGGGTAGAAGTGGCAGGTACAGATTTGATGAAAATATAGGGAGAATAAAATAGATAAGGAAAGGATGAGTGTAAAAATAGATACTGGAGGTCAGTGCAAACTTGATGGGCTAAAGGGCCTGTTTTGTGCATCTTTGACTATGAATCTATTTTTTAAGAAACAAGTCAAGAGCATTTAATTGTCATATGTACTGGGAACAGAACAATGAAATTCTTAATTGCTTATAGAGATAGAGTTATTATGTTTAGTTTAGTTTAGAGATACAGCGCGGGAACAGGTCATTCGGCCCATTGACCAGCAATCTCCGCACACTGACACTATCCGACACACACTAGGGACAATTTACAATTATACCAAGCCAATTACCCTACAAACCCGTACGTCTTTGGAGTATGGGAGGAATTAGGAGCTTCCCGGAGAAAACCCACGCAGGTCACGGGGAGAATGTACAAACTCCGTACAGACAACACCCGTAGTCAGGATCGAACCCGTGTCTCTGGCGCTGTAATGCATCAACTCTACTGCTGCGCCACCATGCCACCCATAATGCTCACAATTTTCTGACAATGCAATTAAATTCTTACTTAAAGATGAAGATCCAGATACGATGAGTATCTGAGTGGTACTTTATATTACCTTCCAATGTATCATTTGTTGCAATTTTCCACATCAACGGCAAAAGGTCAGCTATAATTCTTGTGAAATATTGGACTGGACAGTGTTAGAGACCAGCTTGTAGTTCTGTAGTAGAAAGCTGTCTAGATCCAAGGCATATCTCCATACTTTCTGGACTTTCACTCCTGCGCATAGAGAGCTCACTAACAATTAGAAGGTTGCACATCTGGCTCCTACTTTACTGCTTAATGCTGCAATTCTGTAATGTGCTGAACTGAGGGCTCAGATACACTTCATATGTGGATTCTCACCTTTATACCTGTTATAACTAATGCATCTGGCATGAACAGAATAATACAGCACAGGAACAGTCTGTGCCAAATATGATGCTGTTAATCTGCTGCATATGATCTAAACCTCTCCATTTCCTATATATGCACTGGCCTATCTAAAAGGCTCTCAAACACCACGATCATTTCTATTTCCACCACCATTCCCAGAAGCACGTTCCAGGCATCCACCACTCTCTGTTAAAACCCAGACTTGCAGATCTCCTTTAAACTTTACCCCTCTCACCTTCAAGCTATACTTCAGTCTTGGACATTTTCACCCTGGGAAAAAAAGGTTCTGACTGTCTACCATATCTATGCCTCTCGTGATTTGAAATATTTCTATCAGGTCTCCTCTCAACCTCTGATGCTCCAGAGAAAACAAACCAAGTTTTTCCATCCTTTCCTTATAGCTAATACCTTCTAATCCAGACAGTCTTCTGTTAAACCTCTTCTTAGCCTCCACATCCTTCCTTCGTTGGGGCAACCAGAACCTAGAACCACATAATACTCGTGGCAACTAGAACCACATAATACTCCAAATGTGGCCCAACTATAGTTTTAAAAAGCTGCAACATGACTTCTTTCCTCTTGTACTCAGTGCCAGGACTGATGAAAGTGAGCATACCATATGCCTTCTGTACCACTCTATCAAGTTGTGTTGCCCCTTCAATGGGGCTATAGACTTGGACGCCAAGAATCCTCTGTACATCAATGCTGTTGAGGGTCTTGCCACAGTTTATTATTTTAATTACTTAAAATGTTTCCCAACTGCTTCTAAGTCACTCTTGGGGTTAGACACAGGAGAAAATTTCCTCTAACATCATGAACAAAACTAGTGTGAAACCATGGGAATCCCACATGAGTTAAGAAGAGGTATTGGCTGCATTGAATGGGATCCAGCCCATTAAAGAAGTACTGCAATGCCAAGGTCTTATCTTTCAAGTCAGATGCAAAAACAAAGGCTCATCTGCTTGTTTGGTTTGGCTCAATGGACATGAAATATTTCAAATCGCCATTGAAAAGAAACACCAGTAGGATCTCTAGAGTCACATTCAGCATTTCTAACCATGCCAGAGCACATAATCAGTAGTTATTCATGTCATTTAATACCTGTATGTCCTTGGTGCATACAGATCAGCCAAAATTTAATATATCTGCAAATGTATTAGGATATTGCATTCAAGAAATACCAATATTAGAATATCCCTGCTTAAAGATATATTGTGCTGTTTCCTTTATTAAAAGCCACTGTGAGATACAAGTAACAGAGCAATATAAATATTTCATGAATAACATCAATACATCCAGTCCAGTTATGCATTTTTAAAGTCTTCCAAAGCTACTTTCTGTGTTTTGATGTTTTTCGTTGTCAAATTTGCTTGGGGTCTCACACTTCAGTCCCTGGAGTGTACATTGGACACAACTCGGACACAGTTTCCAGCTCAAATAGTTCAACATTCATGCTTGGTTTATCTCCAGCAGTGATCATTTGATCTAAGACAAAACTGGTTCTACAAACATTCACCACGGTCCTATTTCCTGCTCATGTGAACAGAACTTGGTAGGTGGTTTAAGGACACATGCACACCATATGAATCTGTGTTCATGTGGTGTTTTCAAATCAACTCCTTTTACACTTATAATACTGATGATATTCCAAAACGAATGAACTATTGATGAAGTCTTCTGTTATCCTGGATATGAAATGTGATGAATCTTTGAATTTTAAAATGATTTGAAATTCAACTCCAATTAGAATTGATTCACAGTGGCGCAGCGGTAGAGTTGCTGCCTTCCAGCGCCAGAGACCCAGGTTTGATTCTGACTATGTATGCTGTCTGTATGGAGATTGTATGTTCCCCTGTGACCACGTGTGTTCTTTCCGGGTGCTCTGGTTTCCTCCCACATTCCAAAGACATACAGGTTTTTTAGGTTAATTGGCTTCATATTGGTTAATTGGTTAATATTCTGTTGTGCTGCAGCAAGCAAGAATTTCATTGTCCGATCTGAGACACATGACAGCAAACTCTCTTGACTTGACTTGACTTGACAAATTGTAAAATTGTCTCCAGTGTGTAGGATAGTATGTGCACAGGATGATCACTGGTCTGAGCAGACTTGGTGGGCTGAAGGGCCTGCTTCCATGCTGTATCTCTCAAGTAAACTCTAAAACCTAATTTTAACTTTACTTTGGTTTTGAGATTCATTCCTGCAAGTTGTGTCAAACATCCATGTAACATGGTCTATGCATGCATTTATTAAATGCTTTATCTGAAATGGAATTACAATAATATTGTACCTAGACAGGTGCTCGTATTAATGTGGCTGATACCATATGCTTGAATATATACTGGTTATTTTACAGTGTAGGAACGTATCACAGGGAAACAAAGAGTTCACACCAGACCTTTTCCATTTGATTAACCAATGCCACATCACTGATAGCCAAAAGCTCCCATAAAGAGGTCTGCTGTGACTTAGTTGCAACATTTCTAATATTTTCCCTTTTCACAAGTATTTAAGTCAGCAGCTATTAACAAAATACCAAAACACACAAAGGAACCCCATTGGGAATAAGAATATTGCAGGAAGAAACTTCTCTTACATTACTTAATATCATCCCCATAATATGATTATTAATGTTTAAGCAAAAGTCAACTTTTCCAGTTCTAGATCTAGTTCCAGATCTATAACTGTAAATCTAGATCTACCATTTGCTATATTTATAGTTTTGTAACCTTTTAAGAAATGGCTCATATTGCAGACCAAAGGTTTGCAGAATAATGCATCTATATTGTATTCTATGTTTTTGTGTTAGTACCTTTCCCTTTGCTTACTTTGTTGTTGTTTCAAGCCCCACTCCTAATATCTAATCTCAGTTAACAAGGTATATGCTCAACGAACGGGATCTTATCTTTACCTTATCTTGGCCACATTGCAGCTCTTGGGATTCAGTACTGAATTCATCATTTTTCAGCTAACCATCAATAGACAATAGACAATAGGTGCAGGAGTAGGCCATTCGGCCCTACGAGCCAGCACCGCCATTCACTGTGATCATGGCTGAACATCCATAATCAGTACCCCGTTCCGCCTTCCCACATCCCTTAACTCCGCTATCTTTAAGAGCTCTATCTAACTCTCTCTTGAAAGCATCCACAGAATTGGCCTCCGCTGCCTTCTGAGGCAGAGAATTCCACAGATTCGCAGCTCCCTAGGTGAAAAGGTTTTTCCTCATCTCCGTTCTAAATGGCTACCCCTTATTCTTAAACTGTGGCCCCTGGTTCTGAACTCCCCCAATATCGGGAACATGTTTCCTGCCTCTAGTGTGTCCAATCCCCTAATAATCTTCTATGTTTCAATAAGAACCCCTCTCAACCTTCTAAATTCCAGTGTATACAAGCCCAGTCGCTCCATTCTTTCAAAATATGACAGTCCCGCAATCCCGGGAATTAACGTAATTAATTATCCTTTCGATGATAGAGACACAAAGACTGCAGATGCTAGAATCTTTAAACTGTAGAAACGTTCCAATCCAAAACATTGTCTATCTATTTACCTCCATAAATGCTGCCTGGTTCACTGAGTTCCTTCAGCAGTTTGTTTATTGGTCGAAGACCAGTTTTTTTAGCTGACATAATGTTTTCAGAGCCAACATAGTTAATAAATGAATCAAAACATTCAAGACAGCATGAAAAACACAAAACCACACTTTGTAACAGAGACAGATGCAATACAAGGCAATGGCTAGAAAACTGAGAGTAACGAGAATGCTGGAAGTACCCAAGAAACCAGGCAGCATCTAAAGAGAAAGGAACACTCAGTTGACACTACAGGTAAATGTAGTTACATCAGGGCAGCACGGTGGCGCAGTGGTAGAATTGCTGCCTTACAGTGCCAGAGATCTGGGTTCGATCCTGACCATGGGTGCTTGAACATATGGCGTTTGTACGTTCTCCCCATGACCTGCATTGGTTTTCTCCAGGATCTCCATTTTCGCTGCTCGGCACGGACTCGGTGAATCGAATGGCCTGTTTTTGCACTGCTTTTCTAAACTAAACTAAACTAAACTGGCTGGCTCTGACACAAACAGGAAAGGATGCAGACAATTTGGATGGCAAAGACAATTGACATCATCTTCCCAAATATGTTACATTCAAATTATTGTCTTTAAGCAGATGATGGTCTTGGTTTGATTTTTTTGATGTTAACTTCTTGGGGAATATTTTTCCCAATCATATAACAATTCTGTAAACATATGTGTAGGAGGGAACTACCGATGCTGTTTCAACCTGAAGATAGACACAAAAAGCTGGAGTAACTCAGCGGAACAGGCAGCATCTCTGGAGAGAAGGAATGGGTGACATTTCAGGTCGAGACCCTTTTCAGAGCTGTAAACATATGTTGAGCAGGGAATGTAAATTGCAAAGATAATACCTATCCTGTCAGTGTAGATGCTTGGGACATTTACTAACAATACAAAGCAGTATTTTGCTGCAAGAAGAGAACGCCACCAATTAAACCAAAGAGATAGTAATCAATTGGGTCAGTCAATTTGTTTTCTTTTTAATCAAACACAATCTGTTTTTTAAATAAATGAGACAAGCAAACTGTAATCCTATTGAAATGAACTGAGCATGCTACCCATGTAGATCTCTGTCGCTATAATCTGCCACAACAGTTTGTGAAGCAGAACTGCTAATATTAATTAGAATCTGCCAAGAATAAATAGCTGCAAGAATATATTCCTCCAACTGGAACATTAATCTGTTTTGAACTCTGCTCTGCACGTACATGAAACTGGATTTAACCTACTGGTATACTTTTATTTTGAGTAGTGGATTGATGCACTCTGTACATGACTTACATTACGAGTCTATGAATTGTATGAGATGTAATCAGAGATTAGATTAACTTGATTATGCGATCTCAGCAGACTTGAACATTTTCTGTTAAAGATTCTGAAAGTTATGATGTGATAAGCAGATGTAATGAAATTCTAACCTGAACCTCTAAATTTAAAAATTGGATCGGATTTCAAATGGCAAAATGTATATGAATTGTGAGCCCTATTACCCTGGAGCAATGTGCAAAACATCCTGTTGAATAATCAAAATGGATGCTGCAGGTAGAATCCTTAATTACAACTAGCAATGCTTCAGTGAATTTGTCTTTCAAAGCTGCAGCTAGTCAGCATTCACAAAATGTAAAATAATATATTCTTACCAAATGTTATAGAATTATATATATATCATGTATTAATTACAACACTGAAGGAGGCCATTCAACCTATAATGCCTAATTTGGTTGTCATCTGATGTCAGCCAGTAAGTTGCACTTAGCTTGTGAGTCGAAATCGGAAGGTTTGAGAATAAAACTCTAATTTGTCAGTTCAGTGGATTACTGAAGGAGTGTTTCATTGCCAGAGATATGTTTTTCAGTTGAACATTAAACCACAGAGCTGAAAACTCTCTGGTGAGGACATTAAACATCCCATAGTTCTTACTTGAGGAATAGCAAGGATGAAAAGACTGGAGTGATCCCAAGACAGTGTTAATCTATAGATAGACACAAAAAGCTGGAGTAACTCAGCGGGTCAGACAGCATTTCTGGAGAAAAGGAATAGGTGGTGTTTCGGGTCGAGACCCATCTTCAGACTGAGAGTCAGGGGAAAGAGAAACAAGAGATAGAGACAAGTGATGTAAATAGATATAGAACAAATGAATGAAAGATATGCAAAAAAGTAATGATGATAAAGAAAACAGGCCATTGTTACCTGTGGCCTAGGTGAAACCAAGTATAGCCAATGTGACTCAAGAAGACGACTTTGAAGCTGGTACAACTTTGGTGGGGGAGGGATAGAGAGAGGGGGGATGCAAGAGTTACTTGAAGTTAGAGAAATCAATATTCATACCACTGGGATGTAAGCTGCCCAAGCGAAATATGAGGTGCTGTTCCTCCAATTTGCTTTTGGCCTCACTCTGACAATGTAGGAGGCCCAGGACAGAAAGGTCAGTGTGGAAATGGGAAGGGGAATTAAAGTGTTTGGCAACCGGGAGATCATGGCAGGCAGGTCCAGGCAGACTGAGCGAAGGTGTTCATCAAATAGATTGCCCAGTCTACGTTTGGTCTCGCCAGTGTATAAGAGTCCACGCCTTGAACAACTGATACAGTAGATGAGGTTGGAGGAGGTGCGTGAACCTCTGCCTAACCTGAAAGGACTGTCGGGGTCCCTGGACAGGGTCGAGGGAGGAGGTATAAGGACAGGTGCTGCATCTCCTGTGGCTGCAAGGTTCCTGGGGAGTGGGTGGTTTGGGTGGGAAGGGATGAGTTAACCAGGGAGTTGCGGAGGGAATGGTTTGTGTGGAAGGTGGGAAGGGGTGGAGATGGGAAGTTGTGACTAGTGGTGGGATCCCATTGGAGGTGGTGAACATGTCGGAGGATTATGTGCTATATGTGACGGCTGATGGGGTGAAAAGTAAAGACTATGGGGACTTTGTCCCTGTTGTGACTGGGGGGGAGAGGGAGGGGAAGCAAGGGCGGGGCAGCTGGGTACAGAGGAGACATGTGTGAAGGCCTCATCTATGATGGAAGAGGGGAACCCCCATTCACTAAAGAATGAGGATATCTCATCTTGAACGCAGATGTGACGTAGACGATGTCTATCATCTATATCGATATCTGTGCTGAACATGATGCCAATTTAAACTAGTGACGTCTGCCTGCACATGATCCATACCCCTCCATTCCCTGCATACATAATTGCTTGTCTAAAAGCATTTTAAACACCTCTTTCACATCTGATTCCAGCACCACTCTCAGGAGTACGCTCCAGGCACCCATCATCCTCAGAATAAAAGTTGTCCTGCACATCCAACACCTTTAATCTTTGCACCTTTCATTTTAACACTGTGCCCTCCAGTCTTCGGCATTATCATCCTGGGAAAAAGGTTCTGACTCTCTACCATATCTATGCCTCTCATAACTATATACTTCTATTAATTTCCCCTCAGCTTCCGATGAAAACAATCCAAGATTATCCAACCATTCTTTAGTTAAAAAGAACCCAAAGCGCTGGAGTAATTCAGTGGGTCAGGCAGCATCTCTGGAGTGTCTGGATTGGTGACATTTAGGGTCCTGAAAAATAATCTGTCCATGCCCTCCAGAGATGCAGCCTGACCCACTGAGTTACTCCAGCACTTTGTGTCCTTTTGTGTAAGCCATCATCTGCAGTTCCTTGATTCCATTCTCCTTTTAGCTAGTGCCATCTAATCCAGGTAAACCTCTTCTACACCCTCTCCTAACTCTTCACATCCTTTCTGTAATAGGGCAACCAGAATGCACACAGTACTCCAAATGGACCCATACCAAATCTAACTTCCTGACCCTTATACACATTGCCGCGACCAATGAGTACAAATGGGGACAAGTATAGGCTACGACTTCTTTATCACTCTTTCTGCTTGTGTTGCTACTTTCAGGGAGCTATGGCTCTGGATACCAAGATCCCCCTCTACATCAATGCTCTTTGCATGTTCCCTCTGTGACCGCGTTTGGTTTTCTCTGGGTGCTCCTTTTCCTCCCATATTCCAAAGATGTGCAGGTTAATTGGCTTCTGTAAATTGTCCCTAGTGTGTAGGACAGAACTAGTGTATGGGTGATCGTTGTTCGGCACGGACGTGTTGAGCTGAAGGGCCTGTTTCTACACTGTATCTCTAAACTAAACTAAACTAAACCAGTGTGAACGGGTGGCTGGCATGGACTTGGTGGGCCGAAGGGCCTGTTTCCTTGCTGTTTTCTAAACCTAAAACTTCAAAAAATATGCAAATTAAATAAACAATTGAGAAGTGTTAATATAAAAACATTTTAAAATTTCAAAATAGTAAAATCAACAAAAAATAACTAAACAATTTGCAACTCTAGTCTACATACAAATAAAATTTAAGAAAACAACTTAATTCATCTTTACTTTTCTTTCTTGACCCTGTAAAAGTTCTGTTCAATCTGGCAGTTGGATGGAGGAGCAGTTTTCTTGGAACAAATAGAGACATAATCGAGGAATAATGCACCTTGGAAACAGGTCATTCAGCCCAACTTGTTCATGTCAACCAAAATGTCTGATCTAAACTAATCCCAAATCCACATTTGTCCCATTTCACTTTAAACTTTTTAAAATCCAAAATGGCTCTTAAATTTCTTTATCTCAACCACTTCATCTGGCAACCTGTTCCATATATCTACCACCCTCTGTATGAAAAAGTTGTCTCCTAAGTCCCTATTCAATATTTTCCCTCTCATGCTAAACTTATACCCTCAAGTTCTTGATTCTGCCATTTTGGGATAAGAATCTTTGCATTCACCCTATCTATTCCCCTCTTGAGGTTATACACATCTCAAAAAATAAACTCTCAGCCTCTTGTGCTCCATGGAATAAAGTCCAAACCTTGCCCAACCTCTCCCTTTATATACCTCAGGACTTCCAATCCTGGCAACATCCTCATAAATCTTCTCTGCACCCTCTCCAGCTTGAAGGCATCTTTCCGAGAGCAGTATGATGAGGTGATCCGCAAATGTTGAATAGTTTCAGCAAGTTCCTTCTCCACCGATTAATTCCATGCTGCATTGCCTGAAAATTAGGTGTGGAATGCGTCCAACAAACTCAGCACTTCCAGAGGGAATCCTGAACTGGTTGGTGTTTACTGCAGTGTAATTTACATAAGGGTATTTTTAAGGAAAGAATGTAGCAGGTGGCAATGGCTTTGAGACCTCATTACATCAGCCACTGCTGGATAGTTGAGAGATTATTACTTCCACTAAAGAACGTGATGGTCAATGCTTTCACTGTATTCTCTTTGAAAGCCAACAGGCAGAACACCTACTTAAATCTGCTAGCAAAACATACTAAAATCTAGGGTATTAGCTTTGTTCTTTCTACAGACAGGATGATTTGGTGAACATTTCGAGTATTTTCTTTCTTTATTTGTACATCATTATATTTATTTTTAATATATCTGAAAATGTAGTCGAGTTTGACAATTGTTACATTCATCAAGCAGAGAATATAGAATGCACACTATGTTCCAATTCCTGTTAATTGTTAGATTAAGGTAGCAGGGAATTATGTGAGGCAGGTTGCTAAAAATCAACATACTTTATTCCCTGAGGATCCTGATCTTCTGAAAGAAATCTTTGCAGGACAATTGCATACCAAAGACTCTTTAACAAAATGCAGATTTTTGTAATATTCATTACAGTTTAGGGCGACACTGTGGCCTAGTGGTAGAGCTACTGCCTGACATCGCCAGAGACCCGGGTTCGATACTGAATATGGGTGATGTCTGTACAGAGTTTGTACATTCTCCACATGACCTGCGCGGGTTTCCTCCCACACTCCAAAGATGTACAAATTTGTAGGTTAATTGGCTTGGTATAAGTGTAAATTGCCCCTAGTGTGTGTGGGATAATCTTAGTGTGCGGGGATCACTGGTCAGTGCGGACCCAGTCTGATGAAGGGTTTTACTCTTCAAGAAACACACAGCATACCCTGCATTATGAACTTAAACGTGGAAGACTCGGACAGATGAAAAGTATTGAGACACAAGAGATTACAGATGCTAGAACCTGATTTAAAAAAATAAACTGTGTAAGAAGGAACTGCAGATGCAGGTTTGCACCGAAGATAGACACAAAATGCTGAAGTGTTTCATGAAGAATAAAACCCTTCATCAGACAGTCCTTTCCTGTGTCATCCATGCAGGCTCTGCTTTCTTCTGTACCTTCCTATACCTCTGGTTTCCCTCTCTTTGACTCGGTCTGATGAAGGGTCTCGACCCAAAATGTCACCTATTCCTTTTCTCCAGAGATGTTGCCTGACCCACTGAATTACTCCAGCATTTTGTGTCTATCATCAAAAAATAAACTACTGGAACAACTCAGTAGGTCAAGCAGCATCTGTGGGACCAGGGGATGGTTGTTATTCTTTGACAGGACCCTGTCTCAGGACCGAAAGTGCAGAGGGAAGATGGCTGGTACATCAAAGTGAAAGGGAGGAGTGAGACAAATTGGGTGAATCAAATTGGCAGGGGTGCTGAGGAAGAGGATTTATTGGAATGTATGCGGGATAGTTTTCCAAACCAACATGTAGAGGAACCAACGAGAGAGCAAGTTATTCCAGACTGGGTATTGAGTAATGAGGAAGGGTTAGTTAGCAGTCTTGTTGTGCGTGGCCCCTTGGGCAAGAATGACCATAATATGGTTGAGTTCTTCATTAGGATGGAGAGACATAATAAATTCAGAAACAAGGGTTCTGAAGTTAAGCAAAGGTACCTTTGAGGGTATGAGATGTGAATTGGACAAGATAGACTGGCAATTGATTCTTAAAGGGTTGACAGTGGATATGCAATGGAAGGCATTTAAAGGCTGCATGGATGAACTACAACAATTGTTCATCCCAGTTTGGCAAAAGAATAAATCAGGGAAGGTAGTGCATCCGTGCATAACAAGGGAAATCAGGGATAGTATCAAAACAAAAGATGAAGCATACAAATTAGCCAGAAAAAGCAGCCTACCAGAGGACTGGGAGAAATTCAGAGTCTAGCAGAGGAGGACAAAGGGCTTAATTAGGAAAGGGAAAATAGATTATGAAAGAAAACTGGCAGTGAACATAAAAACTGACTGCAAACATTTTTATAGATATGTGAAGAGAAAAAGATTAGTTAAAACAAATGTAGGTCCCTTGCAGTCAGAAACAGGTGAATTGATCATGGGGAACAAGGACATGGCAGACCAATTAAAAAACTACTTTGGTTCTGTCTTCACTAAGGAAGACATAAATAATCTGCCGGAAATAGCAGGGGACCGACGGGGGGTCAAATGAGATGGAGGAACTGAGTGAAATCCAGGTTAGCCGGGAAGTGGTGTTAGGTAAATTGAATGGATTAAAGGCCGATAAATCCCCAGGGCCAGATAGGCTGCATCCCAGAGTACTTAAGGAAGTAGCCCCAGAAATAGTGGATGCATTAATGATAATTTTTCAAAACTCTTTAGATTCTGGAGTAGTTCCTGAGGATTGAAGGGTAGCTAATGTAACCCCACTTTTTCAAAAGGGAGGGAGAGAGAAAATGGGGAATTACAGACTAGTTAGTCTAACATCGGTAGTGGGGAAACTAGCAGTTTCTAGAGTCCGTTATTAAAGATGGGATACCAGCACATTTGGAAAGTGGTGAAATCATCGGACAAAGTCAGCATGGATTTATGAAAGGTAAATCATGTCTGACGAATCTTATAGAATTTTTCGAGGATGTAACTAGTAGAGTGGATAAGGGAGAACCAGTGGATGTGTTATATCTGGACTTTCAGAAGGCTTTCGACAAGGTCCCACATGAGAGATTAGTATACAAACTTAAAGCACACGGTATTGTGGGTTCAGTATTGATGTGGATAGAGAACTGGCTGGCAGACAGGAAGCAAAGAGTAGGAGTAAACGGGTCCTTTTCAGAATGGCAGGCAGTGACTAGTGGGGTACCGCAAGGCTCAGTGGTAGGACCCCAGCTATTTACAATATATATTAATGATTTGGACGAGGGAATTGAATGCAACATCTCCAGGTTTGCGGATGACACGAAGCTGGGGGGCAGTGTTAGCTGTGAGGAGGATGCTAGGAGGCTGCAAGGTGACTTGGATAGGATGGGTGAGTGGGCAAATGCATGGCAGATGCAGTATAATGTGGATAAATGTGAGGTTATCCACTTTGGTGGCAAAAACAGGAAAGTAGACTATTATCTAAATGGTGGCCGATTAGGAAAAGGGGAGATGCAACAAGACCTGGGTGTCATGGCACACCAGTCATTGAAAGTAGGCATGCACGTGCAGCAGGCAGTGAAGAAAGCGAATGGTATGTTAGCATTCATAGCAAAAGGATTTGAGTATAGGAGCAGGGAGGTTCTACTGCAGTTGTACCACACCTGGAGTATTGCGTACAGTTTTGGTCTCCTAATCTGAGGAAAGACATTCTGGCCATAGAGGGAGTACAGAGAAGGTTCACCAGACTGATTCCTGTGATGGCAGGACTTTCATATGAAGAAAGACTGGATAGACTTGGCTTGTACTCGCTAGAATTTAGAAGATTGAGGGGGGATCTTATAGAAACTTGCAAAATTCTTAAGAGGATGGACAGGCTAGATGCAGGAAGATTGTTCCCGATGTTGGGGAAGTCCAGAACAAGGTGTCACAGTTTAAGGATAAGGGGGAAATCTTTTAGGACCGAGATGAGAAAAACATTTTTCACACAGAGAGTGGTGAATCTCTGGAATTCTCTGCCACAGAAGGTAGTTGAGGCCAGTTCATTGGCTATATTTAAGAGGGAGTGAGATGTGGCCCTTGTGGCTAAAGGTATCAGGGGGTTTGGAGAGAAGGCAGGTACAGCATACTGTGTTCGATGATCAGCCATGATCATATTGAATGGTGGTGCAGGCTCGAAGGGCCGAATGGCCTACTCCTGCACCTATTTTCTATGTTTCTATGTTTCTATGAGACAGAAACTGGTGGGTGATAGGTGGAGCAAGGTAAGAGATTGCTGTTTGACAGGTGGGACCAAATGGGGAATGTACAGTAAAGGTGAACTAAGGGAGAAGAGACTAAGGTAGATCATCGTCGTGGCTATCTCTCGAGGTCGAGGATGATGGTTTACGTTCTGTTGTTTTTATAGACTCTCAGGTGGCTTATGAGTCCAATTCTGGCTTTGAAAGTTCTTCGACATTCAGGACAGGTAATTCCAGATGGCAGATCGGGTTTTGGTTGTTGCTGCGTCTCTTTCCGTTTTCTTCTCTTTTCTTCTAATTCTGTGCATCTCTTGGCTTCGAAGAGATGTTCCTTCTTGGATGATGGTTTGCCAGAGTTTCCTGTCCTTGGCATTGGTTTCCCAATTGTCGACGTCGATTTCACATTTCTTCATGCTGGCTTTTAAGGCATCTTTGAATCTCTTCTTTTGTCCGCCTCTTTTACATTGCCTTCTTTAAGCTGAGAGTAGAAGGTTGGCTTTGGTAGATGCTCGTCTTCCATCCCATAGAGGCACGTGTGAGATGGGCAGATAGAACCAGGCGGCTCATGAGTCTAGTTAATGAGGTTGGATTAGAAGGATGGATGGGACCCTTGGGTAGACTGGTGGGTGAGAGTGGTGGGTTACCTGAAATTGGAAAATACAATGTTCATGCCTTGGGCTTGTAGGCTACACAAGTGGAAAATGCAATGCTGTTTTTCTCCCCCTCCCATTCCGAATCCGACCTTTCTGTCCTGGGCCTCCTCCATGGCCAGAGTGAGGACCACCGTAAAACCCCTGCCTCACTGTGCGAGCTGACCCACGAGGTGCCCCGAGCGAGAACGTCGGAACTCGTGGACGCAACTTAGTGACTCTCGGCGCTAACGGCAGGTACCCGTGAAACTTGTTAACTCTTGAAAAAGTTCAAACATGTATAAACTTTTCCACGAGTAAAATGTACTCTTGAGGTTAAAATTTGAAACATTTAAACTCGTTGTAAGAACGTAGTGGCCCGTGCGTTTACCTTTGTGACTCGTGAGTCTACCGTGGGAGAATCTTTTTAGAAACAATAATCAGGGACAGAAATATCAGTTACTTGGATAAGTATGGATCAGTTAAGGAACACCAACATAGACTTTTTAAAGACAAATTCTGCTTAACAAAGTTAAGCAAGTTATTGATAAGGTGACAGAGTGGGTTGAAAAGAAAAAAATGCTTGAAGTTTATATATTGATTTTGTGTATTTGGGACTGAGCTCACAACCTTAAGACAAACCAGTATTGAGGAACAGCGTGAGAACATTTTATGACACTTCATGGCAGCCTAATCTGAGGTTTGCCAGTCACGTCCAGAAGCCATCTCTACCAGTGCTGTTGAAGAAGACAGGGTTGTGTTCACCTCTCCTGCACCCCTGTTCCGTAGGACAACACCAACTCTTTCATTATGTGGATGTTAAAGGCTGGGTTTTATTCTCAAGCCATGATGCCAGATTCCCGATCTCTTTACTGAACTTTACTGAATCAAAGGGTTCTGTAGGCGGTGCTGCCTCAAAAAAGGCAGCCAGCATTGTCATGGACCCACACTACCCTGGCCATGCTCTCATTTCATTCCTGCTGAGCAGAAGGTATAAGAATCTGAAAACCATGACCTCCAGGTTCAAGAACAGCTTCTTCCCAACAACCATCGGGCTCTTGAACGCTACAAATGCTAACTAAACTATGAACTACAAACTGCCTTGGTTGCACTAAGGACTTTGGGATTTCTGCAATAATACTGGATTTTTAAATATATATTTTCTTTGTTTAGTATATTATCTATGAGTATTGTGTTTACTGGCCTGTTATGCTGCTGCAAGTGGGAACTCTTTAACTCAGCGGGCAGGCAGCATCTCTGGAGAGAAGGAATGGGTGATGGGATGACATTTCCAAATTGGGGGGGGGGGTGGAGGAGAGAGGGTGGAGAGTGGAGGGAGAGGAGGGGGAGACAGATGGGGGTGTCTTCATTCACTGGCTGAGGGTGCCTGTCACTGAAACAGGTAGGTGAGATTTCACATCCACCTTGTGTGTGTGTCTCTCTCTCCCTCCCTCCCTCTCACACAGGCTGAGAGACTCTGCCTCTGTGAGTGTACGTCCCTTTCTCCCCCTCTCCCTTGGCTCTATACGCTCATTGTTTCCTATGAGAGACTTTGAAAAATAAGAATCACATTTCACACATTGATTTTATGACTTTTAATTCTTAACATGACCATAATCACAATCTTTTACCCGATGGCAAATAAAGGGCTGCTGCATACAGCACTCGAACAAAAAACATCACCATCCAGGACTCCAATAGCCTTCTTGCAGACATTTTTTCCAAATGAGCCAATTTAAACAAGGCAGGCTTTTTATAGTATGTAAAAAAAAAGCATGACATCATTTTTTTAACATGTGATGATTTTTCAACACGTCGGTATACATTGTTGCCTCAAGATTAACGGGAGAGGAACTTGGTACACTCGGGAGACGAACTTGGAACATCGCAGAAATGAGAAGTAAACGGCAAACTTAGACATACCCGTGGGAACTCGGTTAAACTCTTGATCATAAACTTGGAGTCTCGTACGCAACCACGAGTCTTTCACTCGGGGTCACTCGTGGGTCAACTCGCACAGTGAGACAGGGCTTTAAATTGGAGGAACAGCACCTCATATTTGGGCAGTTTGCACCCCAGCGGTATGAACATTGACTTCTCTAATTTCAGGTTGTCCTCACTTTCTTCTCCTCAGCTTTCCCTCAGCTTCCCCCCCACCCCATCCTCACATCATTCTGAAGAAGGGTTTCGAGGCGAAACGTTGCCTATTTCCTTCGCTCCATTGATGCTGCCTCACCCGCTGAGTTTCTCCAGCGTTTTTTGTACCTATGCTGTTTTTCTACTTTGTGTTTGGCCTTGTAATAGTGGAGAAGGGCGAGGATGGACAGGTCAGTGTAGAAATGGAAATGCTGTTGAATTAACACACTACCAAGAGCTCATGATGGTCTTTGCCATTTATTAAGAATAAATAAGAGGAATTTAAAGTGGATTTTGCCAATTTACCTTAAGATTCATGCCAGTTTTCTTTAGTAATTTGCAGCATTAACTGCACAATTAAAATATTGGTATTTCTAACTATGTCCATAAAACCATTGGATGATTTAAATAAACATCCTGTTCTCTTATTCCTTCATGGAGAGAATCCTACCATTCCACCCAAGCTCCAAAGTCACTGTAGTGCAATTTGACTGGTTTCTGAAATGGCAAAATCACACCATTGGCTAGGTTTAGACTGTTACATCAGAAGATATTTTATCATGAAATACGATAACTCTGATATTGACAGAGGCATCAGATTCCGACGACAGAGACATCTCCAGCCCAGATAAAAGTTATTTTTGTTAACAAATGAAAACTCTTGTCATCATTGGAAAAGCTGAACCACAAACATGTCAATCGATTAATTGATCTAGACATATAGAATTTGCATTTCAGCCACCTCCCTGGCCCCTGCATCATGATCCCTGGTTATGCACAGGCCCGTAAGCACACCATGGTGGAATTGCTGCCTTACAGTGCCAGAGACCCATGTTCGATCTTCATTACGGGTGCTGTCTGTTTCGAGTTTATACGTTCTCCCTGTGACCTGCGTGGGTTTTCTCCGGGTGTTGCAGTTTTCTCCCACACTCCAAAGACAGGTTTGTAGGTTAATTAGCTTTGGTAAAAAATTGTAAATTGTCCCTAGTGTGTGCAGGAAAGTGCTAGTGCGCGGGGAATGCTGGTCGACGTGGACACGGTGGGCCAAAGGGCCTGTTTCCACGCTATATCTTTAAACCAAACTAACAGGATGGTTCCAGAAGTACTATTGCTGATTGCAGGCCCTACACTACAAAAGTCTGAAGAAGGGTCTCGACCCGAAGCGTCACCTATTCCTTCTCACCAGAGATGCTGTCTGACCCATTGAGTTCTTCCAGTTTTTGTGTCTAACTATGTTTTGTTGGATAAGTGTGACGATTGTTTTGGAAAGCTCCCTATTCCATTTTAGCTGGTTTGGAGTGTGGGTTACATTTCTTCTTTATCTTCCTTGAGAGGTGACAGAAAATCCACATCTATCATGTCCTCTTATCGGAATTTCTGAAACTGCTCTTTATATGCACAAGCAAAGATTAGATAAGACAGCATCCCCCTTCTCAGTCATGCTAAGCTGTGCTTCCATGGGATTAATTAAAATAAATCATTTTCCTATTAATGAACTTCACATGGAGTTTCCCACATCACTCTCCATGTTTGACAATATACCGTACAAAGGAAACTAAGAGAGTAATTGATTTGAGATTAGTTAACTTCTTCAATTGATCATTTTACTTCGGAGTCACGTTTGTGACTACGTGAAGAAGACCCGTCAGGGCGCATGCGCGTCATTACGTCGGTCGCATTGGTGCACGGACAGCAGGAGGACAGAGCTCCTCCCATGGTAAGTACTTTTAGAGTATTTTTAAAGCTCCAGCTAAGTGACAAATTTAGTTGGAGTAAAACAGTTTCCTTTACTGTGGTGCTGTGCTCTGTGTTTGTCACAGGCAGCACCATGGTGAAGACGAGCAGGGGAGGACAGAGCTCCTCCTGTAGCAAGTACTTTTAAAGTACTTTTATAGTTTAAAGCTCCAGCTAATCATAGCTGGAGGGAAAGTTCTTTTTGTGGTGCTCTGTTTTTTATTACAGGCAGCACCATGATGAAGACGACCAGTGGGAGGGCAGCCGCAGGTAAAGCATAGGAGAGCCGCGGGAATGCGGTCTGTCAGCGGCTGCCTCATACCCCTGCACAGTCGCCGACCGGTAGCGGGGCGACTTCAGACTCAGTGCTAAAAAGCAGCAAAGACAACGCCAGTCGGGAGTAAGGCACGGGGAAGTCTGGGAGGCCCTGGGACTCAACTGAGTCGGGCCACAACGAGCCTGTACGGGGCTGGAGACATTGTAAAACGGTTCTCCCAAATGGAGCAACTCATCCGAAACGCACACTCCGGGGAGGAGTTGTGTGGGCGGTAGGCTGCAGAAAGGCCATGCTGGCAGCACCTGGTAGAGGGCTGCTTAAAGCACCCTCATGGATGAGGTGAGTGCAGAGGGTCAGCTAAGTTCTGACCCCGACTCTGACGGAGACTTGGAACTAGCGAAGAACGGCCGTTGTCAGAGGTCCATTCTCTGACAGCACGATTCGCTGTCCTGTCAGAGTATGGAGTGCCACTGGGAGAAGAGCTGGCCTCCACGATATAGAGGCTGCTGGATAGCACCCTCATTTAAAAGGCGCTTGCAGAGGGTCAGCTCAGTTCTGACCCGACTCTGACGGAGACTTTGTTGATAGCGAAGAACGGCCGTTGTCAGAGGTCCATTCTCTGGCAGCACGAATCGCTGTCCCGTCAGAGTATGGAGTGCCACTGGGAAAGCGAAGACGGCCGTTGTCAGAGTTCCCATCTCTGGCAGTACGATTCGCTGTCCAGTCAGAGTCTGGAATCACCAAGAGACGGGGTAACTGCGAGTTGCTGAAGGTGCCAGCAGTGAACCGGGTGATATAGAGCCAGATGGGCGTGGGCGTGCAGTGCCCAGGAAATGAAGCTGCAGAGAATCCTGAAATTACTAGGCTCAGGAATCACGGCGTTCGCGAGAACGGTGGATGGAGGGCATGTGTCGGAGACGCAGCAAGAGATACTAGGGTTGCTTTGTAGCACCCATTTTTGAGATAAATTGTCTCAGGGAAAGTGCCATTCAGCCCACCATTAATTCCAAGATTGCAGTATTTTTCCAGCCTAGCAACATACAGCCGGCCAACCTGCTCTTCGGAGAGGACCTCGCCAAGAGTGTCAAGGACATGGGTGATGAGGCAAAGACGGTGGGCTTGATCAAGCCACCGGCAGTCGGCAAGTTTCCAAAAAAGAAAGTACCCCTACAAACGAAGCGGGAACATGGTCAAACATCCACCAGGTACCAAGGAGGTAGGTGGACCTGGTTCTCAGGTGCACATATCAAATGTGACACAACTTAAATCTGGGGTACATTACATCTGTTTCTGGGATGAATGGAAGCAAATTACCTTAGCTCTGTTTTATACAGAGTGTTATTCAAAGGTTTCGAATGGATTTCAATCCAAATTGTGATTTGCACATTCAACATGTTCTTGGGAGAACTATTCAGTTTCATTAACAGAACAGATGGATGTTCAGACTGCGCTTGCAAGCTTATGTGATAAAGGTGTAGTGGTTCACCAACCCCATCAATTTGTGTCTAATATTTTCCCAGGCCAAAAAAGGATGGGGGATATAGTATAGACATTGTAAGATGGAATTGTCACTGCCAAGCAACTGGGTCAAGAGGATGCTATATAGCGACTATAGACCTTAAAGATGCGCATTACTCAATGTCTGTTTATTTGCAGGATAAGGATATTTGAAATTCACCTGGATGGATCAACTATGGCAACAAAATTGTTAAAATCTATAATAGGCATGCTGAGAGGCCAGGGTCAGCTGCTCATGGCTTATCTCGATGATATCTTGATTACAGGGGTATCCAAGAGAACAGCTGAAGTAACAGGTGATAGTTGTTAAATCCAATTTTCAAAGATTGGGCATTATTCATCCAGAGGAATCCAAATTAACACCTGACTATTTGGGTCACAATTGATTCAATTAAGTGACTCTGCCCATGGAAAAAGGGTAGAGCTAATTGACAGGTGTATCAAGCTAATGGAGGCATTAAGGATACATTTGGGTCATTATAATAGTCCTATTCAGTTATCAGTAAAGGCTATTTCTGATTTGCAATGGTGGATTCACCATGCATCCAGAAGTTATAGCAAGGTAATGCTTGACCAGCCTTCCATGATTTTGCAGATGAATGTCAGTGCACTCGGGTGGGGTGTCACGGATACGAGTTTCAGCTGTGGAGGCAGATGGACTGAGCAAGAGTCATCGCTTCTGCAGACATGGGCAATTAACTATTAAGAGGCTTATTGTAGCAATGTTACAAAATTTTGAGATTTAAAAAATAAAGTCTGCAATTTATCCCATCAGATAAAGCATAAAAAGAAGTTTAATTTGACACTTAATTCACTTTCATATCTTCAGTATTACAAAAGTTATGGCCATTATCATACTCAGAAATTAGCATCTTGTTCCCTATTGCTTTTCCATTGACTTAACACAAAAGCTGTGATCGAGGACAGTTAAAAGCCCATAACTTTCTTAAAAATTATGGTAACTGAAAGAAATTTTCAGGTATTATAGATTGAAGCATTCTGAAACAAATATGAAACAATCTTACTTCGAAGACATGAAAGTAAAGCATATAATTAGTTAGTTACCTAATTGTAGCTAATTACAAAATTCAATTACTAGATCTAAACATCTATCAATTTCTTAAGAATAGATTAACATTTTTAAATAGCCTAAGTGTCCAAATAACATTCACACAATAATTCACAATATAACATAATTTTTAAATCTAATTTTCATGAATTTACAGGCCAAATGGAAGGAATTGAATGTTTAATACCTGTAAATGAATGGGCATTTAAATCATCTTGCGAGTGAGAATTTCTGGAACGCGATCTTTTGGAACGTTCATTTGCGGTGAATTTAACCCCGTATTGGCATGAAAAATACTGCCGTTAATTCGGGGAATAAAATCACCGTGTCGCATGACAAAATGTGAATTAAAGGCTTCTTAAGAAGCACTTTTATACATTTAAAGAAAGCACTTTCGTTTACCTATCCATTGTGTGAAATCCGTCCCCGTTATTGGCGTTGACGCTTCAGGAGCTGCTTTTAAAATGACTGTAGCGCTGACATTGACGATTTAATTTTAAAAAAAAATTCCCAAAAAGCCGGTAGGAACGATTTTGTCAGCGAAGTTTTGTACTCCAACAAAATATTTCCAGGACAGGGAAGGAGAAACCGCGTTTTAACCCCGCCCCCCCCTTAAAGGCGCCAAAATCGCGCACACGGCCAGTGGCAGAATTACAGCGCGACTGAAGGTAAGTTTTGTAACATACCTACTTATTGCTCTAACAAATGTAATCTGCATGTTCAGTTTTCAGATTGACAATACTACGCAAGTGGCATATATATTAATGACATCGATGGAATCAAGTCGGCATTTTGTGACAGATTGGCTAATCGCATTTGGGCCTGGTGCATTAAAAAAGATATTTCAGCTATTTATCTACCAGGTAGATTCTACATAGTAGCAGACGCCAAGTCACGAATGTTCCATGACAACATAGATTGGATGTTGAACCAGGAAGTGTTCAATAATATAGTACTTATATATGAATGCCAGATATCGATTTGTTTTGCATCAAGCTTCAACCATCAGCAGCCTAAATAGGTTTCATGGGAGCCAGACCAGGTGGCAGTTGCAACTGATACTTTGACGTTACATTGGGGTGGTATGTTTTATATATTTTCCTA
This sequence comes from Malacoraja senta, assembly GCA_038087875.1. Lineage (NCBI taxonomy): Eukaryota > Metazoa > Chordata > Chondrichthyes > Rajiformes > Rajidae > Malacoraja > Malacoraja senta. The sequence goes on along the minus strand of CM075979.1, from coordinate 13,798,780 downwards.
CCATTTTGCCTAATAGGTCGGAGTCTGCAAGAAATCAAGCACGATGCTGCTTTGGGGGTGCTTGTAATACCTAATTGGCCGAATCAAGCATGGTTCCCTTTGATGTTACAGTTAGCGATCCAACCTCTTTTTGGTGGTTCCCAAGCGTAGAAATTGACTGGAGCATCCGCTAACACGGGAAAGTCATCTGTTATGTGATAGTATTGACTTGTTAATTTGCAAGTTTTAAGAAGGCCATACCTGGAGCAAGGAATGTCTGGGTGAACGGTGGACATGCTCACGGTAGCCTGGAGAAAGAGTACTCAAAAGGGACTCTACAATGATGAGGGGCTCAGTTATAGCACCATTAATACAGCTTTAAGTGCTTTGTCATCGTATAGTTTTGATGGGGTCAGGAAAGATCCTATTGAGTTTCATCATATAATAGCTGGATTGATGAAAGGAATTTCAACTCGAAACCTCCTAAACCCAGGTATATGGCGATCTGGGATGTAAGTGTGTTCCTCAAGATGCTTCGACAGTAGATTCCTGTCATGTCTCTGAATTTGCTAAACTAATCATGAAAGTGGTTATGCTCTTGGCATTGGTTCAGCATAGCAAGTGCAGATTTGCAAAAACTTCTGTTAGACAGGATGTAAGTTGCTGAAGAGAATGTTATGTTATATAATTGCGTCCTGTTTAAGCAGAGCAGGCCAGGTGTCACAGGTTTGTTAATATTGTTTTTCAGCATAACCTACTGGTCCATGTTTATGTGTAATGGCACACTTAATTTCATTATATTGAAGCTATAAAGACCTTAAGAAATGTGGAAACAGCATTGTTTATCAGTTACATGAAGCCACACAGGAGAGTGTTAGTGCAGACTATCTCAAGTTGGTTTAAAGCAAATGTTGATTAAGGCAGGTATTAACACTGAAGTGTATATATCCTTTTTCCACTAGTGCAGCAGCAACGTCGGCGGCTAGGGCGATGGATGTTCACAGCGGCTATATTTTTATAGGTGCCGGGTGGTCAAATGAATTAAAATTTTTTTTTTTTTTACCATCGGCCGATCGCCGATCGGAGAGAGGCTGTTTGCAAATTCAGGATTAAGTCCTGTTTAGTTTCTCCTGGGATAGAGGGGTTACTGCTTGTTTTGATTATTCAAATCAATTGTTACTGCATGATATTCACATTTCATGTTTAACGCATTATTGATTGTTTCTCATCGAAAGTCAATCAATGCAGTGAGAAGCCGGGATTTGGATCTGCGGCATAAAATCACAGAGCTTTGAACCCTTCACGTAGTCACAAACGTGACTCCGAAGTAAAATAGTAAGATTAAACGAGAACTTACCAAGTTTGAAGTTTGATCTTTATTTTATGAGGAGTTACGTTGGTGATTACGTGCCCGCCACGCCCAACCCTCTCTCATAAAAAAGGTCATATGGTAGGTCTCATGTTGCTCATCTTAATGTTACTTCAAATATTGTGTTATCTGTGATTTCATACCGCTGCTTTGAAGATTGACGCGCATGCGCTGTCTAATTACGTTGGTGATTACGTGACGGGTCTTCTTCACCTAATCACCAACGTAACTCCTCATAAAATAAAGATCAAACTTCAAACTTGGTAAGTTCTTGTTTAATCTTACTATTAACTTTATCAATTTATAGCAGGTAAGTGGTTCAAAGATGTTCTTAGCTGTCTGCATTGATAACTCTCAACTCTATAAGTAAAAAAAACACCTTAAGCGTGTATGGTTAAGGGCCTGTCCCAATTGGCTGTCTTTCGCGCGCCATTTATGTGACCTGCTAGCGTGTGAGTAGCGCGTGGGTAGCATGTGGGTAGCACGGGACGGGCCGCTGGAGTGGTGTGGAGGAGTGTGGAGTGGCGTGGAGGAGTGTGGACTTTGTCCTGAATGAAATCTTGGCGCGCCACCGGCCTGTCGTGTAACTGACGGCCAAAGTGGGACAGGCCCAAGACCCTGACGCAATGTCTCACCTCCAACAGCAGCAGAAGCAGGCAAACGATCGCCGAGCTCGGCCTGGGGCTCACGGCCATTGCGGATCCGGATCCGCCCCCACTCCTACTCCCAGAGCGGGGCCAAGAAGATTGAAGATAGACACAAAATGCTGGAGTAACTCAGCGGGACCGGCAGCATCTCTGGATAGAAGGAATGGATGACGTTTCTTTCAGAAGGGAAGACCCTTCTTTCAGACTGAAGAAGGGTCTCGACCCGAAACGTCACCCATTCCTTCTCTCCAGAGATGCTGCCGGTCCCGCTGAGTTACTCCAGCATTTTGTGTCCAACTTCAAATGACGTCACACGCTCCAGATGGCTGTGCAGGCGCATGATGACGCGCGGGACCATCGCGCGACCATCACTACAGGCCTGTCGCGAAAGTGACGGCCCAAGTGGGACAGGCCCTTTAGTACCCGAGTTTCACACTCTGTTTTTGGTTCACATCTCTGTGAATAATATACTGCTCATGAAATTATTTGGTTTATCCTTTTTAGCAGGTGAGGAAACTGTTCTCACTCAGAGAAAGTCTTGTTCATGAACGAATAGGAAATACTAGACTAAGTGGGACCCATTGGGTCCCATGTTCACACGGGAGGGCTGGTCCCCCGACGCAATATTCCACCTCTCCACCAATTCCAATATTGGTGGCCAGTGGGGGGTGGAGGTGTGGGGGCTTTCTGGAGCGCTGGTATGGGTGCTGTTGGCTGCAGGGACTACTGGTCTCCAGAGGGCTTGTATGGACATTGTGGGCCAAACAGATTCTTGGGGTGGCAGCTCAGTCCCTCAAGCATGATGTGCTGGCAGCTCACTCACGGCTGGTGGGCTGGCAGTTGGCTCACGGCTATTCCTTGAAATTCCATTTCAAGCAGAGTGCAAGGCCACCAAATTCAAGTGCAGTTTCTTACCTCTTCGAGCAGGGTGCAAGGCCACACAATTCTAGTGCAGTTTCATACCACTTCAAGCTGGGTGCAAGGCACCAAATTCAGGTTCAGTTTCGTACCACTTCAAGCAGGGTGCAAGGCCACCGAATTCAAGTGCAGTTTCCAACCACTTCAAGCAGGGTGCAAGGCCACCGAATTCAAGTGCAGTTTCCAACCACTTCAAGCAGGGTGCAAGGCCACCAAATTCAAATGCAGTTTCATACCATTTCATGCAGGGTGCAACGACACCACATTCAAATGCAGTTTCATACCATTTCAAGCAGAGTAAACCACAATAAAACCACACAAAACGCCACACTCACAGTTCAGTAGACATCCAGTGTGTTCAGTTGATCCACAGCTCAGACAGAGTCGTGACCCCTACCTCACCCATCATGCAGAGACTGAGCCACACCCACACTTCCGGGTTATATAATCCCTTCCCCCGGAAAAGGTGTGGCCTTCATGGCGTGATTCACAGGAGAGAGATTCTCAACATTTTTTAACCACTAATAACACTTTTATTATTCATTGATGGGAAGAATACTCTGCACCTAATGAGCGGAGGGGGGCTAAGATGGCCAAAAATCACAGCTGTAAGTGGTAGCGTTTTATCTAAAATCAATATAGTGCAAACAGGAAGTTGTCAAGTTTAGCCAAACTGCCATTTGCAGTGCATTCCCACTTCAACCCAAAACATCCCACCCAAACAGCCATTTGCAATGTATTCCCACTTCAACCCAAAACACCCCACCCAAACAGCCATTTGCAGTGCATTCCCACTTCAACCCAAAACACCCCACCCAAACATTTGTGCATTTGTACTTCAAACCAACCATATTTTCATTTTCAAACCACATTAAGGGCACTCACAGTTGAGTAGACATGTGTTTAGTGTTATTCAGAGAGACGTGACTCTGGGCTTCCTCCATCTTGCAGAGACTGAGTGAGGCACACCACTTCCTGGTTTTATAGTCCCTCCCCCCTCCCACCAGCAGTGGCAGCAGAGAGAATGGCAAAAAATGTAAAAACATTAATATCTCTCTGATTTTTCATCGATGGGAACAATCCTAAGGTCCCGGAAGGGGGAGGGGGGCTCTGAGCAAGGTAGCCAAAAATGACGGCCGTAGGTGGTGGCGTTCTCTCGGAAATCACGCCACAGCGAGCCAAAAGCAGTCAAGATCAGATTTTTAGTAATATAGATAACATGCTTTTAAATATCATAGTGCTGTGTTCTCAGCCAGCCATCCATTGCTTATGTCTTTTCAGAATCATATTTAATCAATGGAAATATTGAATGAATAACAATTTTTAGAGTGTCTGATCTTTTTTGTGTGTTGCATCGTACACTGCCATTGAGTATATTTAGCTTTGGAATAAACTGCCAATGGTTAATGAACATAAAATAGTTAATTGAAATTGTCACTCTCTCTCCGTGTATTTTTCCCACAAGATTTCAATATAATAATTCATGATCATTGTGAAACTCTTCATGATTAAGAGTGCATGACATAGTTATTGGCATCAATAATTATGTTGTGCATCAGTTTCCAGAATTCAGCTGGGCTGGATGTTTAATACATGGGAAATGGCTAAGCATTTTTAGCATGGTCGATTTAAGATGAACAAGTAGTAAATCCAAACACAAATCCAATCTTGGTATAAGAAATTAATTTCAAATCAAATCCTATTGGTATCGAATACTAATCCAAGTGTAATCCTCGTCCTGGAAAGGTTGGACATCTCTATTGGAGGAAGTGAATCCAAATAACCTCATCTTCTATTATTCATGTTTTTGTAAATTATTCATGTGCAATGCCATCAGTGGGTGACTGTCACCTTTTGTATGCCAACGGAAACACGAAAAGGTACATTTCTAGAAGCAACTCTCACCATTCTTTTGTGCTGTACCGAGGGGAATCATATGTGCAGAAGTTAGACATAAAATGCTGGAGTAACTCAACGGGACAGGCAGCATCTCTGGAGAGAAGGAATGGGTGATGTCACTGAAGGAATGGGTGATAGCATTTTGTGTCTATCTTCGGTGTCAACCAGCATCTGCAGTTCCTTCCTACACAGTGTATATGTGCAGATGGGGTTCCAAATACACTTCTGCAGAAGCAACACTGGTGAAGATGAAGTGACCCCCAGGGAATTTTGCAAACTGTTTTTGCATCTCTCATTCTGTTCACACCATTAATTTTATTTAGAACATATAAAGGCAGGCAGGTGTTGGGATTTATCTCTGAATTTAAATATAAAAGAATTACATAACATTCTGGCTTTCCGATTAATTTATTTTCTTTAAAATGTTGCTTCTCATTTGTAGCTGAATTGTTGAGCAAGGTCAATATATTTCTCTACCTGCAAAACATGGACGAGCAAATTGCTCCATGAAAATGCAGTGTTTATATTAGCACCAAGTTCTAACAAGAGCCCTGAAAGCAAGTTACAACATCTTCAGCACGTTTAGTTTAGTTTAGTTTAGCTTAGTTTAGTGATACAGCATGGAAACAAGCCCTTTGGTCCACAGAGTCCACACTGACCATCGATCACCTATTCACACAAGTTCTATGTTATCCCACTTTCACATTCACTCCCTGCACACGAGAGGCCATTTTAAAGAGGCCAATTGGCCTACAAACATACATGTCTTTAGGGATGTGGGAGGCAACTGGAGCACCTGTGTAAACTCTACACAGACAGCACCTAAGGTCGAACGCAGGTCTGTGGCACTGTGAGGCAGCAGCTCTAACAACTGTGCCGCGTGCCGCCCTTATTAGTGTGAGTGACAGTCTTGTGTAGTGTTTTGAGAAGATTCTGGTCAAGGTAGAATACCTTATATGCTGTGTGAAAAAAACCAAGTGCTGTAATAGTAGTGGGAACGGCCAATGCAGAGCTCCCGGGGGGTGCTGTGTACAGTAGTGGAACAATTGTCGGGGAGGGAAGAGAAGTTTACAATGGGAACTTGGAAGAGTGAAATTTCATATTATACAGATAAGAGCAATTGATGGGTAAGATCCTAATGGTGACATCTTTAATGAGTTTCATGACCACATACATCATTGGCAGCCAGATATTTGGCACACTGTTCCACTATAACATCTTTATACTGCTGGTGAAACATAAGTCAAAGTAGACATTGAGGCCACCAGTGGCTGATCCATCATTCAGTAAGATCTGAAGCTGGTACTGTGTCACAACTCCGTCTGTCTGTCTAGTTATCCCTGGTAACTTTGTACCCTTGGTGCTCATAAAACTACAGATGTTATCCTTGGGTCAAGAACTGAGCAAGAACTGGAAAAGGTGATAACGAGTGGATACAAACAGTGAAACTAAGCAGGACGACAGCTCTTCCACAGCCAACAATGGACCATTGTGGGATCCACCTTTACTTGATGATCGTTGCTGGCTTTGATTTGTTCTTATCGTACCTTTCATTGGGGTCCAGGAAAGAGCGTTCACGTCATGATCCTCTTTCCACCAATCTTTCCACCACCACGCACAAGAAGCACACGAAGCGACAAGACAGACATCATTGTATGCAGATGCTGAGAAGTGTGTTCAGCTCTGGCTGTACAACTTCCAATCTTGTGTGTGGACTCGATAAGAAGAAGATACCTTTCATTCATTTGTTCTTTGTACCTGTTCATACCTCTAGTTTCCCTCTCCCATGACTCTCAGTTTGAAGAAGGGTCTTGACCGAAACATCACCTATCCCTTTTCTTCAGAGATGCTGCCTGACCCGCGGAGTTACTCCAGCATTTTGTGTCTATCTTCGGTGTAAACCAGCATCTGCATTTCCTTCCTACAAGTTTCCTAAGATATGTTTGTTGCCTATTGAACCTATGATTGTAATTCTATGACTAATATTTTGATTTGGTTGTTTATCGCATTGTAACTGAAGAATTGATCTGCACCCAATCCTCTTTCATAATACACAAACACAGGTATTAGCTCTCACTTTAACCAAGCATGTTCTGAGTTGAATTAACTAAAAGCTTTGAAACGGGTCCTCGTCATTATCTGTAAATGAACCAACAGCAGGTACTGTATAAAAGTGCCAACATTTTTCACATCTAATCAGATCTGAAAGTAAATATACCCTCCACATAAGAAAGGTTCTACAAAATATAGAAAATATAATGAGAGGGCAATACATGTTCTTATTTCATATTGTTGCATGGATATTTCTGAGACCTTTGTGGTGTTGGAAGCTATAAATCCCAAGTTGAAAGTGAAGTTCATAAACATAAAGCAACTGCAGTTGACAATAAGCAGCAGATATGAATACATTTCAGAATTTGCAGAAATTACCTTTCTGCACCATCGAAAAGATAACAGATCCATAGTAGCTGAGATTAAAAAAAGAACTTCAAAAAAACTGCAAATGTTGGAAATCTGAAATAAAAACAGAAAATGCTAAAATCGCTCAGCAGACAAGACAGCATCTGTGGAAAAGGAAACACGGTTTATGTTTGGGTGGACCTCAATGTTCTGGTCACAATTTGTCCATCGATCAGCATGTCGGAATCCACTTATCTGACCATAACTGCATTGCTGGTTGTGTGTAAATTGCTATGTTTTATATACAGGTCCACCACCGATTTTCCAGTCCTGCACCTCATCGGGACTTCCGTGCCGATCGGCGGGTCGAATTTGCCCCCTGTGGCCTGGTCTCTGGATCTCCAGCCTGACTGGAGGTGGCAGTTCTGTTTCCTTATCCGACTTCCGAGGCTGACTTTGCAGGCATTGTCTCTGCGGCAGCCTAAGCGGGCCGTTCCAATACCATTGGATTCCTCTCGGAGGCCTTGACCTCTGTTGGATAATCCAGAAAGCCTCTGGATCCAAGGATTGCTGAAAATCCGTGGTGTACCTGTAATTTGGATTTATTGCTACTGCTGCAATATATCAACAGCAGAAAGACACACTGGGATTATCTGAAAGGAGCTATGGTTGAAAAATATTTTGGCAGATTTTTAAAAAGTAGCTTTTCCAGGAGCATTCACAGCAACTAACGTAACTGCAGGAAACCCTTCAGGCTATTTTAAAAAGCTTATCCTTTTCATTGGTTTCACCACTGAACAGCAACACTTTATCTGTATTGTCAGCAAAATATGTCAACAGCAATCACACAGATGTGATGAATTTCTACATGACAGCTGGATGTTATTTTCAGTAGAAGACTCCAATTCATCATCCAGCAGTGGGGGAAAGAGAGAAAGAGTCTGTCATTTTAAAGTACTCAGCAGATAATGGGAAGAATGTGGGTTTCAAGGAATGGTCCATCAAAGTCCTCATCTAAATCCTCTGCAGCAGAGCCTGTGTATGTTCTCTCCTCACAGTGACCTGGTACAAATGATATCCTTTATCACTGGCCTGCATTCGACTCACAGTGAGTGTCACAAAATGTAGCTGATGGAAATCCAATAGTGCAAGCTGTCAAATAGGGGGTTAGGGGACTTCCAATAACTTTGAAGATGGTTTCAAGCATGTTTCCTTTATCATTGTTCCTTTTTTTGCATATCTTTCATTCATTTGTTGCTTATCACCTATATCGCTCGTTTCTCTTTCTCCTGACTCTCGGTCTGAACAAGGGTCTCGACCCTTAAACGTCACCTATTCCTCACAGTGGCGCAGTGGTAGAGTTGCTGCCTTACAGCAAAAGCAGTGCTGGAAACCCGTGTTCGATCCTGACTACGGGTCTTGTCTGTACGTGGTTTGTACGTTCTCCCCATGACCTGCGTGGGTTTTCTCAGAGATCTTCGGTTTCCTCCCACACTCCAAAGACATACAGGTTCGTGGGTTAATTGGCTTGGTAAATGTAAAAATTGTCCCTAGTGGGTGTATGATGATGGTTTTTTTTTATTAAAAAAAAATATATATATATTTATTAGAAGTACATTACATTACAACCACATACATTAGTACGCGTCACATATATCTTCTTACAATTAATGTACTCCGTTTGTTTTTTACACTAGTAAAGGGAAAGGATGAGATTGAGAGAAAGAGGAAAGTGAAGGAAAAGGTGAAAGTGTAGAAAACATGACAACAAGAAAGAACGAAGACCCTATAAGAACAAAATTAAAAACAAAAGAAAAAGAGTTAAGAAATAGACCCTAGAAAAGAAGAAGAAAGAGAAAGAGGGAAAAGGGAAAAACAAATAGTTTTTGTAAGCATCACGCAAATGGGACATACCAACTCTCCAACTTTCATCCCCCCTTACCTGACCAGTTTTTTTTTTACGGTACTTTTGCACCCTATATTTGTAATAATTCTATAAATGCAGACCACGTCAGGTGGAAGTGATCTGGTTTACCTGCCAGGAGGAGTCTTATCTCTTCTAGGTGTAATGTTTTGAACATATTTGAAATCCACATGTTTATAGTTGGTATTGGAGCCTTTTTCCAAAATTTTAGGATTAGCTTTTTTCCAGTTATTAACCCATAGTCTATTAGTTTCTTTTGGAACACATTTAGTTCTGGACCATCTTCCGTTATTCCGAAGATAATCCATTCTACTTTGGGTATCAGTATTATTTTAAATAATTTTGTTAAGATTTCAAAAATTTCAATCCAAAATTTTTGAATTTTTGTACAGAAAACAAATGAGTGCGCTATAGTAGCTTCTTGGGATTGACATTTATCACAAATGGATGATACATTGGGGAAAATGTTATGGATTTTAGTTTTGGAATAATATAATCTATGTAAAATTTTAAATTGTATTAAAATGTGTCTTACATTAATCGAACATTTATGCACGTTTAATAAGTGTTCATTCCACCTTTCCTTTGAAATTTTAATAGCTAATTCTTGTTCCCAGTCTCTTCTGATACCCTCCGTAGATGGTATTTCTATATTTAAGATAATATTATACAAATATGATATTGAGTTTGCTGATTCAGCTTTTATCTGCATTGCATCATCCAATACATCTGCTGGGCTATTATAATGATCTTTTGTATATTTTTTCAAATAGTCGCATATTTGAAAATATTTAAAATATTGATTATTTCCGAGTTTATATTTTATTTGTAATTGTTGAAATGAAAGTAATTTTCCAGTTTCATACAAGTCACCGAACGTTTTAATTCCTAGTCTATCCCAATGTGTGAAAGATTTATCTATAATAGAGGGATTAAACGAAGGGTTATTATCTATGGGAGATAAAAGTGATACATTTCTTAATTTTAAATTTTGTTTTATTTGTTTCCAAATTCGGATTGTGCTATGTATAATTGGGTTCTTATTATAATTTATGTTATTCAGTTTCATTGGTGAGGAGGATCGCCCCAATGTTTCCAGAGGAGCAATTCTCTCTCTCCATTACAATCCAGTCCACTTGCTGGGCAGAGTTATCCATCAGTTGAATCATATTTTTAATATTTACTGACCAATAATAATACATGAAATTAGGTAGTGCTAAACCCCCTAATACTTTAGGTTTATTCAAGTGAGTTTTTGTATTCTATGTGATTTATAGTCCCATATAAAATTAGTGATATCTGAGTCCAGTTTAAAAAAAAACTTCTTTGGTAAGTATATAGGAATCGATTGAAATAGGTATAAAATTTGTGGTAGAAAGATCATTTTTATTGCATTTATTCGGCCTATTAAAGACATCGGGAGCGTTTTCCAAAATTTAATTAGTGTGTTTAATTTATTAAGTAGGAGATCAAAATTTGCTTTAAACATACCTTGATATGTTCTAGTAATTTCGATTCCCAAGTATTTAAATTTTTCTGTAGCTATTTTAAAAGGGAATTTTAAAAGATGTGTTGAATCTTTCAGTTTTATTGACATAATTTCACTTTTATTCCAATTTATTCTGTATCCAGAAAAAGATCCAAAGTCTTCAATTAAATTTAATATATTTGGTATAGTGATTTGAGGTTTTGTAATGTACAGTAATATATCATCCGCATATATTAGCGAAAACATTAGCTAGAAGATTAAGTAAATATATTAGTAAACTAATAAACCCAGATCAGACGGGGTTTATCCCTAAGAGATACTCATCTAACAATATGAGACGTTTACTCAACATAATGCACTCACACAAATCTGAAGAACAAGAATTATCAATTATTTCGCTGGATGCTGAAAAAGCATTTGACCAAGTAGAATGGAATTATATGGATAAAGTATTACAAAAATTCCAACTGGGAGAGAATTTTATTCTATGGATTAAATTATTATATAATAAACCTACAGCTAGAATATTAAGTAACATATTATCCTCGAAATTCCAACTAACAAGGGGAAATAGACAAGGATGCTCATTATCACCACAGTTGTTTGCTCTTATTATTGAACCGCTAGCAGAAAAAATTAGAATACACCCTGATATCCATGGGTATAATACTAAAGATTCAAATAATGATGATGTTAATGTGTGGGGATCGCTGGTCGGCATGGACCCGGTGGCCGAAGGGCCTGTTTCCGTGCTGAATCTCTAAACTAAACTAGATGTTGTATGACCCGCTGAGTTACTCCAGCTTTTTGTGTTTATCTTCAAGCAAATGAATGTTAGGTATGAGTCCTGACTGATGGAGATTATTGGACAATAAGTGATCTCAGGGTGTGATAAATTGAGCAGTGGACGAGGCAGAGTATTACACATATAAGTAGCTGATCATGTGAAGTTCATACGTTAATTGTTGACACGGTGAAATTCTTTTCATTCCAAAACAGTCCAGTTGAGTATCTCCATCGAGTATCTCGGGGCGATCCTTGATTAGCAAGTGTGCAGGAATAATCTACTGATCCGCATGCAGGATGCGCCATGTTTTGGTGCATTGTTCAAAGTCCACGCTTCATTTCTTATGTGTTGTGCTTGTACCAGGCAAGTCCCAGGCTGTCTCTGGCCTCCAGCTGTCTCTTTCCTTGGGTGACACGTCCCTCTCCTCGCCCATCCTTTGTTCCCTGGGGCGCCTCCCGCAGACAACCATAAGGGTGCGGTAAGCCAGACCCTAGTTCCCTCTCCTACCAGCCACATTCCTTACCAGGTCGTCAATGGTTCCATCCTCCTGGTCTCTGGTCTGTGGTGGATGAGCAGGGGCTACTTTCAGGTTTTGGGGCCTACAAATGGGCCTCCATGGCCATCTGTCCTCAGTACAATCTCATTGTGTGTTCAAAGAGGCTTCTTACAAATGAGGAGAAAGGACAACTCTCTTGCTCTCCAGAGCAAAACACAAAGTGCTGGAGTAACTCAATGGGTCAGGCAGCACCTATGGAGGGTACGGACAGATGACTTTTCAGATCAAGACCCTTCTCCAGTCTCTTGGTCTCCATCTGCTGAACAAGATCTCTTACACATGGTTCTAAACTGAAGAAGGGTCTCGACCCAAAACATCACCTATTCCTTTTCTCCAGAGATGCTGTCTGACCCGCTGAGTTACTCCAGCTTTATGTGTCTATTTTCATTTTAAACCAGCATCTGCAGTTCCTTCCTACACATGAATCATTTGGGATTGTTCCTCAAGCTTACATTGGGTCTCATTATAATGGTGTAGGAGGCCCTAGACAGAGCAGAGAGATGAGTAGGAACTAATATTATCTTTTCACAGAGATGCACAACCTGAATCCAAGAGATATTGTTCCAGGAAACTGTCTCTCATGCATTCCACGGACTTGTCTATTTGATTTGCTGAATTGATTTGGAGATCAGCCATTTATTATTTCACTGCCTTTGTTACAAGTCTTTCTTATTTCTCAATTGAAACTCACAAATTTCTTCATGCAAATTACCCACTCTAATAAAACACACACAAAGAGGAAGAAAATAGTTCTCATTGCAGTATTAATTTACTGTAATTGTTCAGTTAAATTACTAAACTATCTCCTTGTCAGATTACATTTTAATATATTGATTTGGATTGCGAAAAAGTGCTTTCTACAAGAAGTAAGTTTGAAAAATGCTGGAGGAAAATATCAACATGAGTGGTGCAGGAAAAATATATCACATTTATAGCTCATAAAATATAATAACTGTTGGAAACTATAACAACGTTTTGATGTTCGTATAAATCTGATTGGGAATGCAATATTAATCTTCAGTTGGCGTCTCTTGTTGTTGGGATTTAGATGATGCAGGAAAGTCTTCAATTATTGCAAAAAAACAAACTGCTGGAATAGCTCAATGGGTCCTGCAGCATCTTTGGAGACAAAGAGATTGTCAACATTTTGGGTTGAGACCCTGCATCAGTCCTGGGTTCCTCAAGTGGTTTGACATTTTTTCTCCAGATTACAGCATCTGGAGTTACTTTTGTCTCTGGGCTTCATTTATTGTTCAGCCCTATATACTCTGACAACTCTTTATAACCATTTCCTTAAAGCAATATTATTGGGTAGAAAGTGCTGAAACTCCAGTGTGATGATAATAAGCAGGTTGCAGTGTATGTTTAGGTTGTTATAGAGAGATACATAATGGCAACCATTGACACAGCGAGTCCATACTGACCATCATACACCCTTTCACACCAGTCCTAGCGCTTCACCTCTCCCGTGCTCCTTTAACCTTTGTCCCTCCCTCTGACTATATTCCATTTCTCTTCTCTACATATCTGACACTCTTTGTCTCCTTTTCATCTCTAACCTTTGCCACTTACTTCCCCCAACTGCCAATCTAACTCTCCCCTCCCCCCCCCCACCTTGCCCATATCCACCTATTACTTGCCAGGCTTGGTCCCACCCCCGCATCTTTTTTCTAGTTTTCTCCACCACCACTATAATGTCTGAAAATGTCACCTATTCGATCCCTCCACTGATGGTATCTGACCTGCTGTGTCACTTCAGCACATGGTGTTTTGCTCAACATTTCAGCATCTGCAGTTCCTTGAATCCCATTATTTATCGTTTGTTGTTAATTTTTCAGTCAATGATTTTTCAAGCTTTCCTTCTCGGTGACTGAGGTCAGATAGGAAGGATCTGAAGCTGACGAAACCCTTTCCGCAAAGGTGCCCTGCAATTTTGTCCAGCTTTTACCTTCTTGGTAGCTCAACAAGGCCTGGACATTAAAATTGACAAATGGTTTTCATAAAGATCCCTGCATGAGAAGTCTTTTGGTTCATCCTCTAGCTTTCCTTCTTGAAGTGAATTCATTCTATCATTTTCTGACCAATTATTTCTCTATGATGAGAACAGTTATAGAGTCATAGAGCTTGGAAATAGGCTCTTTGGCCCAACTTGCCCATGCCGACCAACATGCCCCATCTAGTCTAGTTGCACCTGCCTGCTTTTGACCCATATCTACACTATCCATGTACCTGTCTAAATGCTTCTTAAATGTTGCGAGAATACCTACCTCAACTACCTCCTCCAGCAGCTTGTTCCATACACCCACTACCCTTTGTGTAAAAAAGTTACCCCTCAGATCCCCATTAAAACTTTCCCCCCTCAACTTAAACCTATGTCCTCTGGTTCTCGATTCCCATACTCTGGGGAAAAAATATTCTGTACGTTTATCTGATCTATTTGTACACCTCTTTTAGATCACTCCACATCCTCCTGCGCTCAAAGGAATAAAGGCCTAACCTGCTCAACCTCACCCTATAGATTAGTCGTTCGAGTCCTGGCAACAACCTCATAAATTTTCTCTGAACCCTTTCAAGCTTGACAACATCTTTCCTCTAATATTGTGACCAAAACTCAATACTCTAAATGTGGTTTAACTGACGTCTTACATAACTAGGATTGCCAACTTTCTCGCTCCCAAATAAGGGACAAAAGGTCAAAATTAGGGACAAATTTCCAATGGCAATTCATTGACTGACACAGCCATGGCTGGGTTGAATGAGTTTAATTTAAGTTTAAGTTTACATTTATTGTCACTGCACCAATTGGTACAGTAAAATTTGGGTTGCCACACAGCCATACGATTAAAAAGAACACGACACATGATAGAATTTAACATAAACATGCCCACACAGCGGAATCAGTGTTTCCCACTGTGAGGGAAGGCAATAAAGTTCAGTCATCTTCCGTCCTCTTTGTTCCCAGTGGTCGGGGGCTCCGCGGTCGCCGCTACAGCGGCCCGATGTTCAGGCCCTCTCGCCGGGATGATGGAAACTCCGACGTCGGAACGGAAGAACATTCTCAGCTGCTTGGAGTTTCCGAATCAGCCACTTCCTACCGGAGACCGCGGCTTCCGAAGTCTTCAGGCCGAGTTGGGTGGAGATTCAACACTGGCGGCCCTCAGCAAAGGGATCCCAGGACTCTGCGATGTTAAGTACAGCGCCGCCCGCGGCTGGCAGCTCCACAGACCACAGCTCCACGATGTTAAAATCGTCAGTCGCAGCACTCCAGAGCTCCACACGACTACCCCAGTAAGGCATCATCCGCTCCGCAATGGTACTTCAGTGCTGCGCCGCTGCTGAAGCTGAAGCTCTCGCCGGTCTCCGGCAGGAAAGGCCGTGCCAATCCAGATGGTAGGCCGCGAGGAGGGGGCGAAGATGCAGCTTGGAGGAAAGACGCATCCTCAACCAGGTAGTGACTAAGAAAAACAGTTTCCCTCTCCCCCCCCATCCCCCACATAAAGACCTCCAAAACAAAACTTTTTGATGGACTAAGAATAAAAAAAAAGGATGAAAGGACGAACAGCTGCAGGCGGCGCAGCCGTACTCAACTCAATGATGAGTTGACCCGGGTGCTGGACTGCACTCAAAGCCCAGCCGGCGGGCCAACTGAGGAGCGATACCAATAATGAATTGTGTTCGACGACGTAATCTTCCTTTAGTTTTGTTTAGAGATACAGTGTAGAAACAGGCCCTTTAGCCAACTGAGTCGATGTCAACCAACGATCACCCATACATTACTTCCACCCTACACACTGAGGACAATTTTTGCAGAAGCCAATTAACCTGCAAACCAGCACGACTTTGGAATGTGGGAGGAAACTGGAGCACCCGGAGAAAACACACGCGGTCACAGGGTGAACGTGCCTACTCCGTATAGACAGCACCCGTAATCGGGATTAAACCAGGATCTCTGGCAGCATAAGGTAGCAGCTCTACTGCTGCGCCACAGTGCCGCAATTGTGGAATAGATTATTTTAAGTGCTACATGGAACATGAATATATTAGTAAGGTAAAACTGAACTATCAGATAGATATGTTTTCAACTAAATATGTTACAAATAATCCATGGCATCTTGAAACATTTCTCTGGAGAAAGAATCCATGTTTATAAAATCATTAAGAGTACAGGTTACAGAAGCAGGTACATTGTTCACTCTAATTAAATTAATCCTATGCTTTTCCTTTATAGAGAAAGATCATGGCTGACCGGATGCCTCAAGTTCCTTACTGCTCAGTCCCCTATCCCAGATTAGCCCATTGTCTAAAAACTATGATTTTATTTGGTCAATGAGAAGCTTTTAAAAAATATATATATTTATGTACATGATCAAGGTGTCACTGGCAAGGCCCACCCCTGAGAAAGTGGTGGTGATGATCTTCTGCTGTTGTCCTTCTGATGAAAGTCCTCTCACAGCCAGTTAGAGGTTTCTCGGGTTTGGAACCGGTGACAATGAAGGTCCTGTAAAATGAGTCCAAGTCATGAGAGTTTAAAGTTCGTAGTGGAATCTGCTGGGTGGTGGAATTCCAATGGGCCTGTCATTTTCCTCTGTGGAGATTGCAGCTTTTAGAGATGCTCTAAAGTAGAGTAGCCATGGCGAGTAACCACGGTATATTTTGCAGAAGATACACATTGCAGTGTATCTAGTGCAGTACACTACATGGTGTAGTAGCAGTAGAGAGAATGAATGTTTAAGGTGATTGATGCAGTTCAAATCACGTGGGATATCTTACCCTGGATGGTTTTGAGATTCTTGAGAGTTGTTAGAGCTTCACTCATCGCTGCAAATAGTGAGCATTCAATCATGCTCCTTACTTGTGCCTTGTAAGTAGGAGAAAGGTCTTGGCGTGACAGGAAACATGAGAACAATTGCTCACTGCACTACACAGCCTTATAAGGAATAGGAGTAGAATTAGGCCATTCGGCCCATCAAGTCTACTCCGCCATTCAATCATGGCTGATCTATCTCTCCCTCGTAACCCCATTCTCCTGCCTTCTCCCCATAACCTCTGACACCCGTACTAATCAAGAATCAATCTGAAGAAGGGTTTTGACCCGAAACATCACCCATTCCTTCTCGCTAGAGATGCTGCCTGTCCCGCTGAGTTACTCCAGCATTTTATATCTATCTTTGATTTAAACCTGCATCTGCAGTTCTTTCCTACATATCTATCCATCTATCTCTGCCATAAAAAATATTCACTGACTTGGCTTCTACAGCCTTATATATATATATAAATAATTATTACTAGCGGTGGACATGGGGAGGACAGAATAGATATGGGGAGGAGATTCTCCTTGGCTGGGGTGCCTAGAATGATGGGTCATAATCTAAGGTGACAGGCAGGAGATTGAAGTTGGTGATGATGGGAGATATATATATATATATATAAAATGAATGAATTTTATCTCATTTGATGTTAATCTGATCCTGACAACTTCTGGCCAGGGAGATAGAATAAAAGTTATGCCAAAATATTTGTTCTTCATTTGCAAAGGTTTTGATACTTCATTCACAGAAAGGAAGTCCTTCAATCTTGGTAGACACCCACAATACCTAGATTATTGCAAAAAAATAGGGGTCAACTCTGCTGGATTGTAACCATAGAAATTGTAACCATAGAAATTGGCCATTATGTATTTAAGAATAGCATGTAGAATAGCTGGAAGGACCTCAAACAACTGACTCGTGTACCAAGATCAATATTAATCGCTATAGATGATACGAGGCATGTTATCCTTCAAGGCACAAGCAACCCAATCTATTGATCTCCTGTCTTCAGTCAGCCCAAGACCTTTGACAATCCCGACTGAGAGATATCTCTGTTTCTTACTAGTTATTTATGTTGAAATTTCACATTAATGGAACAAATATTAATTAAAGAAATCTACAGTTAATTATGTGTAAAATATGGGATTACAATTTAGAAGCATAATGAAAACCAGAAAATTTGGTCTGTCATTTCCCAAATATTAAAATTATTACCTGAATGTTACCAACAGTATTGAATCCATATACATTTTCTCCCGCCACAAAGTCCCCAGTGAAATCTAAGACAAGAAAATGAGTGAGTATATATTCATCATACTTGTCAGTTAAAATCCCCTTTTCTGCGATCTTTAACCTTTTGAAAGAGATCTTCAATAGTTAGTGTGGGAATGTGTCAAGATTTGGGCAGAGAGTTTTGGAAGTGCTTTTGTTTTCTTAATACATCGGCTGAGATGTTCTATTAATTTTAACCCTCTTTCGTGATATTTACTTAATTGATCCCTCGCCTTGTACGTATGTGTACATATGCCTGTGTAGGGTCTGAAGAAGGGTTTCGGCCCGAAACGTTGCCTATCTCCTTCGCTCCATAGATGCTGCTGCACCTGCTGAGTTTCTCCAGCATTTTTGTGTACCTTGCCTGTATACATATGTGTGTGTGCATATATATATACACACACACACACACACATATATATATATATATATATATATATATATATATATATATATATATATATATATATATATATATATATATATATATATATAAATATATAAATATATAAATATATATATATATAAATATATATATATATCATTATCACCAACAGCTTCCAGCCATGAGGATGCTATTTAAATCTGCCTGTGGGATCTGCTGGTGGCTGGATCTTGCCTGTATCTACCTGTCACTTGCCGGGATTTGTCCTACCCCCACCTATTTTCCAGCTTTCCACCCCCTCTACCCACTACTACAACCAATCTGAAAAAGGGTCCAGACCCTAAACAGCACCTATCCATTTCCTCCAGGGATGTTGCCTGACCCGCAGCGTAAAACCCCTGTCTCACTGTGCGAGCTGACCCACGAGGTACCCCGAGTTTAAAACAAATTTAACTCGTGGTAATCACGTACAATTAACGTAGCGGGAACGTCGGAACTCGTGGACGCAAATTAGCGACTCTTGGCGCTAATGGCAGGTACCCGTGAAACTTGTTAACTCTTGAAAAAGTTCAAACATGTTTAAACTTTTCCACGAGTAAAATGTACTCTTGAGGTTAAAATTTGAAACATTTAAACTCGTTGTAAGAACGTAGTGGCCCGTGCGTTTACCTTTGTGACTCGTGAGTCTACCGTGGGAACTCTTTTTAGAAACAATAATCAGGGACAGAAATATCAGTTACTTGGATACTTAACTAAGTATGGATCAGTTAAGGAACACCAACATAGACTTTTTAAAGACAAATTCTGCTTAACAAAGTTAAGCAAGTTATTGATAAGGTGACAGAGTGGGTTGAAAAGAAAAAATTGCTTGAAGTTTATATATTGATTTTGTGTATTTGGGACTGAGCTCACAACCTTAAGACAAACCAGTATTGAGGAACAGCGTGAGAACATTTTATGACACTTCATGGCAGCCTAATCTGAGGTTTGCCAGTCACGTCCAGAAGCCATCTCTACCAGTGCTGTTGAAGAAGACAGGGTTGTGTTCACCTCTCCTGCACCCCTGTTCCGTAGGACAACACAAACTCTTTCATTATGCGGATGTTAAAGGCTGGGTTTTATTGTCAAGCCATGATGCCAGATTTTACTTCGGAGTCACGTGAGTGACTACGTGAAGAACCCCGTCAGGGCGCATGCGCGTCATTACGTCTGACGCATTGGCGACAACTGCAGCGGGAGCACGGAGCTCTTGCTGCAGGTGAGTAATTACAGCTCCACCAAAGTCGGGGAGACTTTGGAGGAGTTAGAAAAAAGTAAAGAAAGTGTTTCTGTGTTCTTTTTTCCCCACATACAGGAACAAGGAAAAGGTGCAGGCTACTGCCGACAAGGAGAAAGAGAGCTGCGGGACGCAGTCTCTGAAAGGCAGCCTGTCACCTCGGGGGAGTCGCAAGCCGGTAGCGGTGCGGCGACAGACTTGGCAAAGTGCCCAGCCGGGTACACAGCCAACGCCAGTCGGGCGGTCGGCATAAGCTAAGTCTGTAAGGGCTATAGACTCCGCCGAGTCGGGCCAGGAGAGTCCCGTCGGGGACAGGATACCGTTCCCCAGCGGTTATCCAAAAGGAGCAGCTCATACAGGGGCTGCTCCACAGAGACGCTCCAGGAGGAGTAGTGCAGGAGGGAAGCCATAGGTAAGGCTCCGCTGGCAGTGCCTAGGAGAGGTCTGCTTCATAAAGCCACACTCCAGGAGGAGTTGTGCAGGCGGGAGGCCGTGGGGACGGCTCCGCTGGCAGTGCCTAGTAGAGGCCTGCTTGAAAGCACCCTCTTTGCAAGAGGTGAGTGCAGAAGGGCAGATACGCTCTGACCCTGAGTCCGACGACTTCCAAAGGGAGGGCAGGCAGCTGTCAGAGCTGACACCGTGTGCAGCACGGTTTGCCATGTCGTCGGACGCTGGTGAGCCTCTGGGTGAGGAACTTGCCACCAGCATAAATTACCAAGTGTCACATCAGCTACAGGAGCTGACAACGGATGAGACAGTAACGAAGTATGAAGCCCCAATCAACTGTGGACTGTTAAAAGTTCCTGTTGGGAACAGGAAGAATTGGGGCATGATGGGCATACTAATGAAAGCCCAGGAGCATGTGAAGCTCCAGCATATTTTTAAAGTTGCTGGCATCTGGTATAACGAGCTTTGCCAGGATGGTGGATGGAGAGGCCATGACAAATTACAACAAAAGGCGCTATTGTGGAGTGCCCACTTTGAGATCAACTGCCTCCGCAAGATGCGATTAAACCAACCATCAATGCTAAATATGCTTCACTCTGCTAGCCTGGCACAATGCAACCGGCACAGCTGTTTGGCAAGGATTTCGCACAGCAGGTGAAGGAGCTGGAAGAGGAGGCTAAGACGGCAGCCACATATTCACCAAAGCGGAAGTATCCCTATAAGGGAGCAGACTGGTCCAGGCAAGGGACGAGTCCAGCTACGATGCAGCGCAGTTGGCGTTCGGCTGTAGCACCGCCACGGAGGTGAGATATCCAGCTCGAGGCCGGGGAAGAATGCCAGGTGGTAAGAGGGTCTGGTTCTCATGTAGACAGATCTAATGTGATACAATTAAATGTTTACCTCAGATATGTTTATACTGAAGGTTATTCAAGGGCATCGAATAAAGCTTAATGCAAATTCTGATTTACCCATGCAACATGTTCCAAAAAAAAGGAGTTTGACCAGTATCACTGAACAATTGGAAGTTCAGCTGGAACTTGCAAGCTTATGTAATAAAGGTGTAATTGCTAAGGCAGTTTACCAAAGCCATCAGTTTGTGTCCAATATCTTTCCCAGACAAAAAAAGGATGGGGGGATGCAGAATTATACGGACCTGAATAGTCTTAACCCTTTTGTACGGTATAGACATTTTAAGATGGAAACGTTTGTGAAGGAGATCTTAAAGATGCGGATTCAGTGTCTGTTCATTTGCAGGATAGAAGATTTAAAATTCAGCTGGATGGGGCAATTATGCCAATACAATCCACTACCTAATGGTTTCTCTTCAGCTCCTAGAGGGATTACAAAGTTGTTAAAACCTATTCTAGGCATGATGAGAAGTCAAGGTCATGTGCTCATGGCTTAGCTAGATAATATCTTGATTGTAGGACAATCAAAGGAAACAGCTGAAGCATCAGTGGCAGTTGGTAAAAAACATTTTAAATTGGGCTTTATAAGCTATTCAGAGAAATCTAAATTTATACCTGTGACACAAATTGACTAGTTGGGTTCACAATGGACTTAATCAACATCATTGTGACCTTGCCCAGGCAAAAAAGGGTAGCGCCTTTTATCAAGTTAATTGCTGACACACAGCCTTCAATTAGCCAGGTGACAAGTCTGCTGTGGTAATGGCTGGCAGCATTTCCAGCAGTTCAATATGGCCACTTTATTATCTACAATCACAAAGGTCAAAGGAACAAGCATTGAGGATACATTGGGGTCATTATAATAGACCTATGCTTCTATCAATAGAAGCTGTTGCTGATGTACAATGGTGGATTCAGCATGTGTCCACTAGTAGTTCCAAAGTGTTATTAGACCAAGCTTCCATGATTTGCAGACAGATGTCAGAGCACTTGGGTAGGGTGCTACTGATACAAGATCCAGCGGTGGAGACAGATGAACATTGCTTCTGCAAACATGGGGAATTAACCAAGAGTATTTTATGGACTCAAGGCTTATGGCACTAACTAAACTAGTTTGCATGTGCAGTGCAAAATAGACAACACTACAGCAGTTGCTGATATGAATCACATGGGTGGAATCAAATCGTTATCATGTGACAGGTTGGCAAATAAAATTGGACCTGCAGTAGGGATAGAGAGATTTGGATTGGAGCTATCAATCTGCCAGGGAAACTTAATGTAGTACCAGATGGCAGCTCACGAAAATTCCATCATAACACAGAGTGGATGTGGAACCAGGATGTGTTCAAGAACATAGTACTTCTCTATGGAAGGCCAAAATATGTTTCATAGGCACCAGATCCAGGGGCAGTGGCAATTGATGTTTTTTCACTAAATTGGGATGATATGTTTGTGTACATTTTCTCACCATTCTGCCTCATAGGTCGGTGTTTGAGAAAATCAAGCAGGATGCCGCTTCAGGGGTTTTGGTGATACCAAATTGCCTGATTCAACCATGGTTCCCTTTGATGTTACAGATAGCGATCCAACCTCTTTTTGCTGATTCCAAACAGTAGGAATTTGCTGGAGCATCCAGTAACGCATTAAGTTCATCCGTTATGTGATGGTATGGATCTGTTAATTTGCAGGTTTTAACAATGCCTTACATTGGTCGAGGACTTTCTAGGCCAACGGTGGATATACTCACTGCAGCCTGGAGAAACAGTACTCAAAAACAGTATATGACATGGAAAAAAAAAAAAAATGGGAACAATATTGTGTTCAAAAGAATATTCAATATGATACTGTAGTTATTGAAAATGTGTTAGAGTTTATCTACACTTTATTATGATGAGGGTCTTAGCTATACTGCTATCAATACAGCTAGAAGTGCTTGGTCGGCATATCTTGTAATCGGTACACGGACACAAAGTATAGGTTCTCACCCTCTCATATCTAGGTTGATGAAAGGAATCTTTAATTCCAAACTGCCTAAGCCTAGGTATATGGTAATCTGCGAGGTAAGTGTTGTTCGTAACATACTTCGTCATTGGGTCCCTGTCACGTCTATAATTTTGTTAAAATTAACCATGAAATTGGCTATGCTAATGGCATTGGTGTCAGTACAGAGAGTGCAGACTTTCCAAAAACTTCAGTTCGAGAGAATGGAAGTGAATACAGAGAATGTTCTGTTTTATATTTCTGACCTGCTCAAACAAAGCAGGCCAGGTATGACAGGTTTTAAGATTGTGTTCTCAACATATCCTACAGCTCCATGTTTATGTGTAAGGACACATTTGTTACATTACATTGAAGCCACAAGGGCTTTAAGACAAGAAGAAACAGGATTATTTCTCAGTTACAAGAAGCCAACATAAAAGAGTGGCAGTTCAGACTATCTCAAGGTGGTTAAAGCAAGAGTTGGTTCAGGCAGGAATTAACATTTATGTGTTTACATCTCATTCCACTAGCGCAGTAGCAACATCCGCGGCCAGGGCGATGAACGTTCCCATCGACCATATATTAAAAGCCGCAGGTTGGAAAAATGAACTTGTGTTTCAGCAATACTACCATCGGCCGATTGCCGATGGAGGGCTGTTTGCCAACTCAATATTGAGTGCTGTTGCTATTGTTTAAAGTCTGTTTTCAATACTGTTTCATTCTGTTTCGTTTGTTGCCCTACATTAAGAGGGTTTATTGGTTGTTTTATGACCAAAAATAAAACTGTTTTGTTTTTGCATGATATGCAATGTCATGTTTACAGCATTATTGATGATACTCAGAGTCAATCGATGCAGTGAGAAGCCGGGATTTTGATCTGCGGCATAAAAATCACAGAGCTTTAAAATCTTCACGTAGTCACTCACGTGACTCCGAAGTAAAATAGTAAGATTAAACGAGAACTTACCAGTTTGAAGTTTGATCTTTATTTTATGAGGAGTTACGTTGGTGATTACGTGCCCGCCACGCCCAACCCTCTCTCATAGAAAAAAGGTCATAATGGTAGTTCTCATGTTGATCATCTTAATATGTTACTTCAATTATGGTGTTGTCTGTGATTTCATACCGCTGCTTTGAAGATTGACGCGCATGCGCCCTGACGGGGTTCTTCACGTAATCACCAACGTAACTCCTCATAAAATAAAGATCAAACTTCAAACTGGTAAGTTCTCGTTTAATCTTACTATTCCCGATCTCTTTACTGAACTTTACTGAATCAAAGGGTTCTATAGGAGGTGCTGCCTCAAAAAGGCAGCCAGCATTGTCATGGACCCACACTACCCTGGCCATGCTCTCATTTCATTCCTGCTGAGCAGAAGGTATAAGAATCTGAAAACCATGACCTCCAGGTTCAAGAACAGCTTCTTCCCAACAACCATCGGGCTCTTGAACGCTACAAATGCTAACTAAACTATGAACTACAAACTGCCTTGGTTGCACTAAGGACTTTGGGATTTTTGCAATAATACTGGATTTTTTAATATATATTTTCTATGTTTAGTATATTATCTATGAGTATTGTGTTTACTGGCCTGTTATGCTGCTGCAAATGGGAACTCTTTAACTCAGCGGGCAGGCAGCATCTCTGGAGAGAAGGAATGGGTGATGGGATGACATTTCCAAATGGGGGGGTGAGTTGGGGGGTGGAGGAGAGAGGGTGGAGAGTGGAGGGAGAGGAGGGGGAGACAGATGGGGGTGTCTTCATTCACTGGCTGCGGGTGCCTGTCACTGAAACAGGTAGGTGAGATTTCACATCCACCTTGTTATTCTTCAGCTCATTAAAGAGCTCAGGTGAAATTCTGATGAAATTATTAAATGCAGATTTATCCTCTTCACACAGCACATTAAGCAGCTTTTCATACTGTCCGAGAGATCTCCTTTGAAACAGGGGCTTCACCCACTGAGACCTCTTCTTAATTTTCCTCTTTACTCTCTCTCTTCTGCCTTCATTACACAAGCGTCCTTGCATCACATAAAGGGCTGCTGCATACAGCACTCGAACAAAAAACATCACCATCCTGGACTCCATTATAGTATATTAAAAAAAAGCATGACATCATTTTTTTAACATGTGATGATTTTTCAACACGTCGGTATACATTGTTGCCTCAAGATTAACGGGAGAGGAACTTGGTACACTCGGGAGACGAACTTGGAACATCGCAGAAATGAGAAGTAAACGGCAAACTTAGACATACCCGTGGGAACTCGGTTAAACTCTTGATCATAAACTTGGAGTCTCGTACGCATCCACGAGTCTTTCACTCGGGGTCACTCGTGGGTCAACTCGCACAGTGAGACAGGGCTTTAACTCCAACAGTTTGTGAGTACTTTTTTTGAGATCTGCTATTTATTTCCTATCACACTATTTTCTTTACAGACACGCATAACTTTTTTTTTTTCATTCAACGGGTCTAACAGTTGTGGGTTATGTTGGTTGGCACTGTTCACAAGCTGAGAAATAAAGACTGGGTATGAAGACAGAGTTTCCTTGAGGGGACAGAGATCTTGGAAATGAAATATACCCACAGATCCCTGAGGTAACAGGGCAGATGGATAAGTGATGCCCATAAAGGGGCAATGAGGCTTCGATATTGAATGATATGTGGTGCTGAGAAGTAGAACAAATTAGGGCTGGGATGCTGCTGTGAGCGCCTGTTCTGGCAAATCATGTCAAACCTGGTTCTTGCTGGTAAATCTGAGCAGTTTCAGGACTTTACTGCTCATAGGCAGATGCAAAAATCCCAAACTTTGTAAATGATAGTGGGGCACTATATGCTTCAATTTGATTCAGTGGCAGGTTCTCCATAGATTCCCACACCTTTGCTTAGTTTCATCTAGATTCCCAAACATTTACATTGGGGAATCTCAAATTATTCAATAAATTAGACCAGACCTAGGATCTTGCAAGAACAGAATCAAGACTTGCACGAAAAGCCCTCTGATTCCAAAGCATTGACCATAAGCATGGGTGATAGTACAAGGTAGACAAAAAATGCTGGAGAAACTCAGCGGGTGAGGCAGCATCTATCAAGAGAAGGAAGAGGCGACGTTTCAGGTCGAGATGCTTCTTCAGACTGATGTCAGGGGGGGGCGGGAAAAAGAAAGGAAGTAGGCGGAGACAATAGGACTTGTGGGAGAACTGGGAAGGGGGAGGGGAACGATGGAGAAAGCAAGTGCTATCTAAAATTAGAGAAGTCAATGTTCATACCGCTGGAGTGTAAACTACCCACGCGAAATATGAGGTGCTGTTCCTCCAATTTGCACTGGGCCTCACTCTGGCAATGGAGGAGGCTCAGGACAGAAAGATCAGATTGGGAATGGGAGGGGGTTGAAATGCTGAGATGCAGTATGCTGAGATGCAGTTATGCCATCAAGATATAGTACTTTATCTTTTTGTATGTTTTGTGCTGAGGAATATATCAGAAACTCTTATTGCAATTGAATGTGCACTGCTTATTTTCTCCCTGGTCTAATTGCATATCACAATATAATCATTGAACTATTTATACATCACCCTTATTAAATATCGACCCCTTTCTGATGAGTTTTCTGCTATGTAAAATCTTCTTTGCCTGCAATGTTAGTAACAGCAAGATTTGTTCATTTAAGTTGTTGTGAAGGTCAATTAAGGAATGATATCATTTACTACAGGTTCCAAAGTAATACAGTCCAACCATCTATTCCCAGATAGAGAGGAGCTAAAGTCATTCTAGTTGTTTAGTTGGGATTCTTGACACCAGTGTTTTAAAATTATGGACTAAAAGGTGCTGGTACACACAATTTATAAACATGCCGTGTGGATGACAATCAAAATAATGACGTTAAACTTTTTTATGTGTCTCACGACAGTATAGCACGGACCATTAAGAGAAAAGATTGACACAAAATGCTGGAGTAACTCACTGGAACAGGTAGCATCTCTGGATAGAAGAAAAGTATGACATTTTGAGGCGAGATCCTTCTTCAGTCACCCTTTCCTTCTATTCAGAGATGCTGCCAGTTCCGCTGAGTTACTGCAGCATTTTGTGTCAATCTTTTCTCATGATGAATGGGTGATTTTTCAGGTCGAGATCCTTCTTCAGTCTGAAACATAATATTTTCCTTCTATCCAGAGATGCCACCTGTTCCACTGAATTACTCCAGCATTTTGTGTCTACATTCGGTGTAAACCAACATCTGCAGTTCCTTCCTACACATTATGAGAAAAGCACTGATTGAGGCCAATGTAAACACATATTGTGCTAGTATTGATGGAACTTTTACTATATCCTTCCGGTGGCCTGATGTTTTTTTTTGTTGACTTACAGTGCTGTTGTCAAAAAACCTTTGTAGGTCTTCTGTTATCTCTCTTGGTTCTGAACTATTATGCAAAATATTGCATTAAAAAAATATTTTTAGTTAAGGTTTTATTTATTCTGGCAGTGCTTCTTTATGTATAATGTCATGAGTCTGTCATTTTTATTCATTCTCATTCTTCTCCAGTCTTTCAGTAGGCTTATGTGTAATCTCATCATGAGATTTTATAACATTGATATGGAATGAAAGAGAAGCTTTACAAATTATCGTCATATGAAGATTATAAGAAGTCTGGACCTGAACGTTATTCTAATATCTTATAAGGAATCTGACATGGTTTTCTTTATGTGTAGGAAGGAACTGCAGATGATGGTTTACACCGAAGATGGACACAAAATGCTGGAGTAACTCAGCGGGACAGGCAACATCTCTGGATAGAAGGAATGTGTGATGTTTTGGGTTGAGACCATTCTTCAGACTGAGACTTCTTTATCTCCACTTTTAGGTTTTAATCTTAAAACACTTTTCCCTCTCCATTCAAAGAAACCACATGGTAAACAACATGGTAAAACACAAAAAAATGATGGTTTGAACCATTGTTTAATATAGCACCCTCAATATAGCAAAATATTGTAGAATACAAAATAATCAAATTAAAATATGGTGCATGGGCTGAAATTCATAAGAGGCCGAGGGAAAGGATACTGAATTTTGAATGGTAATAACGGTGCCCAAAAAGAACAAGATGACATACCTCAATGACTTCTAACCAGCTCTTCAGAGTAGGTTTGTAGGCCAATTGGCTTAGTAAAAATTGTAAAGTGTCCCCAGTGTGTGTAGGATAGTGCTGGTGTACAGGGATCCCTGGTCGGCACAGACTCAGAGGGCCGAAGGACCTGTTTCTGCGCTGTATCTCTAAACTAAACTGAACTAACCTAAACTAAATAATCAAGGACCACTCACACTTGGGTCGTTCTTTCTTCTCCCTTCTTCTGTCAGATGGAAGACACAAAAGATTAAAAGCAAGTACCAAGACATGAAGCACATACTAAGATATAACAAAACCTCTCAATAAACTCCTTTTACTAATTAAATTAAAGGGCCCTAAAACGTTTTGAAAATATGTTGTCGATATTAATCTATTAAATAAATAAGCAATATTCAGACAACTTACTTTTAATTCTTCTGCTGTCATGTGAAAATAACTTTTTTAAACCTTCAATGATTTTTTTGTGAGATTAGTGGACACATTTGCTCATCAGTTTTGTTCTTACAACGTCTCATGCACTCAACACACAGAATTGAGTGCTTGGTGAAACATTTAAAAAAATCAGTGCCACATGGTTTTGAGCAACAGAGCCAATGTGTTTAATACATTGACTGATATTGTAGAAAGATAATTTAAATGAAAACATTCTTGCTTTTATCATAGAGATAAAATTCCATCTGCTTTGCAACCTGGTGAAAATAAATCTGATTTAAAGTATTTGCAGGTGCTTCAAATAAAACTTGCTTGCAGGATAAATGGGGAGCTTTGGACAAAGTGACCAAAGATACTATAAGGAGTGATCTAAGGTAGGATGGAGAATCCGAGAGGCTTAAGATAAAGCTTCCCAAAGAGCTGAAAGCATGATGACTAAAGGATGAAAAATTAAAAGCAAGGAAAAGTAGGGATTGGAAGAGGGAGGTGATCTTAAAGTTGTATGGCTGGAGAATGTTAGTTTAGTTTTAGTTTTTAGTTTAGAGATACAGCACGGAAACAGACCCTTTGGCCCATCCAGTCTGCGCCGTCCAGCGATCCCTGCACACTAACACTATCCTACACATACTAGGAACAATTTACAATTATACCAAGCCAA
Source organism: Malacoraja senta (assembly GCA_038087875.1). Lineage (NCBI taxonomy): Eukaryota > Metazoa > Chordata > Chondrichthyes > Rajiformes > Rajidae > Malacoraja > Malacoraja senta. The sequence goes on along the minus strand of CM075979.1, from coordinate 13,769,518 downwards.
TTAATCTACAGACTTGAACATCTTTGGAGTGTTGGAGGAAATCGTAGTCAGGATCGAACCCGGGTCTCTGGCACTCTTTCAATATGATTGCATTTGGAAAAGTTATCTGAAATCCCAATAACGAATTTCATCTGATCACCAATGACTCCTAGTAAAAATCATGGTGTCAATTGTTCTGCATTATCCCCATCAACCATTGCCTGATAATTCTCTTGCAAGTCTGTTTAGCTGATAAAACAATTGAGTTACATGCTAGTTCGTATTAATGAGAACTGAAACACAACAACATTCTTTGGACAGCACAGTGGCGCAGCTGGTAGAGCTGCTGCCTCACAGTGCCAAAGACACAGGTTCAATCATGAGCTCGGGTGCTATCTGTGTGAAGTTTGCACATTCTGGCTTTGACCACGTAGGTTTCATCTGGTTACTCTAGGTTCACCCTACATCAAAATTACGGTGTGGATTTCTATGTTAATTGGTCTCTGTAAATTGCTCCTAAAGTGCAGGGAGTGGATGAGAAAGTGGGATAACATTAAATTAGTGTAAGCAGGTGATCAATATTCAGTGTGGACTAAGTGAGCTGATAGGCCTGTTTCATTGCTGTATCTTTCAATCAATCAATATCAGGAATAATTGGAATCCACTTTTGTATTGGATAAGAATATCTAAGGAGGTGTTATGAACCACAAAATCATACAATCACTATGAGACAGAAGAAGATTGTTTGGCACACTGAAGCTAGTCCATAGACAACTAGTTTTGAAAAGCAACTTTTTGTGTCCTGGCCCATAAACTGTGGCATTCAATTTCTGAATATCTTATGGAGAGACTTGAACTCTGAGCTGCTAAAAACACAAATGCTGGAAACATTTGTCAAATTAGCTGGCATTTTCGCAGCAGAAACACAATCTATGTCTCAGGCCATTGTCTTTAATTTGAGCTGTTCTAATATAAGATAATTATGAATTACAGAATCATCAAACTATTATGACTCAAATGGAGGCAATTCATAAAACATAGGATAATACAGCACTGGAACAGGCCCTACAGCCTAAAATATACATGCCTAACTTGCCAGGTTAAACAGATCTCTGCTGCCTGCACGTGATCTACATCCTTCCATTCCTTACATATCAATGTGCCTATCTAAAGGCCTCCAAATGCTATTACTGTATCTACCTCCATCACTAACCCTGGCAGTGCATCACATGAATTCACCAATCCTTTTGCATGGGACTTCTTCACTAAACTTTTCCCCATTCATCATAAAGATATGCCTCGATTCTGAGATATTTCTATCCTGGGCAAAAGGATCTGACTGTCTACCCTATCTATGGATCTGATAATTTTAGGTACTTCCATCAGGTTTCCTCTCAGCTCCAACGCTCCAGAGAAACAAATCCAACTATTCGAATGAATCCATTTATCTGAAATTTTAACTCTGTTTTTGATTTCACAGATGCTGCCTGACCTGCCGTATATCTTTAATATTATATTTTTATTTCCAATGTCCAGCCTCAACAGTATCTTACTTTTCATTACTCCATCGAACTAGCCATTTTCATTAAGTTAATATTATATCAAAAATAGTAATATGAATGTATTTGGTGTGTGCACGCTTTATAGCGTACACACCTTTATTAGAAACAAGCTTCATTTCACAAATCTCTGAAACACAAGCAAAAGCATATGTCTATGCATTTGGATTTGACCTTGAAGATAGGGCAATAATATATAATCTAAAGCTAAGCTATGTAATACATGCTCAGGTTCACTGAGAAATAGTACAATTCCTTGGAAATCTAATCATATTGCATTATGGTTCAATATCTTTTCTATTTTGGTTTGGTTAAATCACTAAAATACATTTTGAGTGGGCTACAGTTTAATTTGCAAGTTGGCTGCTCTCAACTGCTCCTTATTGAAATCCTGATCCAAATGTATTTCTTGGAAAACTAACTGTGTGTTTATTGGGCTGTATTACAAAGTAAAATTCAAGAAACTTACTGCAGCAGCAAAAATATGTGTCCTCACCCGAGATGAAATGCGATTCTATTTTAATTTTTGTTCATTAAAAATCCTACTGAGGTCCCATGAAATCAAATTAACCAGCTATTTGCTCACAAACTCGTTGTTTCTTACTGCGTTAATGGAACGGTTACAGTATTCCACTTGGAGAGATAGAGAGAGTCACATTTTGTAAATGATGCTGCCTGTAATCAATATTTCAATAGTTGTTATTCAGTTGAATGTATTCTCCTAAACCAGGAATTGTTGGACCTTGCATAGAGACCGTAATCCTCAACACAGTTTTTCAGCAGATGATAGCAGCTGAGACAGTTAAGATGTTCCTACTGGGAACAGACCTGTCACTTGATAATACAGCACAGAGAAATGTTCAAGACAAAAATCTACCTCTGAGATTTAATTATATTTTCACTGTACCTATTCACAAAAACTAATATCTGCTGCTACAGAAGGAAAATGTGAGCTTTTAATTCCTTGACTCTTGAATTACATTTCACCTAAGCCTTACATTATAGAGTTGATTTTCTTTTATCTGTGCTTCTTGTGTGTAAATTGCTTCCCAGTAGGAATGCAGTGGGACAGAAAATGGCTAAGAATTTAAGTCTATACTAGAGGCTGTCCCGGTATCTTTCTATTGCAGGAAAGAACTGCAGATGCCAGTTTAAACCAAAGATAGACACAAAATGCTGGAGTGACTCAGCGGGACAGGCAGCATCTCTGGATAGAAGGAATGGGTGATGTTTTAGGTTGAGATCCTTCTTCAGAAGGGGCTCGACCCAAAACATCACCCATTCCTTCTATCCAGAGATGCTGCCTGTCCCGCTGAGTTACCCTAGCATTTTGTGTCTATCTCCAGGATCTTTCTATATGTCCATCTGTGCAGAGAATTGTGGCAGCATCACCTCAGAACATCATAGTCTCTACCAATGCTATCAAAGAGAACCTCTCATGCTCAAATTCTTTCTCACTCTCTCTCTCACCCTCTCTCACTCTCTCAGAATACTTCAGAATTCCCTTTCCAGCATGTTAGAACATTTTAGCAGTTACACCAGGTTCCCTCTAGCATCTTGAGATAGGAATTTCTCTGGGTCATCTATTCCCTGCACTTCTAAGCGCCTATCTAAAAGCCTATTAAACAGCACTGTGGTCTCTTCCTTCACCACTAGCCCTGGCAATGCATTACAGGCCCCTACCACTCTGCATAAAAACTTTCCCTGCACATCTCCAATAATCTTTCCCCCTCTCACTTAATAGCTGTGCCCTTTGGTATTGGACATTTCCACCTGGGAAAAAAAGATTCTGACTGTCTACTCTATCTATGCCTCTCATAATTGTATATACTTCTATCAAGTGGGCGGCACGGTGGCGCAGCAATAGAGTTCCTGCCTTACTGCGGCAGAGACCCAGTTTGATTCTGACCATGGGTGCTATCTGGGCAAAGTTTGTACGTTCTCCTCGTGACCAAGTGGGTTTTCCTCCGGGTGCTCTGATTTCCTCCCAAAACTCCCAAAACTTACAGGTTTGTAGATTAATTGGCTTGGTAAATATGTAAATTTGTCCTAGTGTGTTAGGATTGTGTTGATGTGCGGGGATTGCTAGTCGAAGTGGACTGAAGAGCTTGTTTCCACACTGTATGTCTAAACAAATCTAAACTAAACTAAAATAAAATAAAAGTCTCCCCTCAACCCCCAACATTACAGAGAAAACAATTCAAGTGTCCAACCTCTCCCTGTAGCTGAAAACCTCTAATCTAAGAAGCACAAAATGTGTAGGAATGAACTGCAGATGCAAGCAGCATTCTGGTAAATATTCAGGATGTGATTTATGGCAATATCACATCAAGGGAAGATTCCTAATAACCTTAATGAACAGTGAAAAAAGGAATAAAGGACCAAATGTTCTACTCTTTCTTCTATTTATTATGTTCTTAAATTTATAAATAGTTTTAATATATTTTTTCACATTGTGACTGAATCTTATGCCACTTAGTTTAAACACATGGCAGTTTGTAATCATATTAAATCTGTTTGTTGATCCGTCAGCCATTGGAAAATAGTTTATTTTTTATTGTGTCTGCATAAACCCGTCATGATTTAAATAACACTATCAAATCTCCTTACAGCTTTCTCTGCTGTACATGGAGCAAGCCCTGCTTCTCCCTGGAGCCATTCTAATAAATCTAGCTGATGAAGTATTCTTTGTGTGCTGATTTCCATAGGAAAAATGAATCATTTAGGAGAAACATTCATTTCTCCGAGGTACCGTCTATATCTCTCGTTCCCCTTTCCCCTGACTGTCAGTCTGAAGAAGGGTCTCAACTTGAATTGTCACCTATTTCTTTTCTCCATAGCTGCTGCCTGACCTGCTAAGTTACTCCAGCCTTTTGTATCCATCTTTGATTTAAAGCAACATCTGCAGTTCCTCCCTACACGTTAGTTTCCTTTATGTTTGCTTTTCTGTTGCACATCACCTCTTTGACTTTCTGGGATGTGTAGGCATTGTTGAATAAAGACATTTTTTTCATTTCCATTTTACTTGAATTCATTCTAGTTGCTTTATTTATCTCATTGCACTCCCTCAGTTGTTAGTTAAGAATTTGTTTTTGCTTTTATTGAATATAGGTATTTCTCCATTTGTGTGTATGATTTATGAATTATTGCAAGAAAGCAATTTAACGTACATGTTCTCAATTGATAAAGCTTCTGTCACGATAACAGAAAGTGGTCATGATGCACTTTGCGCTTCCTTCAACATTATGCTTTCTTTAGACTTTAGACATACAGCATGGAAACAGGTCCTTCGGCCCACCGAGTCCGCGCTGACCAGCGATCACCTGTACACAAACACTATCCTACACACTTGGGACAATTTACAATTTTTACCAAAGACAATAAACCTACAAACCTGTAAGTCTCTGGACTGTGGGAGGATACCAGAGCACCCTGCAAAAACCCACGCAGGTCATGGGGAGAACGTACAGTACAAACGTGATGCAGGTCATGGGGAGAACGTACAAACTCCGTACAGACAACACCCATACACGGGATCGAACCTGGGTCTCTGGTACTGTAAGGCAGCAGCTATACCACTGTGCCACCATATGGAGATTATGGGGATTATTAAAGTCATAGGTGCATCACACTTTCCCATTTGCATTTTGAAGATGGTTTAAAAATACCCTAGCAATGAACCGACTCACTGAAATCAGTGCAAGCTAAAAGCATAAAATCTAAGCTGTGTGTAATTAATGGAGATAGAAATGCATAGTGTTTAGGGGAAAAACACTAATGCATTTGTGTTGAACAGGCAAAATAAAAATTAGTGCTCTAACTATTACCCTGTAAACACAGTAGCTGTTATAGAGGACGGAATGTTAAAATGAAAATAAAATGAAGAGAATAGAAAGATTTAACTGTGCAATCAGAAAATTAGAATCTATACCCTTGAGTTTGAAGATAATGATCTGGGATAAAAAATATTATTATTGCATGATTTGGAATTTGGAAGAAGGTAATGATGATATATTCATGGCCAACCATATAAACATGCACTAGATTTCTTTTACTGGGGAAACAGCAAGATTATATGGGGGCAAAAAAATATCCAAAGAATTTGGAGGAAGGTAGCTACTGTCCAAACAAGTGATTAACCTGGGGTGATTGGAGCCCTTTAGGAAGAAGACAATCTTATACATGCTCATCTCAAGAGAGGAGAAAACTGCTCCAGGCTTAAAGGCAGCCAAAGCTCAACTTACTCTTCTCTATGAAGGCAACGCCACCTTCAACTGTAAGCTGAAGCCTCTATCAATCAAGCTAAAGCCTCTATCAAGCAAAAGCATCTTTCAACTGTAAACTAAAGCTGATATCAACCTAAAATACTTAAAGCTCAAAAGGAATACTCAAAGGCCAATCTTCCAGTGATGTTGCAATGTAAAAAAAACACCCGGGGTAACAGCATTGTCATCTCGATATTACATCACATTGGTTAACATCAAGGTTGCAGTTGATAAGATCTTTGTAGCTATCTTGCCACCTTTAACTGTGCTTTACTGTCGTAGCCTATGTACTAGGATGCTTTGTTCAAGGTTTACTAATTCCAGTGCATAATGAGATATGTCATTTCAGAGTTGAATGACAATGACAAATTAACAATTCAGGAAATTTGAAGAGATACAATGTGATTATATTTTGCCCCATAACCCATGACACCCTTACTAATCAAAAATCTGTCAATCTCTGCCTTAAAAATATCCATTGACGTGGCCTCCACAACCGTCTGTGGCAATGGATTCCACAGAGCCACCGCCCTCTGACTTAAGAGATTCCTTCTCATCTTCTTTCTAGTAGTACATCCTTCTATTCTGAGGCTGTGGCCTCTAGTCCTAGACTCTCCCACTAGTGGAGACATCCTCTCCGCACTCACTCTATCCAGGCCTTTCAAGTTGACGTGAAAGTGTTATTACAATCTCATCTTCTTCTTCTCTTCTTAAGCCCTTTACTCCTCTAGGGAGCATGGGCCATTAACCTATGTCCTCCACCTCACTCAATTGTTGGCAGTTCTTTCGAGATCTCCCCAGTTGAACCCACTCGCAGACATTTCTGTCTGGACATCTCTTCTCCAGCTGTTCCTGGGGCGACCTCTTTTCCTTTTTCTCATGGCTACATTCCTACAATCTCATGGCAAAGAATTAACAAGGATCTATCAGAGCTTGAGCAATGGTTGTCACAAGAGGGACGCAGTGTTACTGAAGAAGCACACCATCAAAGAAGTTCACTATGAAGATGCTTTTGAAGGCAGTGAGAATTAGATTGCCTATTTCAAAGATGATGAATTCAATGTAGAACACAACAAATATGGCTGTAAGAGAAATTTCTATGTTTTACTTTAAGGAGCTTTTTACCACGTGAAAAAAGAAGAGATCTGCACAAATTTCCTTTGGCACATTCTTTAAGAGTCCTACACTCAGGAGCAGTCAAAGAGGCAAGATTCAAGGCTGTTTCATTGTCAAGTGTACCAAAAATGGAACAATTACATTCTTATTTGTAGCAGCATAATGAGCTTGTAAACTCAATATATAGTTAATACATAACCACAAATGAATTCAATAAATTATCAGCACAATACTAGCAATGGAAATAGCAGTCTTCAGTGCAACTAAAGACTGACCATAGAAATTCATGTGTTGTGCAATGTTCAAGAGTCTGTTGGTTTTTTGGGAAGAAGCTATTCTTGAACCTGATAGTTATGGTTTTCAGATTCCTATACCTTCTTTCCGATGATAGAAGTGAAAAGAAAGCATGGCCAAGGTTGTGGGTTCTTGCAGGAAGATCTTTTGCCATTAATATCACAACTTCCTTTAAACACATAGTTACTGTCATCACTGTCATTATTCAAACAGCAGTGACACTATGGCTTTTATCTCCTTAATCAACATCTTGAAATGCAGAGCAACACAGGACCAAAGAACATGAGTGAGCTGTTTGGCCCTTTGAGCTTGCTCTGTCATGGGTAATGCCTTCATATATTCCCATCTTCAGGTGGTAACCTTTCAACCTTTTTCATGAATCTGCCCCGAAAAATATTCTGTTCTACCAGCCTTTTAAGAAGATAGACACAAAAAGCTGGAGTAACTCAGCGGGACAGGCAGCATCTCTGGAGAGAGGGAATGGGTGACGTTTCGGGTCGAGACCCTTCTTCAGACTGGTTAGGGATAAGGGAAACGAGAGATATAGAAGATGATGTGGGGAGATAAAGAACAATGAATGAAAGATATGCAAAAAAGTAACGATGATAAAGGAAACAGGCCATTGTTAGTTGTTTGTAGGGTGAAAATGAGAAGCTAGTGCGACTTGGGAGGGGGAGGGATAGAGAGAGACGGAATGCCGGGGCCAGCTGAAGTGAGAGAAATTAATATTCATACGACTGGGCTGCAAGCTTCCCAAGCGAAATATGAGATGTTGTTCCTCCAATTTGAGTTTAGCCTCACTCTGACAATGGAGGAGACCTAGGACAGAAAGGTCTGTGTAGGAATGGGAAAGAGAATTAAAGTGACCAGCAACCGGGAGATCAGGTAGGTTCAGGCGGGCGAAACGTTCGCCCAGTCTGCGTTTGGTCTCGCCGGTGTATAAGAGTCCACATCTTGAACAGCAGATACAGTAGATGAGGTTGGAGGAGGTGCAAGTGAGCCTCTACCTAACCTGAAAGGACCGTCGGTGTCCGTGGACAGAGTCGAGGGAGGAGGTATAGCGACAGGTGATGCATCTTCTGCGGTTGCGAGAAGGGGTGGAGATGGGAAAATGTGGCTAGTGGTGGGATCCCGTTGGAGGTGGCGGAAATTTTGGACGATTATGTGTTGTATCCGATGGCTGATGAGGTGGAAGGTAAGGACTAGGGGGACTCTGTCTCCGTTGCAATTAGGGGGAGGGGGAGCAGGGGCACAGCTGCGGGGTACCGAGGAGACACAAGTGAGGACCTCATCTATGATGGGAGAGGGGAACCCCCGTTCCCTAAAGAATGAGAACATGTCCTAGTATGGAACACCCTCATCTATGATGGGAGAGGGAAGTCGAGATCCAAGGACTATCCACATTGTCTCATTTCTGCCTGAAATGGATGACTCCTTATTTTAACCTCTGGTTGTACATTATGCAACAGGATGCAATGTCCACTCCACATTCATCCTGTCCAGTTCCTTCATGATCTTGTGTATATCACATGGTGATTATTCTAAAAGGACACATTTTTTTAAATTATCTTAATTTAAGATCTAATTGTTAGTAAAATGATATTTCATTATTTCAAAGGTTTGCATTGATATATTTTTGAGTGTTTACAATTTTGACTGTGATTCTGAAGTTCCAGAATATAACCAGAGTTTTAACATTGCAACTAATGTGGAAAAAAAGTTTGATTTATGAATTCTTACTTTATGGACAAATCTTCTTGTAAATAATAGACAATAGACAATAGTTGCAGGAGTAGGGCATTCGGCCCTTCGAACTGTGATCATGGCTGATTAGCCACAATCAGTACCCTGTTCCTGCCTTCTCCCCATATCCCTTGACTCCGATATCTTTAAGAGCTCTTAGCTCTCTCTTGAAAGCATCCAGAAAGCCAGCCTCCACCGACCTCTGCGGCAGAGAATTCCGCAGACTCACAACTCTCTGTGTGAAAATGTTTTTCCTCATCTTCATTCTAAATGGCTTACCCCTTATTCTAAAACTGTAGCCCCTGATTCTGGAGTCCGCCATCATCGGGAACATGTTTCCTGCGTGTCCAAACCCTTAATTATCTGATATGTTTCAATCCCCTCTCATCCTTCGAAATTTCAGAGTATACAAGCCCAGCCGCTCCATTCTATCAACATATGACAGTCCCGCCATCCCGGGAATTAACCTGGTGAACCTACACTGCACTCCCTCAATGGCAAGAATGTCCTTCCTCAAATTGGGAGACCAAAACTGCACACAATACTCCAGGTGTGGTCTCACTAGGGCCCTGTACAACTGCAGAAGGACCTCTTTGCTCCTATACTCAACTCCTCTTGTTATGAAGGCCAACATGACAATTTGACTTTTTTTTTATTTTTGCACTGATATTATTTGATTTTTTTTTTTAAACTTGTTTCACCTGCAGCCTCAGGATTGCCCGACTGTGTGCTACCTTAGTTTAAGTACATTTAACCTAACATAATGTTTCTCATTTAAATCCAGTTTGCTTTTGATTGGTTTCAATTCTTTCATCCACAGTATTGTTTAATGCGATTTTACCTGCATTTATTGGCAAGAGTAATTTCAGACTGCAACATTTTTCCAAGGTCAGAGCCAAATAAATGGCTAGAATTTGTTTCAAAATAGTGAAAGGCAATTTATATCTCTTAAAAATATAATTGGCCACAGTACGTGAAATATTATGTTGAATCAAAGCTGGTTTATTAGATTAGCTAGGTTACTTCTTGCGTGGTGAAAGATTGAAATTAGATTTCAATTTATTTCACCGCACTGCAGAAGAAGGTGGGAGAACATTTATTCCCTCTGGTACCTCTCCAGGTTCATTTATGTAAAATACAGTATCATTGGGTTAATTAACAAAGAAAGTGGGGAAGTCACATTTACACTTACTCTGTCCTTTGTCAATATTCATAATTAATATTGCTTATCACTGGTCACTCAATAATGATCAAGTGAAGCTCAATTGGAAGCTTAATTTGCCATTTTTTCTTCATAAACTAAACACAAACAGTAGCAGTATCCAAGTAGAAATCAGACAGTTAATTAACAATTACAGGGGACTGAACCTATAACCTTCAGGTGACTACGACCCTGGTTTGTACTGGACAGAATATTGAAAAATTGAGCTGTAACATTTATAAACAATAGATTTCCTTATCCATCAAGAAAGTTAAAATCCATTTAATAGTTATCTATGCAGCATTGATTTAATAACTTTCATCTGTGTAAAGGATTGATAACGAGGCATCGTTACTTTACTATCTTTATTCATACTGGATCATTATACATTGCACTAGCTGTACGTGGTCTGTCACAGGAACTAGAGAGCGATCTGTGGGTGTGGAGGTTGTAGTTATACTTGTGATATGGGGAGTGGTTAGTGGGTATGAGGTCACTATGTTAAAGGCACATGCATATCTCATCTACATCCTTCCTCTCCGAAACGACAGGTAAATACAAAGGTGACATGGCGACCACGGCTCATGCGCTAGGATAGCTAGGCAACATCGCCATAGCGGTCAGGCGGTTTGACAAGACGTCCCGCCCGGGTTCGCGTCTCGCCATCCACCCTTCCTGCAGGAGGAAGAGGCACCAGCGGGGACAGACGAACCTGAAAGGGAGAAACGGGAGGAAACGGAAGAGACCGCGGCACCGAAACCGGAGGGGATGCGGGGCCGGGACCGGGAAGAGCGCGGGGGGGCGAGCGAGGACTAGTCGGAGTGTGTTGGAGCGGAGGGGGCGAAGGAGGAGAAGAGCGAGGCATGTCAGGAATCACGGGCAGGGCAACGGCCGGACGCGAAACAGGCAGCGGGGGAGCAAAGGGATCGGCGGCAGGAGGACGCGGCTCGTGGACGAGCCGAAGGTGCTGGCGGGACAGTCGGTAAATGGTCCCAGCGTAGTCGACGAAATAGGACCTGGGCGACCCCGCAGAGCCGACGACATTAGCGAGCTTGGAGTGACCGGGAGTGGTCTGCATACGGACTACTTGACCGGGGAAGAGGTGCGGCAGCGGGTGGCAGGACCTGTCATGGGACCGCTTTTGGACGTCTTGCCTGAAGGCAATTCGTTTCTGAACCGCCGCAGGTGGAAGGACCGAGGGTATGAGGGATCGCTGGGCCACCGGGAGTGGGAGCCTGGTAGCGCGAGACAGGAGCCGCTGAGCAGGTGAACCCATGGCAGAGTCGCGGGAAATGTTCCGAAGGCTGAGGAGGGCCAGGTGGAAGTCGGAGTTAATGCCACCACACTGTTCCAACAGGTGCTTAGCACTGCGGACCGCGCGCTCGGCCAAACCGTTGCTTTGCGGGTACTCCGGGCTGCTTGTGAAATGGCGAAAGTTCCATCTGGAAGCGAACGCTTTAAACTCGGAGCTCGTGAACTGGCTGCCATTGTCCGACTGCAGGCTTGCCGGGGGGCCAAAAGTGCTAAAGTGAGGGTACAACCTGTCGATGACGGCCGAAGAGGTCACGGAAGGCAGCCGGTCAACCGCAAACCAGCTGGAGTAGAAGTCAACGAGTACCAGGAAATGTTTGCCCCACCACTCGAAAATGTCTGTGGCGAGCGCCATCCAGGGCAGTCCGGGCGCGGGCTGCTGTAGAAGCGGCTGACGCTGCTGATGGGGGGCGCGGCTGTTGCAGGTGGAACACGATGAGACCCTCTCCCGGATGTACTTTGCCATATCCGGCCAATAGAACTGGGCCTTGGCGAGAGACAAAGTGGCTTCGGCCCCAGTGTGACCGCGGTGTGCGACTTGAAAATAGTGGTCGTGCAGCGCCGCGGGCACGACCACTTTGTGACCCTTCACCACCACGCCGTCGTGCAATACGAGCTCGTCCCGAATCAGGAAGTAGGGCACGGCTCCAGCCGGCAGTGCCGAGCGACGGTCAGGCCAGCCCTGCCGGATGACGGCAGACAGCTGTTGCAGGGCAGGGTCGTTGGTAGTGTGTTCAACCAGGGACTTCATCTGTGGCGAGGGGACGAAGTTCAATCGTAGTACTAGTAACTCGGACATTTCGTATTGGTGGCGAGCAGTGGACGTCAGCGGGGCGCGAGACAACGTGTTGGCTACGAACATGTCCTTCCCCTTACGATAAACCACCGTGAACGTGAAACGCTGGAGCTGCAGCAGCATGCGCTGCAGACGTGATGAGGCCACATGGATTGGTTTGTTGAGGATGGTAACAAGTGGTTGATGGTCAGTTTCAACGGTGAAAGTGTTGCCCACGATGTAGTCCCGGAATTTGGAGCAGGCAAACACCACGGCCAGTAGCTCCTTCTCAATCTGCGCGTAGTGCTGTTCGGTGGCGGTCATGGTGCGGGACGCGAATGAGACAGGCAGCTGTAGGCCGTCATGGACCTGGAGGCAGGCGGCACCGAGTCCGAATTGAGAGGCGTCGCAGGTGAGGACAATGGGATGCCGCAGGTCAAAGAACTTGAGCGTGGGTGTGCTGATCAGTTTAGACTTAAGAATGTCAAATGCCTTCTGATGATTGGGTAACCAAAGCCAGGAAGTGTCCTTTTTGATCAGATCCCTCAGGGGAGCGCTGAGCTCGCTTAGGTCGGGGATGAACTTCCCCAGGTAGTTTACCAAGCCATGTAAAGGATTGATAACGAGGCATCGTTACTTTACTATCTTTATTCATACTGGATCATTATACATTGCACTAGCTGTACGTGGTCTGTCACAGGAACTAGAGAGCGATCTGTGGGTGTGGAGGTTGTAGTTATACTTGTGATATAGGGAGTGGTTAGTGGGTATGAGGTCACTATGTTAAAGGCACATGCATATCTCATCTACAATCTGGTCCCTCATCTATTCAATTATGAGTCAGTTTCAATCTGTTACTTGGCCGGGGAAGAGTTTTTGATTAATTGAAATATACAGCATGGAAACAGGCCCTTTGGCTTTCCAAGTCCACGCTGGCCACCGATCACCCATTCACACTAGTTATCTGCTATCTCATAGATCTGTGCATGCTTTGGCTCTCTTTCAATAATCATGTTCACCATTTAAAATTTGGATCGAAAGTTAAAATTCAGGAGATGGGATGAGATTTTACTTCGGAGTCACTTTAGTGATTCCGTGAAGAAGACCCGTCAATGCGCGAATGCGCTTCATTATGTCGGCGCATTGGCGCACGGACCAGCGGGCGGACGGAGCTTCTCCTGTGGTAAGTACTTTTAGAGTATTTTAAAGAGTTTTAAAGCACCAGCTAAGTGGGAAACTTAGCTGGAGTAAAAAGATCCTTTACTTTGGTGCTGTGCTATGTGTTTTTGTTACAGGTAGCACCATGGTGAAGACGCGCAGGGGGAGGACAGAGCTCCTCCTGTGGTAAGTTCTTTTACAGTACTTTTATAGTTTAAAGCTCCAGCTAAGTGGGAAACTTAGCTGGAGTGAAAAGTTCCTTTATTGTGGTGCTCTGTGGTTTTTATTACAGGCAGCACCATGGTGAAGACGAGCAGGGGGTGTTAGGGCAGCCACAGGTAAAGCATAGGAGAGCTGCGGGAATGCGGTCTGTCAGTGGCTGCCTCGTACCCCTGCACAGTCGCCGACCAGGAGCGGGGAGACTTCAGACTGAGTGCTAAAAAGCACCAAAGCCAACGCCAGTCGGGTGTAAGGCACGGGGAAGTCTGAGAGGCCCTCGGACTCAACTGAGTCAGGCCACAACGAGCCTCTACGGGGCTGGAGACGTTATAAACTGTTCTTCCAAATGGAGCACCTCATCCAGTGGTTGCTCCAGAAACGCACACTCCGGGGAGGAGTCGTGTGGGCAGTAGGCTGCAGAAAGGCCACGCCGGCAGCACCAACATGCATGGGGTGAGTGCAGAGGGTCAGCTAAGTTCTGACCCCGACTCTGACATAGACTTGGAAATTAGCGAAGAACGGCCGTTGTCAGAGGTTCATTCTCTGGCAGCACGATTCGCTGTCCCGTCAGAGTATGGAATGCCACTGGAAAAGCAAAGACAGCCGTTGTCAGAGTTCCCATCTCTGGCAGTACGATTCGCTGTCCAGTCAGAGTCTGGAATCACCAAGAGACGGGGTAACTGCGAGTTGCTGAAGGTGCCAGCAGTGAACCGGGTGATATGGAGCCAGATGGACGTGGGCGTGCAGTGCCCAGGAGATGAAGCTGCAGAGAATCCTGAAATTACTTGGCTCAGGAATCACGGTGTTCGCGAGAAACGTGGATGGAGGGCATGTGTCGGAGATGCAGCAAGAGCTACTAGGGTTGCTTTGTAGCACCCATTTTTGAGATAAATTGTCTCAGGGAAAGTGCCATTTGGCCCACCATTAATTCCAAGATTGCAGTATTTTTCCAGCCTAGCAACATACAGCCGGCCAACCTACTCTTCGGAGAGGACCTCGCCAAGAGTTTCAAGGACATGGATGACGAAGCAAAGACGGTGGGCGTGATCAAGCCACCGGCAGTCGGTAAGTTTCCAAAAAAGAAAGTACACTGACAAACGAAGCAGGAACATGGTCAAACATTGGCTTTCCCGCCAAGGAGCCGGGGACAACGTCATCCACCAGGTACCAAGGATGTAGGTGGGCCTGGTTCTCAGGTGCACATATCAAATGTGACACAACTTAAATCCATTACATCTGTTTCTGGGATGAATGGAAGCAAATTACCTTAGCTCTGTTTATACAGAGTGTTATTCAAAGGTTTCGAATGGATTTCAATCCAAATTGTGATATGCACATTCAGCATGTTCTTGGGAGAACTATTCAGTTTTCATTAACAGAACAGATGGATGTTCAGACTGCGCTTCCAAGCTTATGTGATAAAGGTGTAATTGTAAAGTTGGTTCACCAACCCCATCAATTTGTGTCTAATATTTTCCCAGGCCAAAAAAGGATGGGGGATATAGTATAGACATTGTAAGATGGAATTGTCACTGCCAAGCAACTGGGTCAAGAGGATGCTATATGGCGACTATAGAGCTTAAAGATGCGCATTACTCAATGTCTGTTTATTTGCAGGATAAGGATATTTGAAATTCACCTGGATGGATCAACTATGGCAACAAAATTGTTAAAACCTATAATAGGCATGCTGAGAGGCCTGGGTTAGGTGCTCATGGCTTATCTCGATGATACCTTGATTACAGGGGTATCCAAGAGAACAGCTGCAGTAACAGGTGATAGTTGTTAAATCCAATTTTCAAAGATTGGGCATTATCCATCCAGAGAAATCCAAATTAACACCTGACAATTTGGGTTACAATTGATTCAATTAAGTGACTCTGCCCAGGGAAAAAAGGGTAGGGCTAATTGACAGGTGTATCAACCTAATTGAGGCATTAAGGATACATTCAGGTCATTATAATAGACCTATGCAGTTATCAGTAAAGGCTATTTCTGATTTGCAATGGTGGATTCACCATGTGTCCAGGAGTTAAAGCAAGGTAATGCTTGACCAGCCTTCCATGATTTTTCAGATGAATGTCAGTGCACTCGGGTGGGGTGTCACAGATACGAGTTTCAGCTGTGGAGGCAGATGGACTGAGCAAGAGGCATTGCTTCTGCAGACATGGGCAATTAACTATTAAGAGGTTTTTATGGACAAGGCTTATTGCTCTAAGAAATGTAATCTGCATGTTCCAGTTTCAGATTGACAATACTACGCAAGTGGCATATATATTAATCACATCGGTGGAATCAAGTCGGTATTTTGTGACAGATTGGCTAATCAAATTATGGCCTGGTGCATTGAAAAAGGTATTCTCAGATATTTATCTTCCAGGTAGATTCTACATAGTAGCAGACGCCAAGTCACGAAAGTTTCATGACAACATAGATTGGATGTTGAACAAGGAGGTGTTTAATAATATAGTACTTGTATATGAATGCCAGATATTGATTTGTTTTGCATCATGGTTCAACCATCAGCAGCCTAAATAGGTTTCATGGGAACCAGACCAGGCGGCAGTTGCAATTCATACTTTGTCGTTACATTGGGGTGGTATGTTTTATATATTTTCGTACCATTTTGCCTAATAGGTCGGAGTCTGCAAGAAACCAAGCAGGATGCCGCTTTGGGGGTGTTTGTAATACCTAATTGGCCGAATCAAGCATGGTTCCCTTTGATGTTACAGTTAGGGATCCAACCTCTTTTTGGTGGTTCCCAAGCATAGGAATTGACTGGAGCATCCGCTAACACGGGAAAGTCATCCGTTATGAGACTGTAATGACTTGTTAATTTGCAGGTTTTAAGAATGCCGTACCTGGGGCAAGGACTGTCTGGGCGAAATGTGGACATGCTCACTGTAGCCTGGAGAAAGAGTACTCAAAAGGGGTATATTACTTATGTAAAAAAATGGGAGCAATATTGTGTACAAAATAATATTGACTATAGTACTGCAGGTATTGTGGATATTTTGGAGTTCCTGTTGACACTCTACGATGATAAGGGGCTCAGTTATAACACCATTAATACAGTTTTAAGTGCTTTGTCCTCGTATGGTTTTGATAATAATAATAATACTATTGGGTTTCATCATATCAGAGCTGGATTGATGAAAGGAATTTCAACTCTAAGCCTCCTAAACCCAGGTATATGGCAATCTGGGATGTAAGTGTGGTCCTCAAGTTGCTTCGACAGTAGGTTCCTGTCATGTCTCTGAATTTGCCAAACTAATCATGTAAGTGGTTATGGTCATGGCATTGGTTCAGCATAGCAAGTGCAGATTTGCAAAAGCTTCTGCTAAGACAGGATGGAAGTTGCTGAAGAGAATGTTATGTTATATATTTGCGCCCTGCTCAAACAGAGCAGGCCAGGTTTCACAGGTTTGTTAAAATTGTTTCAACATATCCTACTGATCCATGTTTATGTGTAATGGCACATTTATTTTCATTATATTGAAGCTATAAAGACCTTAAGAAATGTGGAAACAGCATTGTTTATTAGTTACATTATGGGATTGTGGGAGATTTCAATTTTCCACACATAGACTGGGAAACACATTCTGTAAAAGGGCTGGATGGTTTGGAGTTTGTAAAATGTGTGCAGGATAGTTTTTTTGCAGCAATACATAGAGGTACCTACTAGAGAAGGGGCAGTGCTGGACCTCCTGTTAGGAAATGAGACGGGGCAGGTGGCGGAGGTATGCGTCGGGGAGCACTTCGGGTCCAGTGATCACAATAACATTCGTTTCAATATAATTATGGAGAGGGTCAGAACTGGACCTAGGGTTGAGATTTTTGATTGGAGAAAGGCTAACTTTGAGGAGATGCGAAAGGATTTAAAAGGAGTGAATTGGGACATGTTGTTTTATGGGAAGGATGTAGAAGAGAAATGGAGGTCATTTAAGGGTGAAATATTAAGAGTACAGAATCTTTATGTCCCTGTTCGGTTGAAAGGAAATAGTAAAAATTGGAAAGAGCCATGGTTTTCAAGGGAAATTGGACACTTGGTTCAGAAAAAGAGAGAGATCTACAATAATTATAGGCAGCATGGAGTAAATGAGGTGCTTGAGGAGTATAAAGAATGTAAAAAGAATATTAAGAAAGAAATTAGAAAAGCTAAAAGAAGATATGAGGTTGCTTTGGCAGGTAAGGTGAAAGTAAATCCAAAGGGTTTCTACAGCTATATTAATAGCAAAAGGATAACAAGGAATAAAATTGGTCCATTAGAGAGTCAGAGTGGACAGCTATCAGCAGAGCCAAAAGAGATGGGGGAGATATTGAATAATTTCTTTTCTTCGGTATTCACCAAGGAGAAGGATATGGAATTATGTGAGGTAAGGGAAACAAGCAGAGTAGCAATGGAAACTATGAGATTCAAAGAAGAGGAGGTGCGGACACATTTGAAAAATATGAAAACGGATAAGTCTCCAGGTCCTGACAGGATATTCCCTAGGACATTGAGGGAAGTTAGTGTAGAAATAGCAGGGGCTATGACAGAAATATTTCAAATGTCATTAGAAACGGGAATAGTGCCGGAGGATTGGCGTACTGCGCATGTTGTTCCGTTGTTTAAAAAGGGTTCTAAGAGTAAACCTAGCAATTATAGACCTGTTAGTTTGATGTCAGTGGTGGGCAAATTAATGGGAAGGATACTTAAAGATAATATATATAAGCATCTGGATAAGCAGGGTCTGATTAGGAACAGTCAACATGGATTTGTGCCTGGAAGGTCATGTTTGACTAATCTTCTTGAATTTTTCAAAGAGGTTACTAGGGAAATTGATGAGGGTAAAGCAGTGGATGTTCTCCATATGGACTTCAGTAAGGCCTTTGACAAGGTTCCTCATGGAAGGTTGGTTAAGAAGATTCAATTGTTGGGTATTAATAGTGGAGTAGCAAGATGGATTCAACAGTGGCTGAATGGGAGATGCCAGAGAGTAATGGTGGATGGCTGTTTGTCAGGTTGGAGGCCGGTGACTAGTGGGGTGCCTCAGGGGTCTGTGTTGGGTCCACTGTTGTTTGTCATGTACATCAATAATCTGGATGATGGTGTGGAAAATTGGATTATTAAGTATGCAGATGATACTAAGATAGGTGGTGTTGTGGATAATGAAGTAGATTTCCAAAGTCTACAGAGAGATTTAGGCCATTTGGAAGAGTGGGCTGAAAGATGGCAGATGGAGTTTAATGCTGATAAATGTGAGGTGCTACATCTCGGCTGGACAAATCAAAATAGGACGTACATGGTAAATGGTAGCGAATTGAGGAATGCAGTTGAACAGAGGGATCTAGGAATAACTGTGCATAGTTCCCTGAAGGTGGAATCTCATGTAGATAGGGTGGTAAAGAAAGCTTTTGGTGTGCTGGCCTTTATAAATCAGAGCATTGAATATAGAAGTTGGGATGTAATGTTAAAATTGTACAAGGCATTGGTGAGGCCAGTTCTGGAGTATGGAGTACAATTTTGGTCGCCTAATTATAGGAAGGATGTCAACAAAATAGAGAGAGTACAGAAGAGATTTACTAGAATGTTGCCTGGGTTTCAGCAACTAAGTTACAGAGAAAGGTTGAACAAGTTAGGTCTTTATTCTTTGGAGCGCAGAAGGTTAAGAGGGGACTTGACAGAGGTCTTTAAAATTATGAGCGGGTTAGACAGAGTGGACATGGATAAGCTTTTCCCATTGAGTGTAGGGAAGATTCAAACAAGGGGACATGACTTGAGAATTAAGGGACAGAAGTTTAGGGGTTACATTAGGGGGAACTTCCTTACTCAGAGAGTGGTAGCTTCCAGTGGAAGTGGAATGAGCTTCCAGTGGAATGAGCTTCCAGTGGAAGTGGTTGGGGCAGGTTAGATTTTATCTTTTAAAAATAGATTGGATGGGTATATGGACGGGAAAGGAATGGAAGGTTATGGTCTGAGTGCAGGTAGATGGGACTAGGGGGAATTTAAAGTGTTCGGCGCGGACTTGAAGGGCCGAGATCGCCTGTTTCCGTGCTGTTCTGGTTATATGGTTACATGTAGCCACACAGGAGAATGTCAGTGCAGACTATCTTAAGGTGGTTTAAAGCAAATGTTGATTCAGGCAGGTATTAACACTGAAGTGTATATATCCTTTTCCACTAGTGCAGCAGCAACGTCATCGACTAGGGCGATGGATGCTCACATCGGCCATATTCTTACAGGTGCCGGGTGGTCAAATGAATTGGTTTAAAATGTTTTACTATCGGCTGATTGCCGATCGGCGAGAGGCTGTTTGCAAATTCAGGATTAAGTCCTGTTTAGGTTCCCCTGGGATAGAGGGGTTACTGTTTGTTTTGATTATTCAAATCAATTTTTATTGCATGATATTAAAATTTCATGTTTAACGCATTATTGATTGTTTCTCATCGAAAGTCAATCAATGCAGTGAGAAGCCGGGATTTGGATCTGCGGCATAAAATCACAGAGCTTTGAACTCTTCACGGAATCACTAAAGTGACTCCGAAGTAAAATATTAAGATTAAACAAGAACTTACCAGTTTGAAGTTTGATCGTTATTTTATGAGTTACGTTGGTGATTACGTGCCCGCCACGCCCGACCCTCTCTCATAAAAAAGGTAATATGGTAGTTCTCATGTTGCTCATCTTAATATGTTACTTCAAATATTGTGTTATTTGTGATTTCATACCGCTGCTTTGAAGATTGACGCGCATGCACCCTGACGGGTCTTCTTCACGAAATCACCAACGTAACTCCTCATAAAATAATGATCAAACTTCAAACTGGTAAGTTCTCGTTTAATCTTACTATTTTAGGTTATATTTAAGTTAAAATGGGATTACTTCTTGCATTTGACAGAAATGTGATCAATGGGACTTCATTGGTTAGGCACATAAAATCAAAGAAAATGTATATAAATTCTGTAGATACCAGAAATCTGGTGAAAACAGAAAATATTGAACAAACTCAGAATGTCAGGAAATTGAAGCAGATAGCGTTAAGTTTTTTTCTTTCCAAAGATGTTGTTGACCTCCTGAGTTTTATCAGTATTTTCTGTTTTTATTTCACAAAATCTCAATGATTGAAATGCATTGAACTATTTAACTAATAGTTAGAATTTTTTTTTTTTCATGGAAAAGCCCATCATGGAAGAGACTGTATTATACTTCAATTATATTTGATCTGCAGAGCTATTGTGATTTTGCTATGTATGCTTCATTGCATAATATAAGTTTTTATACTCACTGGGCAAGAGAGCATATCAAGGAGCAAATAAGCTTAATAATGTTGAGGTACAAATCAGATGGCGTAAAGCTAACTGGCAGAGCAGGCGTGATGGGCTGAATGACCTGCTCCTGTTCCTATATTTCAGTGTTTAATGGCCTGTGTCTATTTGCTGTTGTGCACCAGTTACTCCTTCCTCTATGTTAATAATGGTGAGGGTGGAGGTTTATGAATGTGCAATGAGGTGATGGAAGAGCTGAAAGTGAAACAATCTGTCTAGTGCAAATGTTTGAAAGGTGAGTTCTTGATGCCGTTAGAGGAAATAGACACATGCAATAAATCCTAGGGAGTCAGTAACTGTCTTGGACAGAGTGTAATGGGAAGAGAATGGCATTGTTGATTTAAGAGGATGAGGTAAGTGGGTGTACCCGAGTTGTGTCAGAAAGAAAGGAAAAATCATCATGAGTGTTTTACCTTGCCAGATCTGTCAGAATCTTTGATTTTTCTTTCTTTGCTCTGCTCCACTAGTTTTGAAATAAGCGAGTTCAGTGACAGTGGCAGAAACATTCCACTTTACACGGCTTAACGTCTGCCCTGCCAGGTTTAGAGTAGCCAGTGTTTTTCCTCATTCAGAGTATATAATGGAGTTCTTCAGGTGACTTCATTTCGCTTGATTTGCCTCTTTCATCTGTTCAAGGACAAAGGAGGGAGTTTGTGCTTGGTATCTGGGGATGTAAGTGAGATACTAAACTTTGCATCTGTTTCCACCAAAAAAGATGCCTATGAAAGCACACACAGAACACTGAGCTTGTCCAGGAGTGATGCCTCGCTGTCCCTTGAGCTGCCACTTGGTTTTGCCTTGAAGAAGGTGATGGCGTGCAAGCCCTGTCACAGCTGCCGAACATCCACCTCATCCTCCGACTTGGAGCTGAAGTCCCTGTTAGCCCTTTAGATGGCCTTATTCAGTTTGTACCTGGACTTCTGGTATTTCTGCGTCGCCAGACTTGAACCCGCTGTAAAAGCCATGCAATGGGTGAAAATAATGTCAGAATATACGCAGAATCATGTCCTTAAGAGGGACCTGTGCAGTCCCCCATGATTTTTTTTGAGATTCCCAATGGAAGCTCAATGAATTCAGCTTCCAACCCCCAAATCACACAGATCTGGTCCTCAGAATATTGTGAATCTCCTGTTCCATCCATGAACACTCAGATGGTTTTGGTAGGGACACACTCCTTCACAAATTTCCTTATGAATTTGTTAACCATCGTGGCATATTCCTTTTAAGACTCAAGGTTGAAATAGGACCTTTTTCTAAATTATTCCCATTTTTAAAAAAATGAGTGAATGTGTATGCATAATAGATACATTTGTTGAAGATTCAGTTTTTATGTTGACATTTCTGCTTTGTAGCTTCTGCACTTGTACAGAAAACATTTTTTTTCTGTGATTAATAATAACCATTTAGGTTACAATTTATATGCTCAATGTCAGGTGCTTCAGTGCCAAACACTATAAATTACAGGCTAAGTCATATGAAAAGATAGGCTAGTATGATATGACCATATCTGTTTTTTCTTTTAATAGAGAATACCAAACTTGATTGGCATATTGGGGACATCAAACAGCATGGAGGATTATCCCAATGCCTGTCATGATCGTCGTTAATTAATTATTTGTCATAATCTGCGCTCGTACATAAAGCAATTAAACAGTGCAAGGACAGTAAAAAGAACAAACCTTCAGAATGTAAAACTAAAAATATAGTACCACTCTTTAATGATTAATGTTTAATCCAAATCTAACAGCAATGCCATATTTTCCAAATTCTTTGTTTAGCTACTGGTAAACCTGCATTGGCTTGTATCCTTGTTAAGGCTTAAACATTTCATGACTAAGTTGTTAATTATGCACCTATCATGAAATTAAATATTTTTTAAGAACACCGAGCCAAAATTAACGTATAAATTAATACTGTTGCAGGTGATGACGGTAATGTAATTCTCAGAACTACAAATCTACAAAGCGCATAATTGTCTAATCTGAATAAGATTCAGTCTAAAATAAGTCAGTCCCACATCAATCACATCATTTAGTTACGGTGTATTTTAAAACCAACATTTGTATTTAATGGTGATCTTGTCTTTCAACGAAATACTTGCTGAGAGAATGAATGGAGCAGCAACTGCAATGGTTAGATATTCAAAAAGAATATTGAATAACAGGCTTCCCGAGGCAAATTATAGTGAAATGATTACCTGTAATTTAAAGATGACTTGCAGGTTTTTTAGAAAGATATATATTCTGCTCTTATCCAGGCTTCCCGTGCACCATTATCATGATGCTTTATTCGATATAGAGTAGCCCAAGATTCCCACTTAGCTCATTTGCATAATTGCAGCTGGCAACCACCTTCAAGTCCTTAAAGTAATCATAATACATGCACTAAAAACACAAAGCTTAGTTGACTTTCAAAATGATGGTTGCATGTTGTAATTACAGAATCCTTTTTGCATAAGTTTGTATTCCATAAATGAACAATTTTGATTTATTGAGGTTGGCAACTTGGCAAGTTTCACAAATGTAAAATGTTTCATGGTTGATTGAGCCACAGTTTTCATTGTCGACATCATAAGACACCAATATGAATTCATATTGTCCTACCTTATCTTATGTTTTCTTTTTTCTTTTTCCTCCTTTAGGTTTTTCTCTTTTTTTAAACTATTTCTTGTGGTTTAGGTCCATATGGGTGTTCCTGGACCACTCTTTCAATCACTATCTTTACTAACTCTTTCTATCCTTTTCTCTTATTAAAGTTTAAAATAAGAAGTGGTACAAGAAAAGTATAAACTTACGTTATTGCAGATTACTGTAATGTACAATACTTCTAATAAAATAAAAAATATTTTTTAAAAAAATAACACACCAATAACTGAATTTTTCTTCCAATTATTAAAATGACTCATTGCAACAATTTTCAGTGATGTAATACTTACCGTGACATATTTTGAGGGGAGTGGAAATTTATTTCTTGCATTTCTCAAATGAATAAGGAATATCATACTTGGTGTTTATTTAATTGATGAGAATACCAAGTCTACTTTACAAAATCTCTCTTTTCCCTGAAGCCTCTGTCTCCTCTTTATGTGTGTTGATGGTACTCGTCTGTCCTGAAGACCTTGGCCATAAGAGATGTATCTGCTCATCTTGGTGCACAGTTGGAAGCTGAATTAATTGAACTTCTATAGGGAATCTCCAATTCTCTTTGGGGACTAAACAGGCCCCACTTAAGGACATGATTCTGGGTATATTCTGAGATTATTTTCACCCATTGCATGACTTTCACAGTGGATTTAAATAAGAGCAGGTGCTATACATGATACTTGCTTAGCACACCACCAGAAAGTGAAATCCAGTTTCTAGAGACTTGTATTTTCCACAAATACAATATATTGTATAAAGTAGTCGGCCCCCTTCGGTCATGGCCGACCATGGGTGATGCATCCTAGTTGTTGGCTGCTTGCTCCAAACCTTGGCTAGAGCAGCGTCGCTTGTGGCTGAAGAGACCAATGCGGGAGTGACAGTCTCTGTCGCAAAGGTCACATTTGTGTGTGGTCTCTGGTCTGGTCACTGTATAAAGTATATTGCCTTGTTCTGTCTGTGTTGGAGGCCAATGATGTAGTGAGCAACCAATAAGCAGAGCAAACTAGAAGAAAGATATATCACATAACAACATACTACACTTTAAAATCTTCAAAACTCTAGAAGGTGCCCATGTTTAAGAAAATACATTTCCAAATTCATTAATAATTTGAACATCTATATAAAAGCCATCCATTAAGCACCGGATTTAACCTGGTTGTTATTGCCTATCCTCTAATACCCCACCTCAGCAACTTGTATTTACTGATCAGACAGTTGCAATAGGTTAATTGACAAAGGAAACGATCTGTGCCTATGCACTCTTTAGATTTTAGTCTTTAGATTTAAGACATAGTGTAGAAACAGGCTCATCAGCCCACCGAGTCCGCACCGACCATCAATCACCCAATACACTAGCACTATCTTACACACTAGGATATGTTGGAGGAAACCGGAGCACCTGGAGAAAACCCAAGAGGACACAGAGGGAACATACAAACTCCGTGCAGACAAACACCCGTAGCCAGGATCGAACCAGGTCTCTGGCGCTGTAATGCAGCAACTCTACCACTGCACCACTTTGAGCCACTGTGCCACCTTCTATCAGCATCTTTAATTATCCTCTATAATTTTGGATAAAACTTAAAATTCCAAAATGGCAGTGGAGAGGTGGGGAGTTATTTTATTGTTATATTGACTCCGACCCCAAACTGGGATTGGTTTTTGCTTTTCGACAGAAGCACTTAATGGAGATTAAAGAGACTCCTCTAATAGCCAGTCACCTACTGTAAGATAAAAAATTAGAACACACTAAGCTGTGCTGATATATTCAGCTACAAGTTAGAAAATCATTTATTTCAGTATAGATCATGTGCTATAAGAGAGCACAATCATTTTTGGTTTTCAAACCACTGAACGCTGGCTATTTATTCTTAACCATTTAACTGCCAAGGCACACTTTTGAGAAAGACCATTCACGTTTTATTCATCACATTGGTATGCGCTGTTAATATCACTCAAATTTTTCAGTCTGGATCATTAATGCACACACTTTCATGGCTTCTTCAAGAACAGAATAATGATTTAAATCTTTATGGTGATGGGAAGATATGAAGTCCTTCTGGTTGTAGAAGGTCCTGTGAATAAATCATTCAACAGGTTACCTAGAGAACAAAGTATCGCCATGTCATGCCATCAGATGTAAACAGAATGTCAAATGCTTTGAAAATCACAAACTTAGAGGAGCTTTAAAGGAAATATCCTTCCATTCAGAGTTTTGTGCAAAATTGAATTCCATTGGATACTTTCACATGTGTAGGAAGGAACTGCAGATGCTGGTTTACACCGAAAATAGACACAAAATGCTGGAGTAACTCAGCGGGACAGGCAGCATCTCTGGATAGAAGGAATGGGTGAATTTACGGGTTGAGACCCTTCTTCAGACCACGTTTAAACTAATATTCTGTATTCGCTTTTATTTCAGTATTCTTCACTGAAAGCTCAAAGAGTGTAAATTAAATTTGTTTAAATCTGCAAAGGTTTATACTGGAGAAGCCGCTGTTACTCAATAGGTGGAAGACTGAGATCGGGAGTCTTTTGTCTCCGCGCAGCGCATTCCGGGAGTCTGGGGAAGCTAGAGAAAAAATTCCAGATGCCCTTGCACAGAAACTTGCATCATATTTATTCACAGGTGAAGTTCCGAAAAACTGGACGATCACTAATTTGGTGTTGTTGTGTAAGAAATGCAGCAAGAGCAATCCAGGGAACTACAGGCTTGTGGGCCTGCTTGTCTTCATTGGGAAGAGTATTGAATACAATGGGTGGGTCATCATAATACAGTTGAACAAGTCATTGATAAGACCACACTTGGAGTGTTGTGTGTGTTTTTGGTCACCCAGCTCGAGGAAGGATATCATTAAAAAAAATACTGTGGCAACATTTGGCCAGCAGCACCACAGGACAGGATCAAATATAACAGCTCTGAACTTATTTGGATAAAAGAAACAGCACAAATCAATGCTGTAACTGACAAGCTGCTGGTCCATTTACAGTAGATGGTTTGGCACCATTGTGGTGGCCTGCAAGTAAGACTGATGTGCATTGGTCTATTAGTCCCCCCACCCCCTGCTCCCTACCACCCTACTGGCCAATGTACACTAGAAATTAAGGTTGAGGAACTAAGGGGAAAGCTGCTTTAACAAAGAGAGATGAGGGAATGCTGTGTGTTCTGTTTCCATGACTTGGCAACAACACATCCTCCTCAATAAACATCAGCAAAGGGGCACCTCAAGGCTGTGCTCAATTCCCTGCTCGGCTCACTATTTACCTATAACTGTGCAGCCAGACAAGGTTCCAACTTTATCTTTGAATTTCCCAATAACACCCCCGTTGTTAGATGAATGACAGATAATGATGAGTCAGAGTATTGGAGGATTGAGCATCTGATTTAATGGTGCCAGAACAACCACCTTGCTCTCAAAGTCACTAATACCAAGGAGTTGATTGTTGACTTCGAAGTGGAAGGCCAAGGATCCACTAACCTGTCTTCATTGATGGGTGGGTGGTGGAGAAAGTCAACAACTTCAAGTTTTGTTGGCTTGCATATCTCTGACAATCTTTCCTGGACTCACCACATTGATGCAATTATAAAGAAATCCCATCAACACCTCTACTTCCATAGAGATTTGGGAGATTCTGTATGTCGACGAATACTCTCTTGAACTCCTACAGGTGTACAGTAGAGAGCATGTAGACTGGTCATTTCATGGCCAAGTTCAGCAACTTGAATGGTCAGGAATGAAGGAGATTACAAAAAGTGGTGGACTCTGCCCAGTTCATCTCAGGTACAGACCTCCCCACCATCAGTCTATTAAACAATTACAAACACCAATTACCCTACAAAGTATGAACTGTCTTGGTTGCTCAAGGAACTTCAGATCTTTGTTTTCTTTTGCACAAATTGTAGTGTTTAAATTTCTTGAAATGTTTGTGGTTGTTTATTATGTCATCTATTGAGTACTGCGTTTACAGACATATTATGCTGCTGCAAGTAAAAATGTCATTGTTATGTTGCAATACATATGACAATTAAACCCTCTGCAATCTTGCAGCTGGAAAAGGTGCATAAAAGATGAGTTATAGGGAGAGGCTGAATAAGTCTCTGCACACATCCTGCACACATTTTACAAATTCCAAACCATCCAGCCCTTTTACAGAATGTGTTTCCCAGTCTATTTCAATTTTCCACACATAGACTGGGAAACACATTCTGTAAAAGGGCTGGATGGTTTGGAATTTGTAAAATGTGTGCAGGATAGGTTTTTGCAGCAATACATAGAGGTACCTACTAGAGAAGGGGCAGTGCTGGACCTCCTGTTAGGAAATGAGACCGGGCAGGTGGCGGAGGCAAGCGTTGGGGAGCACTTCGCGTCCAGTGATCACAATACCATTAGTTTCAATATAATTATGGAGAGGGTCAGAACTGGACCTAGGGTTGAGATTTTTGACTGGAGAAAGGCTAACTTTGAGGAGATGCGAAAGGATTTAAAAGGAGTGAATTGGCACATGTTGTTTTATGGGAAGGATGTAGAAGAGAAATGGAGGACATTTAAAGGTGAAATTTTAAGAGTACAGAATCTTTATGTACCTGTTCGGTTGAAAGGAAATAGTAAAAATTGGAAAGAGCCATGGTTTTCAAGGGAAATTGGACACTTGGTTCGGAAAAAGAGAGAGATCTACAATAATTATAGGCAGCATGGAGTAAATGAGGTGCTTGAGGAGTATAAAGAATGTAAAAAGAATATTAAGAAAGAAATTAGAAAAGCTAAAAGAAGATATGAGGTTGCTTTGGCAAGTAAGGTGAAAGTAAATCCAAAGGGTTTCTACAGCTATATTAATAGCAAAAGGATAACAAGGAATAAAATTGGTCCATTAGAGAGTCAGAGTGGACAGCTATCTGCAGAGCCAAAAGAGATGGGGGAGATACTGAACAATTTCTTTTCTTCGGTATTCACCAAGGAGAAGGATATGGAATTATGTGAGGTAAGGGAAACAAGCAGAGTAGCAATGGAAACTATGAGATTCAAAGATGAGGAGGTGCGGACACTTTTGAAAAATATGAAAACGGATAAGTCTCCAGGTCGTGACAGGATATTCCCGAGGACATTGAGGGAAGTTAGTGTAGAAATAGCAGGGGCTATGACAGAAATATTTCAAATGTCATTAGAAACGGGAATAGTGCCGGAGGATTGGCGTACTGCGCATGTTGTTCCGTTGTTTAAAAAGGGTTCTAAGAGTAAACCTAGCAATTATAGACCTGTTAGTTTGACGTCAGTGGTGGGCAAATTAATGGAAAGGATACTTAAAGATAATATATATAAGCATCTGGATAAGCAGGGTCTGATTAGGAACAGACAACATGGATTTGTGCCTGGAAGGTCATGTTTGACTAATCTTCTAGAATTTTTCGAAGAGGTTACTAATGAAATTGATGAGGGTAAAGCAGTGGATGTTGTCTATATGGACTTCAGTAAGGCCTTTGACAAGGTTCCTCATGGAAGGTTGGTTAAGAAGATTCAATTGTTGGGTATTAATGGTGGAGTAGCAAGATGGATTCAACAGTGGCTGAATGGGAGATGCCAGAGAGTAATGGTGGATGGCTGTTTGTCAGGTTGGAGGCCGGTGACTAGTGGGGTGCCTCAGGGGACTGTTGTTTGTCATGTACATCAATGATCTGGATGATGGTGTGGAAAATTGGATTAGTAAGTATGCAGATGATACTAAGATAGGTGGTGTGGTGGATAATGAAGTAGATTTTCAAAGTCTACAGAGAGATTTAGGCCATTTGGAAGAGTGGGCTGAAAGATGGCAGATGGAGTTTAATGCTGATAAATGTGAGGTACTACATCTCGGCAGGACAAATCAAAATAGGACGTACATGGTAAATGGTAGAGAATTGAGGAATGCAGTTGAACAGAGGAATCTAGGAATAACTGTGCATAGTTCCCTGAAGGTGGAATCTCATGTAGATAGGGTGGTAAAGAAAGCTTTTGGGGTGCTGGCCTTTATAAATCAGAGCATTGAATATAGAAGTTGGGATGTAATGTTAAAATTGTACAAGGCATTGGTGAGGCCAATTCTGGAGTATGGAGTACAATTTTGGTTGCCTAATTATAGGAAGGATGTCAACAAAATAGAGAGAGTACAGAGGAGATTTACTAGAATGTTGCCTGGGTTTCAGCAACTAAGTTACAGAGAAAGGTTGAACAAGTTAGGTCTTTATTCTTTGGAGCGCAGAAGGTTAAGAGGGGACTTGATAGAAGTCTTTAACATTATGAGCGGGATAGTGAAAGAGAGCCATAGGTCTTTAAAATGATGAGAGGGATAGACAGAGTTGACGTGGATAAGCTTTTTCCATTGAGAGTAGGGAAGATTCAAACAAGGGGACATGACTTGAGAATTAAGGGACAGAAGTTTAGGGGTAACATTAGGGGGAACTTCTTTACTCAGAGAGTGGTAGCTGTGTGGAATGAGCTTCCAGTGGAAGTGGTGGAGGCTGGTTTGATTTTATCCTTTAAAAATAGATTGGATGGGTATATGGACGGGAAAGGAATGGAGGGTTATGGTCTGAGTGCAGGTAGATGGGACTAGGGGGAAGTATTTATTTTTTAAAAAAATTAAAAAAAAAAAAGATGCTCGGCACGGACTTGAAGGGCCGAGATGGCCTGTTTCCGTGCTGTAATGGTTATATGGTTATATGGTTATAAGTGGAACTTTTATTTCTTGGAGTGTAGGATCATCAGTATAGGAGGCTAAGAGCTGATCTTATTGAAGCATACAAAATCATATGGGGCATGTATATAGTGAATGCTCAGTCTTTTACCCATAGCAAAGGATTCTAAAAACTGAAGGCACTGGCTTAAGGAGAAAGGGAGAGATTTAAAAGGAACCTCAGGGGCAACATTTCCATTCAGACGGTAGTCAAAATCTGGAACAAGCTGTCAGAAGATGTTACAGAAGCGGATACAATTATGACTTTCAAAAGGCATTTGGACAGTTATATGGATAGGTAGAGTTTAGAGGGATTTGGTCCAGATACAAGCAATCGGGACTAGCCCAGAATGCAATCTTAATCGGCATGGACAAGTTGAGCAGAAGGACCTGTTTTCATGTGTATAGCTCTCAGAATCTTTGCCTATGCAAATAAGTGTGATGACATTGCTTGATAAACTTGATCACATGTGTACAGTTGTTTGCAGAATCTAAAAGAAACATAGAACCAATCCAGACACACCTTTTCAAGCTCTTTATATCCCTTATCTCTAACACTGCAAACTTTATACGTTATTTCAGAATGGGATAGAAAAGAATTGAAGGCGTCCATAGTAACAAAGTCATCAAATACATCAAGCAGGTACATACTGATGCAGATAGGGTGAATTTCAAAACTGATGATGTGGGTTCAGAGTCAGTTTGAACCGATACCTTTGGGTATTCTACAAAACTCCAACGAGAACCAGAAAGTAAAGGTCAAGTGAGACCAGCAGTGATTAGCTCATAAGGTCATAAGTGTTCGGAGCAGAATTAGGCCATTCTGCCCATCAAGTCTACTCCACGATTCAATCATGGCTGATCTATCTTTCCCTCCTCACCCCATTCTCCTGACTCCTCCCCATAGCCCGTGACACCCATATTAATCAAGAATCTAGCTATCTCTGCCTTAAATATACCCATTGACTTGGCCTCCACAGCCTTCTGTGGCAAAGAATAGTAAGATTAAACGAGAACTTACCAGTTTGAAGTTTGATCTTTATTTTATGAGGAGTTACGTTGGTGATTACGTGAAGAAGGCCCGTCAGGGCGCATGCGCGTC
This sequence comes from Malacoraja senta, assembly GCA_038087875.1. Classification (NCBI taxonomy): domain Eukaryota; kingdom Metazoa; phylum Chordata; class Chondrichthyes; order Rajiformes; family Rajidae; genus Malacoraja; species Malacoraja senta. The sequence goes on along the minus strand of CM075979.1, from coordinate 13,738,138 downwards.
AATCTTCAAAGCAGCGGTATGAAATCACAGACAAAACCATAATTGAAGTAACATATTAAGATGATCAACATGAGAACTACCATTATGACCTTTTTTCTATGAGAGAGGGTTGGCGTGGCAGGCACGTAATCACCAACGTAACTCCTCATAAAATAAAGATCAAACTTCAAACTGGTAAGTTCTCGTTTAATCTTACTATTTTACTTCGGAGTCACGTGAGTGACTACGTGAAGATTTTAAAGCTCTGTGATTTTTATGCCGCAGATCAAAATCCCGGCTTCTCACTGCATCGATTGACTGAGTATCATCAATAATGCTGTAAACATGACATTGCATATCATGCAAAACAAAACAGTTTTATTTTTGGTCATAAAACAACCAATAAACCCTCTTAATGTAGGGCAACAAACGAAACAGAATGAAACAGTATTGAAAAACAGACTTTAAACAATAGCAACAGCACTCAATATTGAGTTAGCAAACAGCCCTCCATCGGCAATCAGCGGATGGTAGTATTGCTGAAACACAAGTTCATTTTTCCAACCTGCGGCTTTTAATATATGGTCGATGGGAACGTCCATCGCCCTGGCCGCGGATGTTGCTACTGCGCTAGTGGAATGAGATGTAAACACATAAATGTTAATTCCTGCCTGAACCAACTCTTGCTTTAACCACCTTGAGATAGTCTGAACTGCCACTCTTTTATGTTGGCTTTTTGTAACTGACAAATAATCCTGTTTCTTCTTGTCTTAAAGCCCTTGTGGCTTCAATGTAATGTAACAAATGTGTCCTTACACATAAACATGGAGCTGTAGGATATGCTGATAACACAATCTTAAAACCTGTCACACCTGGCCTGCTTTGTTTGAGCAGGTCAGAAATATAAAACAGAACATTCTCTGTATTCACTTCCATTCTCTCGAACTGAAGTTTTTTGGAAAGTCTGCACTCTCTGTACTGACACCAATGCCATTAGCATAGCCAATTTCATGGTTAATTTTAACAAAGTTATAGCCGTGACAGGGACCCAATGACGAAGTATGTTACGAACAACCCTTACCTCGCAGATTACCATATACCTAGGCTTAGGCGGTTTGGAATTAGATTCCTTTCATCAACCTAGATATGAGAGGGTGAGAACCTATACTTTGTGTCCGTGTACCTATTACAAGATATGTGGACAAAGCACTTCTAGCTGTATTGATAGCAGTATAGCTAAGAACTTCATCATAATAAAGTGTAGATAAACTCTAACACATTTTCAATAACTACAGTATCATATTGAATATTCTTTTGAACACAATATTGTTCCTTTTTTTTTTTTCATAAGTCATATACTGTTTTTGAGTACTCTTTCTCCAGACTGCAGCGAGTATATAGACCGTTGGCCTAGAAAGTCCTCGACCAATGCAAGGCATTCTTGAAACCTGCAAACTAACAGATCCATACCGTCACATAACGGATGAACTTAATGCGTTACTGGATGCTCCAGCAAATTCCTACTGTTTGGAATCAGCAAAAAGAGGTTGGATCGCTATCTGTAACATCAAAGGGAACCATGGTTGAATCAGGCAATTTGGTATCACCAAAACCCCTGAAGCGGCATCCTGCTTGATTTTCTCAAACACCGACCTATGAGGCAGAATGGTGGGAAAATGTACACAAACATATCATCCCAATTTAGTGAAAAAGCATCAATTGCCACTGCCCCTGGATCTGGTGCCTATGAAACATATTTTGGCCTTCCATATAGAAGTACTATGTTCTTGAACACATCCTGGTTCCACATCCACTCTGTGTTATGATGGAATTTTCGTGAGCTGCCATCTGGTACTACATTAAGTTTCCCTGGCAGATAGATAGCTCCAATCCAAATCTCTTTATCCCTACTCCAGGTCCAATTGTATTTGCCAACCTGTCACATGATAACGATTTGATTCCACCCATGTGATTCATATCAGCAACTGCTGCAGTGTTGTCTATTTTGCACTGCACATGCAAACTAGTTTAGTTAGTGCCATAAGCCGTGAGTCCATAAAATACTCTTGGTTAATTCCCCATGTATGCAGAAGCAATGTTCATCTGTCTCCACCGCTGGATCTTGTATCAGTAGCACCCTACCGAAGTGCTCTGACATCTGTCTGCAAATCATGGAAGCTTGGTCCAATAACACTTTGGAACTACTAGTGGACACATGCTGAATCCACCATTGTACATCAGCAACAGCCTCTTTTGATAGAAGCATAGGTCTATTATAATGACCCCAATGTATCCTCAATGCTTGTTCCTTTGACCTTTGTAATTGTAGATAATAAAGTGGCCATATTGAACTGCTGGAAATGCTGCCAGCCATTACCACAGCAGTCTTGTCACCTGGCTAATTGAAGGCTGTGCGTTAGCAATTAACTTGATATAGCTCTTAATTAGCTGTACCCTTTTTTGCCTGGGCAAGGTCACAATGATGTTGATTAAGTCCATTGTGAACCCAACTAGTCAATTTGTGTCACAGGTATAAATTTAGATTCCTCAGAATAGCTTATAAAGCCCAATTAAAATTGGTTTTTACCAACTGCCACTGATGCTTCAGCTGTTTCCTTTGATTGTCCTACAATCAAGATATTATTTAGCTAAGCCATGAGCACATGACCTTGACTTCTCATCATGTCTATAATAGGTTTTAACAACTTTGTAATCCCTCTAGGAGCTGAAGACAAACCATTAGGCAGTGGATTGTATTGGCATAATTCCCCATCCAGCTGAATTTTAAATCTTCTATCCTGCAAATGAACAGACACTGAATCCGCATCTTTAAGATCTCCTTCACAAACGTTTCCATCTTAAAATGTCTATACCGTACAAAAGGGTTAAACCTATTCAGGTCTGTATAATTCTGCATCCCCCCATCCTTTTTTGGTCTGGGAAAGATAGTGGACACAAACTGATGGCTTTGGTAAACTGCCTTAGCAATTACACCTTTATTACATAAGCTTGCAAGTTCCAGCTGAACTTCCAATTGTTCAGTGATACTGAAGTCAAACTCCTTTTTTGGAACATGTTGCATGGGCAAATCAGAATTTGCATTTAAGCTTTATTCGATGCCCTTGAATAACCTTCAGTATAAACATATCTGAGGTACACATTTAATTGTATCACATTAGATCTGTCTACATGAGAACCAGACCCTCTTACCTCCTTACCACCTGGCATTCTTCCCCGGCATTGAGCTGGATATCTCACCTCCATGGCGGTGCTACAGCCGAACGCCAACTGCGCTGCATCGTAGCTGGACTCGTCCCTTGCCCGGAACAGTCTGCTCCCTTATAGGGATACTTCCGCTTTGGTGAATATGTGGCTGCCGTCTTAGCCTCCTCCTCCAGCTCCTTCACCTGCTGTGCGAAATCCTCGCCAAACAGCTGTGCCAGTTGCACTGTGCCAGGCTGGCATTTATGCTGGTGGCAAGTTCCTCACCCAGAGGCTCACCAGCATCCGACGACATGGCAAACCGTGCTGCACATGGTGTCAGCTCTGACAGCTGCCTGCCCTCCCTTTGGAAGTCGTCGGACTCAGGGTCAGAGCGTATCTGCCCTTCTGCACTCACCTCTTGCAAAGAGGGTGCTTTCAAGCAGGCCTCTACTAGGCACTGCCAGCGGAGCCGTCCCCACGGCCTCCCGCCTGCACAACTCCTCCTGGAGTATGGCTTTATGAAGCAGGCCTCTCCAAGGCACTGCCAGCGGAGCCTTCCATAAGGCATCCCGCCTGCACAACTCCTCCTGGAGTTGTGGCTTTATGAGGCAGACCTCGCCTACGCACTGCCAGCGGAGCCTTCCCTATGGCTTCCCGCCTGCACTCCTCCTCCTGGAGCGTCTCTGTGGAGCAGCCCCTGTATGAGCTGCTCCTTTTGGATAACCGCTGGGGAACGGTATCCTGTCCCCGACGGGACTCTCGTGGCCTGACTCTGCAGAGTCTATAGCCCTTACTGACTTAACTTATGCCGACCGCCCGACTGGCGTTGGCTGTGTACCCGGCTGGGCACTTTCTGAAGTCTGTCGCCGCACCACTACCGGCTTGCGACTCCCCCGAGGTGACAGGCTGCCTTTCAGAGACTGCGTCCCGCAGCTCTCTCTCTCCTTGTCGGCAGCAGCCTGCACCTTTCCCTTGTTCCTGTATATGGGGGGGGGGAAAACAGACAGAAACAATTTATTTACTCTTTTCTAACTCCTCCAAAGTCTCCCCGACTTTGGTGGAGTTGTATTTACTCACGTTGCAGAAGGAGCTCCGAGCTCCCGCTGCCGTTGTCGCCAATGCATCCGACGTAATGACGCGCATGCGCCCTGACGGGCCTTCTTCACGTAGTCACTCACGTGACTCCGAAGTAAAATTCCACAGATTCACCACCCTCTAACTAATGAAATTCCTCCTCATCTCTTTCCTAAAGGAACGTCCGTTAATTCTGAGGCTATGACGTCTGGTCCTAGATTCTCCCACAAGTGGAAACATCCTCTCCACATCCACTCTATCCAAGCCTTTCACTATTCGGTATGTTTCAATGAGGTACCCCTTTCATCCTTCCAAGCTCCAGCAAATACAGGCACAGCTCTCATGACTTTGAAGAATTTGCCTAGACCCTATAATTTTATCATCTTCCTGAATTAAGTGCCGCAGGACAGGGTTGTATGAAGTTTAACAGATGGGATTTATTAATTTATCCAATTTATTGAATGTGCAAGATTTAATATTCATGTGTGCCTGTAAAATTGTCACAGTGATGAAGAAGGCTCCTAAAAATACTTAAGCATTTTGGCTGCTGCCTAATGTAAGTGCTAATACTGAATACAGGAAAATTGCAGCAGCTCCAATAATCTGCTGGAGCACACACATGAATTTTGTGCAAAAGACAAGATTGGCAGGGTAAACCATTTCCAATGTAGCAATAATTAAAAAAGAAATGGGATGTGCGAGTCTCATAGTTCCAGTGGCCGAGGTTCAATACAGATTGTTGTTGCTGTCTGTGTGGACTTTCATATTCTTCCTATAATCCTGGCTGTTGAACTGTGTCCATGCCGACCAACGATCCCCGCACATTAACACCATGCTACACACTAGGGACAATTTACAATTCTACCAAGCCAATAAACCTACAAACCTGTACATCATTAGAGTGTGGGAGGAAACCGGAGCTTCCAGGGAAAACTCACCCAGGTCACGGGGAGAATGTACAAGCTCTGTACAGACAGCACCCGTGGTCAGGATTGAGCCCGGGTCTCTGGCGCTGTAAGGCAGCAAATGTACCGCTGTGCCACCGTGCTGCCACCAAGTTATGAGGGCTGACACTGTAGGTACATAAATATCCCAATTATTGATCGACCGATCAAACATAACCATATTTTGATGTGAGAAGTGACAAAGTAATGTCTGGTCTGGAACTTTCTTGATATCTGCCACAATTATGTAAAATTATTTAGCTGAAGATGTCCAGTAATTGGATTGGTGTTGGCAAATTAGCACAGACAATTGTTCTTACATTTGGCCAATGCATGTGACAATGCAGATGACTCATAGTCCTGAATCTGAAGAAGGGCCCCGACCCAAAACATCACCTTATCCATTTACTCCAGAGATGTTGCCTGACTTGTGGCGCTGTACGATGACAGCCTCGCATACAGTCTGTCTCGTCCTTTTCTTTTTTTGTTGTTTTTAGTCTGTTGTTAAATTATGTTTTAGTGTATCTTTAGTTTTGTATGATGTGGGGGGTGGGGGAAATTTTTCTTTATCTCTTTCCTCGACGGAGATGCAACTTTTAAAAATCTCTTTCCACGACGTAGTTGTAACTTTTTCTGTATCGTATCTCCGCCCGCACTGCGGCCTAACATCGTGGAGCTGGCAGTCCCTTTGCCAGCTCCACAACTTCGGGAGCTCCAACCGAGGGAGCCTGCAGATTTAACATCATGGAGCTTGCGATTCCTTTGTCAGGGATCGACCTTGGGAGCTCCGACCGTAGGAGCTTCGACCTTCCCGACGCGGGAACTTCGATCGGCAGCTACAGGAGATAGCAATGTTACAAAATTTTGAGATTTTAAAAATCAAGTCCGTAATTTATCCCATCAGATAAAGCATAAAAAGAAGTTTAATTTGACACCTAATTCACTTTCATATCTTCAGTATTAAAAAAGTTATGGCCATTTTTATACTCGGAAATTAGCATTGCTTTTTCATTGACAACACAAAAGCTTTGATCGACGACAGTTAAAAGCCCATAACATTCTTAAAAATTAAGAGAACTGAAAGAATTTTTCAGTTATTATAGTTTGAAGCATTCTGAAAAAATATGAAACAATCTTACTTAGATGACATGAAATTAAAGCATATAATTAGTTAGTTACCTAATTGTAGCTAATTACAAAATTCAATTACTAGATCTAAACATCTATCAATTTCTTAAGAATAGATTAACATTTTTTAAAAGCCTAAGTGTCCAAATAACATTCACAGAAGAATTCACAATATAACATAATTTTTAAATCTCGTTGTCATGGATTTATAGGCCAAATGGAAGGCCATGTTTAATACCTGTAAATTAATGGCCATTTAAATCATCTTGCGAGTGGGTTTTTCTGGAACGCGATCGATTGGAACGTTGCATTTGCAGTGAATTTAAACCCGTATTGGCATGAAAAATATTGCCGGTTCTTTCGGGGAAAAAAATCACCGTTTCGCAACTTAAAATGTGATTTAAAGGCATCTTAAGGAGCACTTTTATACATAAAATAAACGGCTTTCGTTTACCTGTCCCGTGCGTGAAATCCGTCCCCGTTGTCGGCGTTGTTGGCTTTAGAAGCTGATTTCAAAGTAACTCCAGCGCTGAACTTGTCGGGGGATTTTTAAAACAAAATACACAGAACGCCCGTCGGAACAATTCTTCAGCAAAAGTTTGCACTCCAACGAAATATAATCCAGGACAAGGTAGGAGAAACCCACGTTTTAACCCCGCCCCCCCATCAAAGGCGTCAAAATTGCGCACACGGCCAGTGGCAGAATTGCAGCGCTGCTGAAGGTAAGTATTGTAACATACCTACAGGAGATTCGATCACCTTGATGCGGGAGCTACGATAGGTAGCTGCGGGAGATTCGATCGCCCCAACTGCGGATGGTTCGACTGCCCCGACCGTGGGAGAAAAGGAGGGAAGAAGATAATACGTTATTGCCTTCCATCACCATGCGCTGTGGTGGATGTTCATGTTAACTTTTATGTACTTGTGTGCCTTGTTGCTTTTTTGGTATGACTGCATGTCAAATCAAATTCCATGTATGTTTTTACATACTTGGCTAATAAATTAATTCCAATTCCAATATGGATGAGGTGGTGACTGTAGTGAATGCTATAACATGAAACACAGACAAGTCATATCGGCACATTGGTAGAGTTGCTGCCTTACAGCACGTACAGCGCCAGAGACCCAGGTTCAATCCCGACTACGGGTGCTGTCTGTATGGAGTTTGTACGTTCTCCACGTGACTGCATGGGTTTTGCCCAAGATCTTCGGTTTCCTTTCACACTCCAAAGATGTACAGGTTGGTAGGTTAATTGGCTTGGAATAAATGTAAATTGTCCTAGAGTGTGTGTTAACGTGCAGTGATCGCTGGTCGTTGGGGACTCGGTGGGCCGAAGGTCTGTTTCCATGCTACATCTCCAAAGTAAACTAAACCATTCAGCTTGCAACGTTAACATTTGGTGTTTAATATTCCAGTTAATTTCCTTCCTCAGCTGAGCACTTACTCAGCAGCAGGAAGGAAACCCCACTCCTTCCCCTTGAATACAGCAATTTTTAAAGAGGTCATTAACATCTTGCTGGTTAGTTGATGATTAATTTCTGCTGCACTGCAGCTATAATTCTGTGAGTGTTCGGTGGTCTCAAGAGTTAGTTAACTTCCATTGTACCACAAGCAATTAAGTGCTCCAGGACATTTTACTGGCACATGAGTATGTTAGCAGGTATTCCCTTTAAAATGCTGCAGGACTGGGACATTGAGTAGAGGGCACATAGATCAGGACAAGCTGGACATTAAAAGTGTTTTGTGGAAAGAGAATCTTTCAGCTGAAAGCCACATCTTCCGGAGCTTTCGTTCAAACTGGCCAAAATTTTCATGACATCTCTACATAGCACCAATGTTCTTCTACTCTGTGTGCAACACCAAGTGCTGGAGTAACTCAGCGGGTCAGGCGGCACCTCTGGAAGACATGGATAGGTGATGTTTCATGCTGGGTTATGCCAACGTTCTATTCTACACAAGATTTTAAGGAGGAGGTTGACAGATTCTTGATTAATAATGGTGTCAAATGTTATGGGGAGAAGGCAGGAGAATGGGTTTGCGAGGGAAAGATAGGTCAGCCATGATTGAATGGCAGAGTAGATTCGATGGGCCGAATGATCTACTTCTGCTCCTATGACTTATGAACTTATTCCAACATCTGCAGTTCCTTCTGTCTCTCTCTTCAACTCTGTATAGTTTTACTTTTAGTAAGTGGCAATGATGATGAACCTTTATGTTGGGGTGAATTGTAGGGGGAACTAACTTGAAATAATAGCAACATCTCATAACTTGCTGGCTTAAGCAACATAAAAGGATGTCACTGAATATCTCTTGTCAGCCAGAACTAACTTCATTTCTTTTGGAATTGGCAGACACACAAGGGGAAGAATGGACGTAGCTTTGTAAGGATTGTAGGTTCCTCGACGTTATATTATGGGCACTATTGACTGCTATTACAACTCCTGGTCAGTGTTATATTTCAAGCTTGTCCTAAGACAAAAGGAACTAGTTTAGTTTAGTCTAGTTTAGTGATACAGCATATAAACATGCATTTCAGCTCACCAAGCCACATTAACCACCGATCACCTGTTCACACTAGTTCCATGTTATCCCACTTTCAAATCCACTCCCTACACATTAGGCACAATTTTACAGAGGCCAATCAACCTACAAACCTTCACGTCTTTGGGAACTGGGGGAAAACCGGTACACCCGAGACAAACCCACGCGGGCGTAGGGCGAACACGCAAACTCCACACGGACAGAACCCGAGGTCAGAAGTGAACCCAGTTCTCCTGCTCTGTGAGGGAGTAGCTCTACCAGCTGCACCACAGGAGTTCAACCAATATCTGCTTGATGTCCATGAACATGCAGCAAATCATACGGATCAGTGTCAGCCATAGTTTAATTTAGTTTAGAGATACAATGCGGAAACAGGCCCTTTGGCCTACCGAGTCCATGCCAACCAGCGATCCCCGCACATTAACAGTATCCTAATTACACTAGGGACAACTTACACTTATACCAAGCCAATTAACCTACAAACCTGTAGTCTTTGTAGTGTGGGAGAAAACCGAAGATATTGGAGAAAACCTACGAAGGTCATGGGGAGAACATACAAACTCCTTACAGACAGCACCCGTAGTCGGAATCGAACCAGGGTCTGCAAGCGCTGTAAGGCAGCAACTATACTGTTGCGCCACTGTGCCGCCCATGCAAAAGTGATGTTTCAACCATTGTGCCAGTTGTATTCAAGCCATAAATAAACGAGTGGTTTCTATCTGCCACAATCCATCCATGACAACATGCTCAATATCTCAGGTAGACAAACATATGGACAGCATGCATTCAATAAAAATCAACAACTTGTGAAACCAATACAAGCAGGCAATTGACATGCTGAATCAGAATTTTAATGAGCTTCACTGCACTAGGACAAATGTAGTTTGTTCATCCTCTAGACACCTAACCCGTCCGTTTTTGCCACAGTGTGCATCTTTTCCAAGGCTATTCTGACAGCATCTCTCTAGCCCCAGACCAGTGTTATCAAGAAAGGCAAGAACAGAAACAAGGAACAACTGTACGGAGTTTGCATGTTCTCCCCGTGACCTACGTGAATTTTCTCCTGGGTCACCGGTTTCCTCTCACACTCCAAAGACGTACAGGTTTGCAGGCTAATTGAAGTGGTATAATTGTAACTTGTCCCGTGTGTGTGTGGGATAGCGTGAGTGTGTTGGGATCGCTGGTTGGTGTGGACTCGGTAGGCCAAAGGGTCTGTTTAGTCATGGTACCTCTAAACTAAACTGAACTAAAACTAATCTAAACTATGTGTCATAACTGCATCTGCTTAAAGAACAGATACACAAGTATAAATATCATTTCTACATGTCAGCATCGCATCAGTTCTAACTGGGGCAGGAACATTGAGAATATCGTGTTATAATGATACAATATACAGGCAAAATTCAATAGAAAGCTCTGAGCCTCTGAACCTCTGAACTCATTCCAAAACCTATGTATTATTTTTGAAAAATGGTTATTAATTTTAACATTGGAAATGCTGTAGAATTTAATTGTTGGCATTAAAACATAATTAACATCTAACAAGATTGAGGCAAATCAGATCAATATTCACAATAACATTTCAAATCCTGGCGCAGAAAACTCATTATAAAAATTAAATCCTACTGCTTACTTTCCAATTGCTCTCGGTATAAATGTCTGCAAAATATATGGGCAATGTCCATAAATGGGAAGGGCAGTCATATTTCAATGCAAACAGCTTGCATTTACCAATATGAACATGCATTTACCAATACAACGATGTGAACATTATCTATATGATCTTTGTTGAAGTCCCAGATATGAAAACTACATTGTTCTTTGAGGCCGATGTATTTGCAATAACCGAAAGACTTTCTTTTAGAATAAAGATGCAGTCAAGTTACTCGGCAAGTTACAAGCAGTGGCATCCGCAAAAATAGCGCCTTGACAGTTAATATTTATGATCACCCTGTCAAGAGAGTCAAGAGTATTTAGTTGTCATCAGCACCAAAACAATACAATTCTTATTTGCAGCAACATAACAGGTCTGTAAACACGGGACTCAACAGAAAACATAATAAAACAAACAAATAAGTGAGAGGGTGGTGAATCTGTGGAATGCATTGCCACAGATGGCTGTGGAGGCCAAGTCAATAGATATTTTTAAGGCAGAGACTGACAGATTCTTGATTAGCAAGGGTGTTCAGGGGCTATGGGGAGAAGGCAGGAGAATGGAGTTGAGAGGAAAAGATAGATCAGCCATGATTGAATGGCGGAGTAGACTTGATGGGCCGGCTGCTCCTAGAACATATGAACTTATGAACTAAAAAAGTTCAATAAATTAAAAAAATAATATCAGTGCAAAAATCTACTATTAGTCCCTCCCTTATTTCATTAGTACTTCCTTATTAGTACTCCCTTCAGTTAAAAAAATCATTATTGATTTAATCCACCCTTGTAGCACAAATATTTTGCATGAGGAATCTGAATAACCAATTACTTTAATGTGGAGGTGGAGGAGTTGACACAAATCTAAATCAGCAAATAAATACTGAAGGATTTGCTCAATGCAAAGGCTAAATGACTCCCCCAGCCTCATCTCAAGTGGTCAATAATGGTCCTTGTTGAAACCGCAGAACTGAATGTTGGAAAGCAAAATAAACATGACAACTATAACCAAAGGGATTGCTGGAAATGGGCCTCAAAGGGATACAGCTGCAGACACTGTATATTAGTCAGAAAGCTTCAAAGTTGCAATGATCGGTGCTGGGAGCTCAGCCATTTATAATCTACACAAGACTAAGTGGGACCCGTTGAGTCCCATGTTCACACAGGAGGGCTGGTCCCCCAATGCAATATTCCACCTCTCCACCATTTCCAATATTGCTGGCCAGTGGGGGGGAGGCTAGTATGGATGTTGTGGGCCGAAGGGACTGGTTTCCAGAGGGCTAGTATGGACATTGTGGGCCGAATGGATTCTTGGGCTGGCAGCTCAGTCACTCAGGCCTGGTGGGCTGGTAGCTCAGTCACTCAGACCTGGTGGGCTGGCAGCTCAGAAACTGCCAGAACTTCTGCCCAAAACAAGTGAGAGACTCTGTGAGAGAGAAGGGTGAGAGGGTGGAGAATCAATTTTAGACATTTTTCATCTTGTTCTGCAGATCACAGCAATGAAGGAGGAAAGTCTATCCTGGCCTGGATCTCACAGGGAGCAAATGAAGGGAGGCAGAAAAATACTGGGGTGAGGTTTAATACTTGCAGGGGGAATACTTACTGATGGGCTGAAGGGACTCCTGGGCTAACACAGGCCTGATTGGCCGAAGGGGCTTTTAAAAAAAATCTGTGAAATCCCAGTGAAAGGCACTTTTTCTGGACTTTTCCTGGCCTGGCACGGGCCTTTTGGGCCAAAATGCTCCTCTTGGGCTAATACGGGCATTTTGAGCAAAATGGACAGGTTTCTCGGCGAATAGGGGCCTTGTGGGCCAAAATTCGTGGTTTCTGGCAGGCAAAACAACTCATTTCATTTTCATTAAGGGCTAACAAATCATTTATTCAAGTACATTGCATACTCACAGTGTTCTGTAGTTTCCCAGCTCAGACAGAGAGTCATGACCTCTCCCTCACCATCTTGCAGACAGACTGAGCCACGCCCACACTTCCGGGTTTTATAGTCCCTCCCCCTCCCACCGGAAGGGATGTGGCCTCCATGGCGGTGATTGACAGGAGAGAGAATCTCAATATTTTTAAAACACTAATAAGTCTTTTAATTTTCATCGATGGGAAAAATCCTCAGGGCTTGCGCAGCGGAGGAGGACTCTGAGTAAGAGGGCCAAAAAATCACAGCCATATGTGGTAGTGTTTTTTCTAAAATCAAAGCACAGTGCAAACAGGAAGTGGTCAAGATGAGACTTTTAATTATATAGATTACAGACTTAGATGAAAAGGGCAAGGTTTAATGTGTCCAAGTTTGAGAAATTCTGGGCAGGTGAACTGTGAGTTGGGACGGAGAGAGGAATAAAATAATGGGGATAAATTAAGTGAATGCGTAAAAAGGTGAAAGGTAATAACATGGAAACAGTAGATCATTATTCTAATTGGAAATACAGTAAAATCAATTTTTCTAAATTAATAAATTAGATTTTTACAAAGAGTTTAGAGTGTTGTCACAAACACTACAAGTTCATGTGTAACTACAACAAGGAACTAACAGATGATACAATGGCCTCTAATGTAAACATGATTACAACTGTATAGTGCTCTGGTGAGTAACAGGTCTCATGTCCTGTGTCAAAATCTTCTTCACAGGCTTTGAGGATGGCTTGCTTTCAGTGGTTAGGCACTATCATTGGAAAATATATGTTGTCAAACTGGCTTATGTCATTCAAAAAGTGACTGGATAAGGACTTGAAGGGCTAGAGTTACTTGGACTACAGGGAGAGCATGGGTGAAATTGACTAGTTGCATTGGTCTTACATAGAGTCAGTGCAGACTTGGCAAGCTTAGGTGCCTCTTTCCCTATTGTAACCATTCTGCAAGTCAAACTGAACCTTGAAGAAGAGGGCGAGTTACTATCCAAATTAATAAGAGATGGAGCTTATCAACCAGCCCATTTATGGCGTTTAAATGAACATTTGCAAACAGCTCCAGATGAGGGGGTCAGAGTGGTGCCCATAACATGACAAGGGAGGTTTGACCAATATTTCCAAAGGTGAGAGACAGGAAGACCCTACATTACTCTGCATTGCGACACATTACTTGAAGAACCTTAAGGATCCAAGGATCCTGAAGAAGAGATAGCAACGGGCTATGGTGTAGATACTACTTCCTCCAGCTACGAGAGCTATCATGTTATGATTTTGTATTATAATAATCGTGTAAAAACAGTACTTGCAATACCTCCTCTTACTTTCTTATATCTGCAGGATGAATCTGTGCAAAGATTTTCTTTTCCATGAGAGTGGATGTGGTTGAGGTGCAGAAATAATCTCACAAACAAGAGAAAATACACACCGTACCCTTCCATATCTCTCTGTCTCCCTCTTCCCTGACTCTCAGAATGAAGAAGGGTCTCAACCCGAAACGTCACCCATTCCTTCTCTCCAGAGATGCTGCCTGTCCCGCTAGTTACTCCAGCACTTTGCGTCTATCTAAAAATACAGACCCAACAGTTTCCTGTTGAGTATTCCATTTAGTTATCCCTACATACCGAACAATAATGTAGTTAACAGGAGGAAGTTAAATTGCAAGGTGATTATTGCACTACTTTAATATGTGCATACTGTCAGAAATATGTTTTCATCAGACCCTTTGGTGTATTTATGTGATAGGGAGAAGAATTTTCAGATCATGCCCTCAGATCCTGTTAGCAAAGAAAAACAGCAAATGAATATTTCAACATGTTATTACAATTTTAACCCTGTGTTCATCACACACGAGTTTTAGAGATTATCATATTTCTACCCAAATTATTTCCATTAAAAACTGGTAACATTGATGCTGCATTATATAAATAGTAATTTTGGATGGCAGTGGAAAAATAAATTATACCTTATAGGAACATTAATTTAATCAATTTAAAGGAATGAGTGGAATTGAAATTCACCCCTGGTCCTGCACATATATTTATGCAAATGACAAATTTATTGGTTAAAACAAAATATGCTAATTGTTTACAAAGATAAGTGACATATATCATTTTGTTCAGCACTCTATGTCCTACTATCATGACCTCTCTCGCTGCGCAGTGAAAATATTTCAGCATGCTGTTGGAGGACATTGAGAGAATCATTCACACAGGGTTCTTAGGTCAAACAGATCGATCTTTCGTCAGATGAAGGGAGAGTGAGACCCACTCACTCTATCGGTGTGGTCCGCACACTCTCACCAATTATAAAATGTGTGGCAGTTTTATACGCAGTTACAAAAAGGCACGGCATCTTCATTGATGTACGGATGTTCAGTAATCACTTCATGACCAAGCCAATATGAGAAAGAATGTGATAAAAACCCTTCTGACGTCACTGCCCCTTCGTGATCTTCACATGACTCACAGACCCTGTGTTTTAAAGATCCCTTTGTTTATTTACGGCCTGGGTTACAAGAGTGATTGACCAGGAGTAGGTCTATCATCTTCATTGATATTTTTACATTTCAATGTTTCTCATCTCCTATTCTATTAATTTATTATCATTATCGCTGCATTTTCCTGAGACTTCTGAACATACAAATTGGTCCCAGTCCGACAAGCCAGTTCTGACTTACTTGGAGCAGCAGGGATATTGTTTGTCACACAATGCAGTGACCTAGGCTGCAGGTTATATTGTAGTTTATAAAATGCACCATAACCTGCAGGGCTAAATTACCACGTCTGTGCATTGTACCACTTCAATGCATTGATTGTTTTGTAAAGTCACATGTCACCTTGATCAACTCAAGGCTGGTTAGTTCTGTCAAAGATTTGCAAATAGATTTTCATCTTCAATGTATTTGCAGGTTTCTGGAGCCTGAGTGTACTGCAAATCTTCACAAGCAGAGAAGAAAATTGAATAAATTGCACAGGGTTAGCGAATCTCGAATTTCCTTCCATCAGCTGAAATCAGGACAAATCAGCAAGGACTCTTCCTCCTTGATAACCATTAGCACAAAAGCACCTCAGTCCCCTATTTACACACTCTATATCCATGACTGTGTAGCTGGACACATTCCCATGCCTTCTTTAAATTCACCAACAATACCTCCTTTCATAGGTTCATATGTTCTAGGAGCTGAATTAGGCCATTCGGCCCATCGTCTACTCCTCCATTCAATCATGGTTGATCTATCTTTCCCTCACAACCCCATTCTTCTGCCTTCTCCCCATAACCCCTGACATCTGTACAAATGAAGAATCTGTCAATCGCCTTTGATGGATGGTAATGATGAGCTAGATTATAGGAGGGAAATTGAAAATCTGAATGACAGGTGCCAGAATAACAATCTTGCTCTCAACATCAACAGGACCAAGAAACTGACTGTTGACTTTAGAAGGTGAAAACAAAGGATCTAGAAACCTATCTTCATTGATGAGTGAGCAGTGCAGATAATCAAAAATATCAAGTTCCTGTGTGTGGAGATCTTTGAAAATCTGTCCTGGAACCAACATATTGATGCAACTGGAAAGAAGTCTGATCAACTCCTTTACTTCTGAGAATCAGTATATTGACGAATACCCTCTTGAACATCTGCAGGTGTACGGTAAGGAGCATATTGATCGGTTACATCACAGCCCGGTTCAACAACTCAAACGCACAGGAATAAAGGGGATTACAGAGAGTAATAGACACATCCCGATCAATCTCAAGTGCTCACCTCTCCACCAACAAAGGGATCAATAAGAAGTGCAGCCAACATCATCAAAGACCCACATCACCCCGGCCACATATAGCTCACAAATAGCTTCTTCCCAACAACAATAGTTTTTGAACACTAGTCAACACTAACCTCATCTATGAACTTCTATGGAATGTCTCAGGTTGCAGTAAGGACCTTTGGGGGGGGGGGGATTGCACCATTATTATGGTTATTAATTTATAGATGTTATGTTTATTATATGTTATCTATGTGTATTGTGTTTACAGGCCTGTTATGCTGCTGCAAGTAAGAATTTAATGTTCCATGGACAATTACTCGTGACTCTTGACTTTTGTCTCTTAAAGTGAATATTGGATAGGCTTTTGAAAAATGGATGATGCTCCCAGCATTAAAAAAATCAAATCGATTTATATCCTTGTAAAACAAAGTCTCTGTATCCAAATACTTCCCCCATTTGTGATAAATGTCTATCCCAAAATGCAACTATAACACACTCTTTTGTTTCCTGCATAAAACTTTATAAATTCTGGAGTGATATTTTTGAAATATTTACAAAATTATAAAAACGGAACCTAATACTGAAATTATTATATTTGGAGTAATGGAAGATGGGAACAAATTGAATTCATCTCAAATTTTTTTTTTTTAAATTATGGGTTAGTAACTGCAAAAAAACATACTTAAATTTTGGAAAAATACACCCATACCAACGCTTAAAATGTGGATTTCAAACATGTTGGACACCGCACATCTTGAGGAAATGCGATTCCTCCTAATAGATAAATCAGACCAATTCTTAACGAGTTGGTCTCCATTTGTCGATTTTTTGGAAGCATATGGTGCAACGGAATCGTAGAAGTTAACTGTTTCAGGACTGGGTGGGGGATGGTCAAGAATATAGATAACGATCTCCTTAATCTCTTACTTTCTACTCTTTCTCTTTCTATCTTCTTTTCTTCATTTTTCTTCTTTCACCTTTTTTTCCTTTTCACACACTATATATCACACGTTTTTCTATCTTTTATTATCTATTCTCTCTTTTTCTTGTAACATGTCAATATATATTAGGCACCTTGGTGCCATATTCCTGTACTTACTTCTAATTTAAAAAAAAAAAAAAAAAAAAAAAAAAAAAAAGTCTCTGTTAGATGTTAAAGTCGCCTGGTTGTCAGGGCATGCATGTAAATTGCCAGTGCAATGTGGTCTCCGAAAAGATTATTCCTGGAAGGTCTGGAAGTCATTGTATGTGCTCATCTCTCAACAATCATTTTCTTGGTCTTGTTAACATTGAGAGCAAGATTGTTATTGTGGCTCCATTCAATCATATTTTCAATCTCCCTCCTGTACTCATATCCACCGGGTGGCGCCATCAGCGATGGCAGCCTCGCCAACGGTGTGTCTGTTTTTTATTCTTTTTTGTTATTTTTAGTGTGTCTTAAAAGTTTGTGTTAATGTTCTCTGGCTTGTTTTATGTGGGGGGTGGGGGAGGGGGTCGGGGGAAACATTTTTCAATCTCTTACCTTGCCGGAGATGCAATTGTTTTCCGGATCGTATCTCCGGTCGCTCTGCGGCCTAACATCATGGAGCTGGAGGCCTTGCTCGGGATTATATAATTCAACCTTTTTTTTTTCCACCCGCTGTGAATGCCAGCATTTATTCTTCACCCCCACTTGTCCCTGAAATAAGGATTCAATTAAATGCCAAACTCGTCGGTTATATAAAGGTCAGACTAGTTCAGGATGACAGATTTTCTTCCTTGAGCACATGTGAACAGGTATGTTTTCATGTATATATATGTATAATATATATTCACAAATTGTTGATCTGTTTGGGATATTAAAAGATGTAGGCTGCACTATGTATGGACATATTTGAACTTTCTGAGATATATAAACCCTGTGTGCAATTTTCACCTTCATTACTTGGGTAGTAAACTTGGAAACCATGTTACCTTTCCATATGATGGTCAATGGAGCAGGAGCCACATAAAACAAAACATATGGAGCAGGTACAGCAGGCAGTGAAGAAAGCTAATGGAATGTTGGCCTTCATAACAAGAGGATTTCGGTATAGGAGTAAAGAGGTTCTTCTGCACTTGTATCGGGCTCTGGTGAGGCCACACCTGGAGTATTGTGTCCAGTTTTGGTCTCCGAATTTGACGAAGGACATCCTTGTGATTTAAGCAGTGCAGCGTAGGTTCACGAGATTGATCCCTGGGATGGCGGGACTGTCATATGAGGAAAGATTGAAAAGACTAGGCTTGTATTCACTGGAGTTTAGAAGGATGAGGGGGTTCTTATAGAAACATATACAATTATAAAAGGACTGGACAAGCTAGATGCAGGAAAAATGTTTCCAATGTTGGGCGAGTCCAGAACCAGGGATTACAGTCTTAGAATAAAGAGGAAGCCATTTAAGACTGAGGTGAGATAAAACCTTTTCACCCAGAGAGTTGTGAATTTGTGGAATTCCCTGCCACAGAGGGAAGTGGAGGTCAAGTCACTGAATGGATTTAAGAGAGAGTTAGATAGAGCTCTAGGGGCTAGTGGTATCAAGGGATATGGGGAGAAGGCAGGCACGGGTTATTAATTGGGGACGATCAGCCATGATCACAATGAATGGCGGTGCTGGCTCGAAGGGTTGAGTGGCCTCCTCCTGCACCTATTTTCTATGTTTCTATATATAATAGAAAGTTTTTTGTTTTTTTTGTTTTTGTTTTTGTTTGTTTGAAAAGGCACTATTCAAACGAATTTCCAGTTAAATTAAATAATAATAAAATAATTAGGGAGAAGGCAATTCTGGATATAGTGTTAATGTACGCAAAAACAACTTCTATTTGAAATTATCAGATATTTCTCAGAATATGGGAAAGATATTGCTCACGTGCATCTATATGGACTAAAATGAAAAAAGGTACTGTAGTAAGAAAATACTTAATGATGACGATGCCTTATTTATTTATTTATTTGTTTATTTGTTTCCATTGGCACTGTTTTAGGCTTTTCTGCACACTCTTCTATGCCTGGCAATATCTACGTAATATGCAGTCCCCTGGATATTTGCTGCTGTATTGTGATTTATATAGATTACCTTTTCCATGTATCTTTTCTCACAGCACTGCTGCTGCCAACAGTGTTCACCGTGGGAGCCCCATTGGGCTTTCTAATGGCAGTGATGAATTTGGAAGGAGCACGAGGAGTTCATGCAGAAGGAACAGAGGCAGATGCGATCAGACCCTAAGAATCTGGCTCCCACTCAGACTCGTCCCAGGATCTAAGGCTTCACACTCAGGTGCACCTACTTGGGGATATTGGATGATGTCTCCTTCATCAATTACACCTCCTGCTGTATATTGTCACAGAGCTATGCTGTCTCTGCAAACCCAGTCTCCAGGCAAGATCCATCATAGCCGCATCCCGCTTTAACTATGAACACTCTATAGCTGAAACGCAAGCAACAACCACAACTTTTGAGATGAAGAACCACCATTGTTATAACAGGCAGAGACAGGATATGCATGTATCCCTCAATTACTGAAGGGGTTAGTACGGCAGAAGATATACAGTAATAAACAGAAATTAAACAAAAAATGCAGAAAAAGCACAGCAGGTTAGTCCTCATTTGTGAGGAGAAAAACAGAGCTAATTTTTCACATGGAATATCTTTTTCAGATTTCCAGCATTGACAGTCTCTTTTGATTTTCAATTACAGTCAACTTTTGCATTTCACGGGGATGATAAGAAAATAAGTAAGAAGCTAAGAAGAAACTAAACTGAGTCTGAAGAACGGTCCTGACCCGAAACATCACCCATCCTATTACTCCAGAGATGCTGCCTGGCCCTTACTTCAGCACTTTGGGTCTATCATAAGAAGCTAATCAACCTCCTCCCAGTAAGGATGTAGTAAATCAAAACCAAGTGGCTCTTGTTTTGACAAGCTGCAGCGTGCAAACTCAAACTTAGTTGTTGATGACAGAGTGCAGAAGCTCAAGAGTTTTTCCCCCATTTTAAGTAGCATATTTATTTCACTGATTCCTTCATTAACCCGAACAAAAAAACAATTAAATGTTATGGGTTTTCATGGAACAGGTTTACAGGTCTGTTCCCATGTTGCATTGTTCTATGTTTTATGTAAAGTAAACATCAGGATATTTAAGCCTGCATTCATATACGTTTACAGCCGTCTCCTTGCTTCTCCTCACTTGTTTCTTCAGGTGTTACTCCCAAGGGTTTTTTTTTTAGAGATACAGCTCGGAAACAGGCCCTTCTTCAGCCCACCAGGTCCGCGCCGACCAGCGATCCCCGCATATTAACATTATCCTACACACTCTAGGGACAATTTTTACATTTGCCAAGCCAATTAAACAACAAACTTGTACATCTTTGGAGTGTGGGAGGAAACCGAAGATCGTGGAGAAAACCCCACGCAGGTCACGGGAAGAACGTACAAACTCCGTACATACAGCACCCATAGTCGGGATCGAACCTGGGTCTCTGGCACTGCAAGCGCTATAAGGCAGAAACTCTACCTCTGCGCCACCATTCCGCCCTGTTCTCTAACCTGAGTTGAAAACTTAAATTAGCTTCTGTTTAAGTGCCATTAATTAACTTGGGGTGGCACAGTGGTGCAGTAGTAGAGTTGCAGCACCAGAGACCTGGGTTTGATTCTGTCTACAGGTGCTCTCTGTACAGAGTTTGTATGTGGCTGCGTGGGTTTGCTTTGGGTGCTCTGGTTTACTCCCACATTCCAATGATGTGCATGTTTGAGGGTTAATTGGCTTCTGTAAATTGCCCCTTGTGTGTGAGACCCGAAACTGGCATAACATAGAACTAGAGTACTGATGATCGGCAGAGACTCAGTGGACCTCAAAACTAAAATCAGCCTTCCTTGTATAGGATTCCAATGTGAGTGCAAGTAGAGTACAAACAGTAATAAGCTTGATAGTAGATTTAGATAGAACATGTTTCCCTTGGTCCAGCTTCTGCCATTCGCATCACCCGCTGAGAATTTGCACATGTTCGCACTAGGGAGTTCAAATGCAACAAAACACTAGTTTTAGTGTATCAAGCCACAGAGGTACTTCCCATGTGCATTTTCTTTAACATTTTCCTCAACTTGTTTGAAGTAGGTGACAGAATGATAGGGCACCGGGGACAGCAGTTAACTAGTGCTTTGTGACACATGAGTACACAGTCAGGCTACGTTGTGAAATACTAATTGTCCAATTCTGGCTGACAGGAAGACTACTCATATTGTAAGGCATTCACTCTCCAAGTTAAAACTATTGTTTTACATCACCATAGTCTTAATTACACAACAATACTTCATGCAAATTATGTAAACATTTCATTTAAACGATGAATAAACCATATAAAAAGTTCAGTTCAGAATTGCTGAGATCAAAAAATCCCCCTTCACAACTTTCCCTCTCCAACCTATTATTTTGAGGAGAAGCTGGTTCTGTTTGAAGCTCATGATTGAACCTGCTGATGTATAACTCTGCTCTCAGCTGCCAAGCTGTATTGAATCCTTCTTCGCCCGACCAATACCCATCTTAACTTCCATCCTTGGTTGTCCATTACTTTTCTTTAAATTGTTACAGTGCTGCTTGAGCACCTCTCCATCAACTGCTGCAGAGACACCAGGTTGACGTTCATTGAATTACTCCATCACCAGAATCACTGCCATGGTCTTGGAAGAATGCAGAGATTCCATCTCACTAACTCTCCAAATCCTTTATCTCTCATTTCCCCCTCCCCTGACTCTCAGTCTGAAGAAGGGTCTTGACCTGAATCATCACCTATTCCTTTTCTCCAGGGATGCTGCCTGTCCCGCTGAATTACTCCAGCTTTTTGCATCTATCTTCAGTTTAAACCAGCATCTGCAGTTCCTTCCTACACTTAAAATAGCTCCGATAGCCCTTGGACGGAGGATAAAACTGAAGGATGGACCTTCGTCTTCTGTCAATGCTGTCAATGATTTTCAGACCTTAGAGATGTCTCTGACATAATTAAAAATAGTTTAAA
This sequence comes from Malacoraja senta, assembly GCA_038087875.1. Classification (NCBI taxonomy): domain Eukaryota; kingdom Metazoa; phylum Chordata; class Chondrichthyes; order Rajiformes; family Rajidae; genus Malacoraja; species Malacoraja senta. The sequence continues at coordinate 13,715,912 of CM075979.1, read as the reverse complement.
AGAAAATAAACCCAAACTATTTTTTTTTCATGAAGACAGCTGACCATCTTTTACTTCTAAATCCTTGTCCTACAAACTCCATTAAAATTAACATGGCCTTGGATTGACACAGAATCTGAGGAGATTCTTGAGTGCAATGATAGATTGCACACCATATGGAGTTCAGTGGTAGTGAACTGACAGCTCTAGCTTTCCAAGTGTGCTTCCAAGTGCATCTGCTGTTCCAGGTGTCAACGTCTCTACATTGGCGAGACCAAGCACAGGCTCGACGATCGTTTCGCTGAACGCCTCCGCTCAGTCCGCATTAACCAAGCTGATCTCCCGGTGGCCCAGCACTTCAACTCCCCCTCCCATTCCCAATCTGACCTTTCTGTCCTGGTCCTCCTCCATTGTCAGAGTGAGGCCTAGCGCAAATTGGAGGAACAGCACCTCATATTTCGCTTGACTTCTCTAACTTCAGGTAGCCCTTGCTTTCTCTTTCCATCCCCTCCCCCTTCCCATTTCTCCCACTAGTCTTACTGTCTCCGCCTACATTCTTTCTCTGTCCTGCCCCTCCCCTCCCCTGACATCTGTCTGAAGAAAGGTCTCGACCCAAAATGTCACCAATTCCTTCTCTCCATAGATGCTGCCTCACTTGCTGAGTTACTCCAGCATTTTGTGTCTACTTTCCAAGTGTGTTTGTCAGTCCCAAACTCACAATAAGTCACCGTCCTGTAACTCTAGGGCTTATTTTGTTGTTGGTTCCACAGAGATGCAAGTCGGTGTGATTTAGTACAAGAGTGTGGTGAGATGAGTTCCTCCTAGCAACTCCGCATAAGTACAGGGGTTATAGATTATCTCATAGATTTAATTTTATTAAGTTTAGAGATACAGCGTGGAAATAGGCCCTTCGCCCCACCAATTCATCCCCGCACATTAACACAATCCTATAAACACAAGGGATAATTTACAATTATACCAAGTCAATTAACATACAAATTTGTACGTCTTTGGAATGTGGGTGGAAACCGGTGAAAATAGAGAAAACCTACACAGGTCGTAGGGAGAATGTACAATCTCTGCACATGGGTCGCTGGTGCTGTATGGCAGCAACTCTACCAATGCTATTTCTGAAGTTTGCAATATCAGTTGTAACACAGGATATTACTACTGATGAAAGCACATTGAGGATCAAAACATGCAGCCAAAAATTATGTTTTTTTCTGCCAATTGCAAGAACTTAGTAGATTGTTTTTCGTGAGGTAATTTTTCCCTTTAAACATTTTAGCTTTTTGATTAAATAATCTCCAATGGTAGCTGACAGATGGTTTAATTCTTGTTTTGATTGAAAGTAAATCTTCACTACCATCTCTTTCCCTCATTGTTTCATCAAGTTTGAAGATAACATCTGGCAAGCAGAAAGCAAACATTGGCAGAGCAAGAAAGAATGAGAATGCCAGAGGTATAGATGTCGACCAGCAAAGGGGATAAAGCGACATCAAAAACAGGGATATTAGTTTAGTTTAAAAATACAGCACGGAAACAGGCCCTTTGGACCATGAAGTCCACGACAACCATCATTAACGTTAGGTCGGAGTGGGAGACGAAAAGCAGGCACGTGGTTTGGTTGGATCAAATTGAGTACCAAATAAAAAGGCAAGTTGTAGCGGAGCGACCTATATGGAGCAGCCATGGTGGGAGAGAGGCTGTGTAGAGGGCAAGTGTGAGCCTTAGGCGGGGAGTCTGAGAAGAGGGGATAGGAGGTAAAAATAAAGTATGTTATACTTGTTGTGTGTGCTTCTTATGCTTTGTGTTTCTTGTTTCAGTGCAGTAGTGATGGCAGGTAGAATGGTGCAATGCTCTTCCTGCAACATATTGGGAAGTCAGGGGAACTGTCTGTATCCCCGATGACTAAACCTGCAGTAATTGTGCCCAGGTGCAGCTCTGCACAGGCCACATTAGGGAATTGGAGCTGTAGCTGGATGACATAAGGATCATCTGGTAAAAAGGAGGGCTTCCGGAATAAGATTTATAGTGAGGTGATCATGCCTAAGGTCTAGTAAGAGAGTAGGTGGATGACCACTAAGAAGGGCAGTAGGCAGAATGTGCATCTGACCCCTATGGCCATTCCCCTTCAACAGAGGTATACAGTTTTGGATACTGTTGATGGGACAAAAAAACAACCAGAAAAGCCAAGGTTTCAGACGGTCTAAAAAAGAAGACACATATGTAGGGGGGATCAATCTGAAGAATCAGCCAGAAGAAGGATCCCAACCCGAAATGTCACCTATCCATGTTCTTCAAATTTGCTGCCTGATCTGCGTGTTACTCCAGCAGTTAGTGTATTTTTTTCTGTCCCTGCGTTCACTTTCCAGCTCAATCCAAAACTTCATTAACCATACCTCAGTCCACCTGATCAAGATCCTGCTTCAGTTTTTGATAAACTTTCTCACGATCTACGATGCCACCCACTTTCGTGTCATCTGCAAACTTACGTATCATGCCTTGTACATTTTCATCCAAATCACAAACAGAAATGGGCCCAGCACTGACACCCGAGGCACATCACGAGCAAACCAGCATCTGCAGTTCCTTGTTTCTTCTATCAGATAGTCTAAAGTAGTATGAAAACATTATTCAGATTTTATAACTGTTAATCTCACACAATCATAAGATCAAATGTTTGCATTTGTAAATCTGTGTTTTTCCATTCTTGAAACAAGGAATTGTATCGGTCAACTTTCATATTCTGGTGATGAATTCATATTTCATAGGCTACAACCATATAAAAGGGAAAGATTTCATGCATGCACCTAATCGATTAATTCTCTGTATCTAGTTATTCTTTGTTGGATGATGTAGAAGGGCGTTTGGAGAGCATCACTGCCTTTAAATATACCAAAGCTGCGTACAGTACATACTTGTGCGTCCATTATGGACTGCAGCATACTTTTAACAACCTTTCCCACGCGTCACCCGTTTCTGTATAAAGAACTGCTGAAGATAATGAGAATGAGCCTCGTTAGCCGTGACAATAGGAAGTCCCGCTCTCAGATTTAAAAGCCATGCCGGTGAGGAAAGCCTTAATAGAACATCCCAGTCTGATGACTTTCTGAAACCAAAGAGTACATCTATATATATATCCACTATCCATCACTATTAAAATCTTGAAAGGTGCATGCAATAATTTTAGAGAGAGGGAATTTGTCTATTTTTTTTGTGTTCAATTCTTATGCCCCTGGCTTTCCCTCATGCTCATTTCTAGTGACCTCATTAGTATCTACTAAAGATAGGATGTGATAAAAGAATGAAGATAATCTCTGAAGATTACTAATAGGTAGACTGGTGCTTCCGCACAAGAACACAACATTTGTTCTGTTTACTAGGACATTTCGTGGTAAAATCATCGGCAAAGGTATCGCAAAATGTCAGTCTCCATTCATTCATTTAAACGTGTACAAAGCACATCGAACATTACAGCCAAGGAACGAGCCCTTCGGTGTCTGTGGGTGTTGACCTTCACGCCGATTTAAATTACTCATCTGCCTGCACATGGTCTATACCTTCCTGATGGATCCAAGATGGCGGCGCACATAGTCGCAGCGGCCCCTCGGGAGATAGTCGGAGCGTTAAAAAATGAGTTGTGTGTCTTGTCCAGTCTGTCCAAGATATATGTACAGTAGGAACATGCTCCTAAACATCGGGGCTAACCACAGCAGCAGGACGGGCGCGTTTTGGTGCGATTTAGGAAAAATACGCCGTTATGAACTACTACCAACGGCAGCAAAGTCAACGGCTGCAAAGTCAAATTCAAAGTCGGCTGCAAAGTCAACGGCTGCAAAGTCAACGGCAGCAAATTCAAATACAAAGTCGGCTGCAAAGTCAACGGCAGCAATGTCAACGGCAGCAAATTCAAATTCAAAGTCGGCTGCAAAGTCAACGGCTGCAAAGTCAACGGCGGCAAATTCAAATTCAAAGTCGGCTGCAAAGTCAACGGCTGCAAAGTCAACGGCGGCAAATTCAAATTCAAAGTCAACGGTTGCAAAGTCAACGGCTGCAAAGTCAACGGCTGCAAAGTCAAATTCAAAGTCAAACATAACGGCCACAGAAAGTAGGAACATGCTCCTAAACATCGGGGCTAACCACAGCAGCAGTACGGGCGCGTTTTGGTGCGACTTAGACAAAATACGCCGTTATGGACTACTACTACTGGCTGCGAAGTCAAACACACTGGCCACAGAAAGGTATACAAACGGAGAGTGGAGGCAGGAGAGGAGAGAGAGGAGAGAGAGGAGGAGGAGACGCAAGCGGTGCGAGAGGAGGCAGAAACGGGGTAAAAGAGCAGGATCTTACACGAGGTGGAGACGGGGGAAAAGAGCAGGCATCTGCGCCAGGCTAACATCTAACCCCACCCGACCTGCAGTGCCCTCGCTTCTCCTCTCTAATGTACGCTCCCTGGACAACAAACTTGATGAACTGCGTCTTCTCATAACAACATACAGGGACATTAGAGACTGCTGTGTGTTTGTTTTCACGGAATCATGGCTCCAAGGTAATGTCCCAGACACAGCAATACAGCTGGAGGGAATGATATCGTTCCGTGCGGACAGAGAAGCAGCTGGCTCCGGTAAGAGCCGAGGTGGAGGCCTGTGCTTGTACATAAACAAGGACTGGTGGGTGAACGCTATGATAGCTGGGAAACACTGCTCTCCGCTGATAGAATTCCTCATCGTGAAATGTCGGCCTTTCTATCTGCCAAGGGAATTCTCCGTTGTTTTCGTTGTGGCTGTATATGTTGCTCTAAGTGATAATGTAAATTCTAAGGCCAACGAATCACTGGGAGCTCTGCATGACGCCATCAGTGAGTTCCAGACCAAACATCCTGATAGCTTCATTGTGGTGGCCGGGGATTTTAATCACACCAGCCTTAAGACGGTGCTCCCAAAATTCAAGCAATATGTGGATTTTGAGACCAGGGGAGAGAACATCTTGGACTTGGTTTACACCAACACCCCAGAGGCTTACAAGGCAGCCCCACACCCTCACCTGGGCCACTCGGACCACATTTCAGTGTTTTTAACACCAGCCTACAGACCTCGGCAGAAACAAGTCAGAGCGGAGAGAAAACACACCAGGGTCTGGCCAGAGGGAGCAGCCTCAGCACTGCAGGATAGCTTCCTGCACACTGACTGGGATGTGTTCAGGACAGCGGCATCCTATGACGACCTCATCAACATCGAGGAGTACGCAGAGACTGTAACCAGCTACATTGCCAAGTGCACCGAGGATGTCACCATCATGAAAACCTTCACTGCACGTGGTAACAAAAAGCCATGGATGACAGCAGAGGTACGCTCACTGCTGAGGGCTCGTGATGAAGCCTACAGAGCCGGTAACACATCTGCTCTTCGATCTAGCAGGACTGCACTGGAAAAAGGAATCAGGGCAGCGAAACGTGCCTACGCGGGAAAAAATCCAGGGACACCTCTGTGACACAGGAGACACCAGGAGGATGTGGAAGGGAATCCAAACACTGACGGGGTACAGGGCAAGGCAGCAGGTAACTGACACGGATTCTTCTCTCCCAGATGAACTAAACAACTTCTTCACTCGTTTTGATGCAGCAAACACCACACCCAAGGGGAGAGCCAGTCCCTGCATACAAACCGACCAGCCAGTCCTGACCATAGACCCTATGGACACACGGAGAATCCTGTCTAAGGTCAACCCGTGGAAAGCAGTCGGACCCGATAACATCCCAGGACGTGTGCTTAAGGAATGTGCTGAGGAGTTAGCATATGTGCTAACGGACATCTATAACATCTCCCTCAGTCAAGCCATTGTCCCCACATGCCTCAAAACGAGTACAATTATCCCAATAGCGAAGAAACCAGTTGTGGCCTGCCTAAATGATTACCGCCCTGTCGACCTGACCCCAATAATGATGAAGTGTTTTGAACGCCTGGTGAAACCCTACATTACTGCCAGCCTCCCCTCATCGTTAGACTCCCTCCAGTTTGCCTATCGCCCCAACCGTTCTACAGAGGACGCCATCTCTACCACGCTGTACACAGTGCTCACGCATCTGGAAAAAAGTAACACATACGCCAGTATCCTGTACATTGACTTCAGCTCTGCGTTCAACACCATCATCCCACAGAGACTTGTGGAGAAACTAACCCTGCTGGGCCTCAACACCACCCTGTGTCACTGGATCTTGGACTTTCTGACAGAGAGACCGCAGTCAGTCCGTGTGGGCAAGAACACTTCAGGCTCGATCACGCTGAGCACCGGCTCACCTCAAGGCTGTGTGCTCAGCCCGCTGTTGTTCACATTGCTCACACATGACTGTGCGGCCAGATTCAGGGACAATATGATCATAAAATTCGCGGATGACACAACAGTGGCGGGACTCATCAGCGGAGATGATGAATCAATGTACAGGGAGGAAGTAAAACAACTAGTGGACTGGTGCGGCAAAAATAATCTAGAACTAAATGTGGAAAAAACAAAGGAGATGGTTGTCGACTTCAGGAGGGCGCAGCCAAAACATGCACCCCTTAACATCAGTGGCGCCACAGTGGAGAGAGTGGAGAGCATAAAGTTCCTCGGGGTGCAAATTACAGACAGCCTCACCTGGTCCAGAAACACCACTGGGACCGTCAAAAGGGCCCATCAGCGACTGCACTTCCTGAGGAAACTAAAACAGGCCTCACTCCCCACCAACATCCTCAGGACTTTCTACAGGGGTACGGTGGAGTCTGTACTCACGTACTGTTTAAATACGTGGTACTCAACCTGCAACTGCTCGGACAGGAAGGCTCTGCAGAGGGTAGTGAGGGGAGCAGAGAAGATCATTGGCGTCTCCCTACCGTCGGTACAAGAACTGTTCCTGAGCCGCTGTCGGAAAAAAGCCCAGAAAATTGCCAAGGACAAAATGCACCCCCTCCACATACACCTGGATCTCCTGCCATCAGGCAAGAGATATCGCAGCATCAAAGCCCGGACTACAAGACTGCTAAACAGCTTCCTGCCATATGCTGTGAGGCTGCTAAACAGCCACTCTGTACTCAGTCACCTGATTCTGCGGCTTGGCACGGACACTATAATAACTGGCACTGGCCACTTCAATAACTGGCACTGGCCACTCAAATCAGCCACCCCGGACATGTTTATGATTGGTCTTACTGTATTTTAACGTTGTTTGTATCTATTTTAACTTATACTGTTCCATCAGGGACTGGATTGTTTTAGTGTTGTTATTATTATTATTATTATGTGTGAAATGTTTTAAACGTCATGTGCGATGCTCCGGTATTCCCTGGGAAACGTCTTTTCGTTTTGCACTGCACAACTGTTGCTTGCAAGATGACAATAAAGGAATTGAATTGAATTGAATTCACGTGTCTGTACAAATGCCTCTTACATAGTGTCTCCTTATCAGTTTTCACCATTTCCCCCAGCAGCATGTACCAGGCACTGATGATGTTCTATGAAAAAAACTTGCTTTGTAATTCTCCTTGAAACAATTCCCCTTTCACCTCTATATTTGACATTTCCACCCTGGGAAAACAACCCTGATTATTGACACTGTTTATGCCTCTCACTAATTTATATATTTTTATCAAGTCTCCCATTAGCCTCTGATGAGGAAGCAATAAAAGTTTGTCTGACCTCTCCAGAAAGCTAATGTTTTCTAATCCCGGCAATATCTTGGTAACTTCTGCATCTTCTCCATAGCTTCCACATTCTTCCTGTAATGCAGGGACCAGAACTGCACACAATTATCTAAAGGTGGTCTAAAGAAAGCTTTATACAACTTCGACAAGGCTTCCCGACTTTTATGTGCAGGAAGGAACAGCAGATGCTGGATTATACTGAAGATAGACACAAAATGCTGGAGTGACTCATGGGTCAGGCAGCATCTATACCGAGTCTGAAGGAGAGTTCCCACCCGAAATATCACCTGTTCCTTTTCTCCAGAGCTGCTGCCTGACCCGCTGAGTTACTTCAGCATTTTGTGTCTATCGTCCCAACTTTTATACTCAACAATCCAACCAATGAAGGCAAACATGCTGTGTATCGATTTAACCATCCTACCTACTGGTGTTGTCACTTTCAGGGTGCTATGAACTTATACTCCAAGAACCCTCTGCACATCAATGCTCCTGAGAGCCTTGCCATTTATTATATACATTCCTCTTACATGTGTTCACTCAATGTGCATCATTTCACATTTGTCAGAATTAAACTCCATCTCCCATTTCTCTGCCCATATTTTCAATTGGCTTACATCCTGCTGAATCCTTTGACACCCACCCTCCCTCTCCTTAACTTCAACAATTCTTCTGTACCCTGCAAACTTACCAATCAACCCACCTACACTTTCATTCTGGAATGTTGCAGAAATGTTCTTTAAATCAGCACTGCTATAAACGACTCCCTTTGTAGTTTCCATGTACTACACCTGGGCAAAAATGTTTCTCTTAGAACCCTCAGAAAGGCATTCTCCTCTCGTGCTATTGAAATTTTCAAGCTAAAAAAGGCTGAAAACTGTGGAATAGGTAGCGACAACATGAATTTTTGGCTTAAACATATAATATGTATTTCAATATCTGTTGTAGTTGCATTAAATCGTTAGATTGGATATGCCAGTGTTTTCTGAAGATAGACACAAAAAGCTGGAGAAACTCAGCGGGACACGCAGCATCTCTGAAGAGAAGGAATGGGTGATATTTCGGGTCGAGACCCTTCCTCAGGGTCTCGATCCGAAACGTCACCCATTCCTTCTCCCCAGAGATGCTGCATGTCCTGCTGAGTTTCTCCAGCTTTTTGTGTCTACGTTTAAACCAGCATCTGCAGTTCCTTCCTACACATGCCAGTGTTTTCCATGCAGTCCAAAATAAATGCCACATTCACACCTAACCGCAGATGGGATAGAAGATATTTTGCAGAGACATTGTTGATCATGAAATCTGCAGTACATAGTGTAGTCCATCACCAGAGTACAAGGTGCGGTGAGCAGATAACCATTCATCAATTGGCCTTTAACAATTCCCTAGATTTACCGATAAGCGCTTGATGGCTTAAGTGACATTAGAGAGACACAAAATGCTGGAGTAACTTAACAGGGTCAGGCAGCGTCTTTGGAAAAAAGAGACAGGTGATGTTTCAGATCGGAACCCTTCTTCAGACTGGTTTAGTGACATTAGCTGGTTGCGCAGCATCATTTTATTGACACATTACCAGTTACCTAAATGCAATACAACAGCATTCCCTTGTGATGTGAACTCATTTTCTATGACTTAGGCATGTACTTTTCTTCATTTTTGTTGGGACATTTCAACCTTTATATTGCACCTTTCATGTCATTTTCTTGAAATTCCAATCTATTTATGGCAATGAAGTACTTTCAGGGCATTGTCGCTATTGTCCACGTAGTGGAACAGATAGTTTGGCTGCAACATTGTACTGGAAACTGCACAATGATAATGATGAGATAATCTGATTTTCAGTGAAATGTACTGAAGGATAAATATTGGATGGGACGCCAGGAATGACTCCACTGTGCTTCTTCAAAATATTGCGGCATTCTATGTCTACTGTAAATTGGTTACTTTACTTACTTAACCAATGTAATGCTTTATTATTATAAGCTCCTCCTACTACCACACTATTCATATTATTGCAACCCGACATGTGCTGCCAGTCAATGCTGCCATACAGTAGCTGTAGTGTGTTGTATGCATTACTCAATATAATAACTGGCACTGGCCACTTCAATAACTGGCACTGACGTCAGTGAGTATGTTTGATTCACTCAACATCTACCTGACAGAGCAAACTGGCCCTTGGTTTAAAATCTTATCCAAAAGACAAGGTAGCATTTCTTTAGTATCGCAGTAGAGCATCAGCGTAGATACATGTGTGTACATGTTTAGTTTAGTTTAGGGGTACAGTGGAGAAACAGGTCTTTCAGCCCACCAGGTCCACACTGACCAACGATCCCAGCACATTATCCCACCCACACTAGGGACAATTTATACTTATACCAAACCAACTAACCTACAAACCTGTACGTCTTTGGAGTGTGGCAGGAAACCGAAGATCTCGGAGGAAACCCACGTGGTCACGGGGAGAGCGTACAAACTCCGTACAGACAGTACCCGTAGTCAGGATTGAACCCGGGTCTCTGGCGCTGCAAGCACTGTAAGACAGCAACTCTACCGCTGCCGCACCTGGAATGTCTGGAATACCACTTGACCAGATATGCTTCAGGCTGAGAAGTTACACTATCAGAGAAGATAATCAATCCAGAGGTTCTTACTCCCTTTCATATTTCACCATGATTATGAGCCTGATCGAGAGTCAGCTCTTTGAAGGTTTATAAAAAGGCAGAGGCTCTCTCATAAATAGCTTATCATTCTGAGCTGCCGGCTGAATGGTCATTAGTAAGACTGCAGTCAGTGTCCACTACCAGAACTGTTGCAGTTTGGAAACTGACTATTTATGTACATTACTTACTTTCAAGACTAATCAGAAAAACTGCAGATGCTGGAAATCTAAAATAAGTCAGTGGTTTGAATACATGCTTAAAGGGCCTGTTCCACGGGCATGCGACTCCATGCGGCAAGCGCGACCTAACCGCAAGCGGGGGCCGTGCGGGGGCCATGCGTAGGTCGCGGGGCCGGTCCCACTTCGATCGCCGGAGCCGTATGGAGTTGTGCAGAGCTGGTCCCGACATCGCGCGGGGCTCCGAAAAAACTGACACCATTCAAAAATTCCGTGCGGCAACGGCCTGCCGCCCCGCAGCCGCATCGAGGCCGTGCGCTCCGCATCGACGGCCGTGCGCACCGCCTCGACGCCGGACGCAGCCACCTCGCCGCCGTACGCACCGTCTTGACGTCACTCGACCTCCGCGCGGTCCCCGCTTACGATTTGGTAGCGCTTGCCGCATGCAGCCACATGCTGGTGGGACCGGCCCTGTGCGGGGATCACTCGACCTCCGCGCGGCCCCCGCTTACGGTTAGGTCGCGTTTGCCGCATGGAGTCGCATGCCCGTGGGACAGGCCCTTAAGTAACTCAAGTGCGAATGAAGATTACATTTACTAATCGTTGGTTCGGAGTCTATTTGTTTGACACGTCAGTTGATACCCTCTTGAAGTAATAGGGTCAACAATGGAGAAGAACATGCCTGCAAGCTTCTATTAGGCAGAAGAAGGGTCTCAACTCGACACGTCGCTCATTCCTACTCTCCAGAGATGCTGCCTGTCCCGCTGAATTGCTCCAGCATTTTGTGTCTATTTAGCATTTAATTATCCTGCTATTTCAACAAATGAAGTCAAAGGAGTTTAAAATAAATAGGTCAAACGTTTAAAATATATACATTTTTATGAGAAACAAATAAATGCCATATATAGACGCCTTGATATTAAACCATTAATAAGATATTATAGTTATTATTCTAGAATGTGGTTTTAGTAGTTGACTATAGATTTGTCACTTTCATTCTAATGTAAGTTAACAACTGCATGATAGACGATAGCCAGAATTTATTGTGTAAATGTAATTGTTTCTTTGAGAGTAATAGAAGTAATGATCTGCAAATAGCAAAGGACACACATTTGTCTTCTGCTGAGGCATATCATTGTCCATCAATCACTTACAGTAGGAAAACTGAATCTGCCAAGAATATCTGTAAGACAAAACTCAATTTTCTGCGTGTTGTGACCTTTTGAACTGAAGTCACTCGGAGGTTGAAGCTGGTTGATATAAAAGTCTTTATTCGTCAAGGGAAACAGGCATTCTCAAATACACCTGGACCATTTCCGACACTTCCCTACCATTCCTTGACCTCACTATCTCCATCGAAGGTGATAGACTCCTTACCGACATCCACTACAAACCCACGGACTCCCATGGCTATCTGGACTACACTTCTTCCCACCCTGCTTCCTGTAAGGACTCCATCCCCCACTCCCAATTTCTCCGTCTACGCCGCATCTGCTCCCAGGATGAGGCGTTACACACCAGGGCATCTGAAATGTCCTCATTCTTCAGGGAACGGGGGTTCCCCTCCACCATAGATGAGGCTCGCACCAGGGTCTCTGCCATACCCCACAACACTGCTCTCTCTCCCCATCCCCCCACTCACAACAAGGGCAGAGTCCCCCTAGTCCTCACCTTTCACCCCACCAGCCGTCACATACAACAAGTGATCCTCCGTCAGTTTCGCCACCTCCAACGTGACCCCACCACTTGCCACATCTTCCCATCTCCCCCCATGTCTGCCTTCCGCAAAGACCGCTCCCTCCGTAACTCCCTTGTCAATTCTTCCCTTCCCTCCCATACCACCCCCTCCCCTGGTACTTTCCCTTGCAACCGCAAGAGATGCAACACTTGTCTCTTCACCTCCCCCCTCGACTCCATTCAAGGACCCAAGCAGTCGTTCCAGGTGCGACAGAGGTTCACCTGCATCTCCTCCAACCTCATCTATTGCATCCGCTGCTCTAGATTCCAGCTGATCTACATCGGTGAGAGCAAGCGGAGGCTTGGCGATCGTTTTGCCGAACACCTCCGGTCGGTCCGCAATAACCAACCTGAGCTCCCGGTGGCTCAGCACTTCAACTCCCCCTCCCATTCCGTATCTGACCTCTCTGTCCTGGGTCTCCTCCATGGTCACAGCGAGCAACACCGTAAATTGGAGGAAATGCACCTCAGTCTACATCCTGGGGGCTTGGGCAGTCTACATCCTGGGGGCTTGAACATTGAATTCTCCCAATTCTGCTAGCCCTTGCTGTCCCCTCCCCTTCATCAGCCCTCTGGTTGTCTCCTCCCCTCCCCCAGCCCTCGGGCTCCTCCTCCGCCTTTTTCCTTTTTTCCTTTCTTCCCCCCACCCCCTATCAGTCTGAAGAAGGGTTTCGGCCCGAAACGTTGCCTATTTCCTTCGCTCCATAGATGCTGCTGCACCCGCTGAGTTTCTCCAGCATTTTTGTGTACCTTCTCTTGGAACCCACTTGTTACAATCTTTAAAAACTAAGTAAATCGAGTCTCTTGTGTCTACATATATTTTATATATTTTTAAACATGAATACAACAATAAACTATTAACTACAGTTGCAATAGCTATAATTATGTACTAAGCTTTAATGTCTAAATTTTGAGTGTAGCCGAATAACTTTGTAGAATTACATATTTACTAGAGAACATATTGTAGCTGCCAAGACACATCTGAATAACAGTTCAGTTTAGTATATTATCACGTACCGAGGTACAGTGGAAAGCTTTTGTTGTATGCTAACTAGTCAGCAGAAAGACATTACATGATTACAATCAATGCATTTAAGGGCCTGTCCCACTGCGGGGACCTAATTCGCGTCTTTAGAAGAGTTTGCCGTCGACTTACACTCGCAGCATGGTCGACACGAGGTCCTAGGAGGTCTTTGAAACTCTCCTTCATGCTCGAGTGTAGTCCCCACGTACTCGAGGCCTCAGCTAGGTTGCTGCGTTTTTTTCAGCAAGCTGAAAAATGCCTGCGAGTAAAAAATGGTCGCCATGGAAAAAATCGATATTTTTTTACTCGTAGGTTTAGTCGAGGTAGGTCGTAGTAGGTTGTAATGCTATCATAGGTAATCAAAGGCAATCTAAGGTAATCGAAAATAAAGGTCGTTGAGAAAAAAATGGTAATTAAACCGACCGGTAATGTTAAATGCCCACTAAACTTTATTAAACGTTGTCTGGCTTCTTAAAAGTGTCTCCACTCCTTCTACCCCCTCTGTGGTCTGTAAAGGACTTACCGTAACAGTGCCAGCCGTCTTTTACGTTCCTGTTCATCGCGGGTGTGAATTTCAGACAGCGCTCCCCCGCTTTCCCTGGCCCCCCCCCTTTGTTGTGTGTGTGTGTGTGTGTGTGTGCACACGGTCGATCCGGGCGCGGTTTAATCGCTGACGGTTGCTCCAGCTCGAGGTATTTCAGGCGAGTGCCCTTGAGCTTGAAGGTCGAAGACAGTCACTGAAAAGTCGCGTTAGTGGGACAGGCCCCTGTATATATACATGATAAAGGAATAATGTTTAGTGCAAGGTAAAGCCAGCAAAGTCCGATCAAGGATAGTCCAAGGGTCATCAGAGAAGTAGATAGTAGTTCAGCACTGCTCTCTGGTTGTGGTAGGATGATTCAGTTGCCTGATGACAGCTGGGAAGAAACTGTCCCTGACAGTGACAGTGGTGTGTGCTTTCACACTTCTATACCTTTTGCCTGATTGGAGAGGGGAGAGGAGGGAGTGATGACTCGTCTTTGATTATGCTGCTGGCCTTCCCAACATCTTTGCTGGATCGAAGTAATTCATATGGATTGTCTAAAAGCTTCTGATGACAGAAGGGCCGCATGGTGGCATAGCGGTAGAGTTGCTGCTCTACAGCGCCAGAGACCCGGGTTCGATTCTGATTGGTGCTTATCTGTACAGAGTTTGTACTTTCTCCCCGTGACCGTGTGGGTTTTCGGGAGTGCTCCGGTTTCCTCACACATTTCAAAGATGTACAGGTTTGTAGGGTATTTGGCTTCAGATGTAAGTTGTTCCCAGTGTGTAGGATAATGTTAGTGTACTGGGATTGTTGGTTGGCATGGACTCGGTGCGCCGAAGGGCCTGTTTCCACACGGTATCTCCAAACTAAACTAAACAGGCAACCCATCAACCAAAATCACTGTTGTAAGGGCTGACTCTTATGAGTACACAAATATCCCAATTATTGAGAGACAAGCTAATATCCCTATGGCCATATTTCATGTGCCAAGTAACAAATAAGTCTGAAGAAGGATCCCTTCCCGAAATGTTACCTATCCATGTTCTCCAGAGATGCTCCAGCATTTTGTGTCTTTATTTGTAAACCAGCATCTACAGTTCCTGTCTGAAGTCTGAAGAAGGGTTTCGGCCCAAAACGTTGCCTATCTCCTTCGCTCCATAGATGCAGCTGCACCCGCTGAGTTTCTCCAGCATTTCTGTGTACCTTTGATTTTCCAACATCTACAGTTTTTTGTCTCTAACAAATAAATCTGGTCGGGAAGCTTCCTTCATTTCTTTCACAATGGTGCAAAATAATTTAAGCTGAAGATTGAAACATATGAAACTGCAGATGTTGGTTTACTAAAAATAAAAAGTGCTGGAGGGATCAGGCAGCAGCTCAGGAGGAGATGAAGAGGTGATATTTTGAGTCAGGATCCTTCTTCAGGCTGAAGATTTCTGGTTTGATGCAAGCTCAATTAACTTATTAAATTGTCTTAGTAGACAGCTCTGTCTGTTTACAAAGCTGTCTTTTTAATTTCAAACTGATGATTGCTGTCAATGTACATTAGAACACATATTCTGTAGACCCGTTCTTGTTTTGAGTTCATGGCTGCTACTTCCACATAGTTTTATAGCCCCTGGATAATCCCCAACGTTAAATCCATTGCCATAATATTTTTTGATATTCGTCCTGAATAGGAATAGATACTTCCAATTTGTGTGGTTGAAATATAGAAACATAGAAAATAGGTGCAGGAGGAGGCCATTCGGCCCTTCTAGCCAGCACCGCCATTCATCGTGATCATGGCTGATCGTCCCCAATCAATAACCCGTGCCTGCCTTCTCCCCATATCCCTTGATACCACTAGCCCCTAGAGCTCTATCTAACTCTCTCTTAAATCCATCCAGTCACTTGGCTTCCACTGCCCTCTGTGGCAGGGAATTCCACAAATTCACAACTCTCTGGGTGAAATTTTTTTTCTCACCTCAGTCTTAAATGGCTTCCCCTTTATTCTAAGACTGTGGCCCCTGGTTCTGGACTCACCCAACATTGGGAACATTTTTCCTGCATGTAGCTTGCCAGTCCTTTTATAATTCTATATGTTTCTATAAGATCCCCCCTCATCCTTCTAAACTCCAGTGAATACAAGAGTATTCGCTACACCTCCCCCTTACCTAACCTAACCCCATTGAGATAATAATCTTCCCCCTTGTTTTTGCTGCCAAAGTGGATAACCTCACATTTATATATATTATACTGCATCTGCCACGCATCTGCCCACTCACTCAACCTCTCCAGGTCACCCTGCAACCTCCTAAGATCCTCTTCACAGTTCACACTGCCACCCAGCTTTATGTCATCCGCAAACTTGCTAGTGTTGCTCCTAATTCCCTCTTCCAAATCATTAATATATATATATGGTAAACAGTTGCGGCCCCAACACCGAGCCTTGCGGCACTCCACTCGCCACTGCCTGCCATTCTGAAAAGGAACCGTTCACTCCTACTCTTTGCTTCCTGTCTGCCAACCAATTTTCTATTCATTTCAACACCCTACCCCCAATACCATGTGCTCTAATTTTAGTCACCAGTCTCCCGTGCGGGCCCTTATCAAAGGCTTTCTGAAAGTCTTTCTGAAGGTTGTTCTTATTGTTTTTATATCCTGTATTATAAATGATAACTATCATTACTATTGGCTCACCTTGATTGAAAATCCTCAAGCCGATTTTCACTGGTGTATCAGAGATATCTGCCTTGTGCAATTAAACACTCAATCTCCCTGCCCGGGAGGCTCGGCGGTCGACGGGACCAGGAACCCAAAGGTTCAAGGAGTAGAACTAGGTCATGCGGCCCATCGAGTCATTCAATCATGGCTGATCTCTACCTCCTAATCCCATTTTCCTGCGTTCTCCCCATAACCCTTGACACCCGTTCTAATCATGAATTTGTCTATCTCTGCCTTAAAAATATCCACTGACTTGGCCTCCACAGCCCTCTGTGGCAATGAGTTCCACAGATTAACTACCCTCTGACTAAAGAAGTTCCTCCTCACCTCCTTTGTGAAAGAGTGTCCTTTAATCCTGAGGCTATGACCTCTGGTCCTATATGTCCAGTATGTGTAATACATGCAAAAATATTTTCACTGTGCAGTTGCATATATTGACACAAATAACTGAATGGTTATCCTTGTTCACAGGTTGTTCCCCGTTTCTGAAATTCAGCTCCATTGAAACTAACTGAAATTTCAGAATTTGAGGGTATTATGCAGATATCATGCACTCTTGCACCAAGCAACAATTATTTCCCTTTGGCACTTTGAGCAAACCTGACTGGGGAACAAGTGGAATATGCTATTTTTTGTACTGCAGCTGTGACTAAACAATAATGAAAAGATATGTTCAGTAACGTTTCCGAGTCAAATAAAAATTTAAAAATCATATACATTCATAATTTTCAGCACGATTTCGATTTCTTTTTACAAATCAGTTCCTTCATGTCCCCTCAATGGTTACAGCAGCTTGGAAAATTATTTGCACATGCAGTAAATTTGTTATTCAGTACAACGTGGCAAGACTTTCTTCCCAAAATTTATTCTTTCATATTTTGGTGGATTGAACAAGTCTTTTAAGTGTCCCATGGAAATCCAAAACACCTGGACTACTGAATGGTGAGAGCCCATGATAAATCTTGTAGGATACTACAGTGTATGTGAACTCTGGTGATATTCTTTACATATGTGTAAAATAATGCAAGCTTTGGAAATCTGGACGATAAATGGTAGCAGAGTCTAGGGAGTATTCACTGTCTTTTGATATATTCCCTAAATAGCATTGATCCACCAATGTCCAATGAAGACGAAATGGTGCGATACATGGCTGGCCTTAGATGAAGCCAAGCGGCAAGAGGTTTATTAACAGTGTCAACCTACTGGGCTAAAGAGAAAAGTTCTGTCCTGAGAGAACTCTGTAAAACTTTGTGGGTTTATTGCAGCCATACAATTTGTGCAGCTCATATAAACATCTAATTACTTGTAACAAGTTTTAATATATCAATGCAGTATTTCTTTCGAAAATCGATTCTGGTACAGCCTATTACCTTCGGCTTTCTTACCTTGTGAGCAGAATAAATTCTAAATACACTGAATCAATAATAACAAATCGAATAGAAAATCAAGTGTGGGAATTTTCCACTTCACTGGATTCTTGAGGAGTAAATGCCTGGACTAATTGAAAAGGAAGTAAAAACATGCTCTCCACTTAATTTGCATTGTTTATCTTAATGCTAATTGTTGCTTTCACCTCTCACTTCGTGTTGAGAAAATGTTTCTTCTCTCGCTGGTACACTTGATGATCTTATTTACATGCAGGAATGAGCAATTAAGCATTCAGTAATCGTGAGTGAATAAAGATGCAGTTGGTCGCTGTCCATTGCCGTTCAAATATCATTACTTTCCATTGTACTTTGCTTAGGTAATGATGCTTAAATTGCTCTGTTTTAATACTCTGCGGTTGGGTTCTCCTGTGTAGTTAGGCACACCAGTATAATATCGCCTGGAGCTTATTCCATGACCATTTTAAGCTTTGTGGGAGGAATCAATTTTAGGAGCTCACCATTCATTTTCTCATGCTGTTTACTTGTTCTTGCTGCCCACGGATTTTAGAAGCTACAGACTACAAAATTACATTAAAAGGTGGGATTTAATCTTCTATATCACAGAGATAGCTTATGTTGCATGACAATGCTTATGATGCTTAATTAGAGTATCTGAAGGGGAAAAAAGAAAATCTCTGAATTCTGCCTGAAGTGAAAATCCTCAATCTGTGAGATAAATTTATTTATAATTGAATGATAATTAGCAAAAAGCACATCATTCATCAAATGATATTCATCAACTTTGTCAGGTTACAACAGTTTCCTTATCGAGCTGACTTTGTACAACAACTTCATCAGCCTGTTCAAGAAAATAGAATAATCTTTTGTAGTGCAATATAAAGTGGGACTAGTGTAGAGCTCTCCCTCAGCCCTCTGGCTCCTCTTCCTTTCTTCTTCCCGCCTCCCCCACCCTCACCAGTCTGAAGAAGGGTTTTCGGCCTGAAACGTTGCCCATTTCCTTCGCTCCATAGATGCTGCTGCACCCGCTGAGTTTCTCCAGCATTTTTGTCTACCTTAGATGTGACATAATAATAATAATAATAATATTTGTATTTATATAGCACTTTTCAATCAAATCACTTGAAACCAAAGTGCTTTACAGAGAATTATCCATATCCATATGTTGATATCAACATATCAACATTCACACGCAGGCAAAGGTGGGTGAAGTGTCTTGCCCAAGGACACAACGACAGTATGCACTCCAAGCGGGATTCGAACCGGCTACCTTCCGGTTGCCAGCCGAACACTTAGCCCATTGCACCATCTGTCGTCCACACAACTCACATGTTGGTTTGTGTGGGCAAGTTGGGCTGAAGGGCCTGTTTCCACACTGTGTGACTCTATATGTATCCAAGAGGGGAGTATGGCAGTTATTGGAACTATCCCATTGTTATCTGAATGGCAACTTGAGCAAACTCAACACATATGGGATGAATGGACCTTCAAGCTAACATTACGATAATAACGACATACTGTATGTAAGAACCAAAACTGCTAACTAGGAGGAATTTTCAAGTACATGATCACCATGGGTTGTGGAAAACCTGATTTGTGGATATCCGACTTTATGCAAAAAAATCTCCTGTGCATTTTTGAAGAATTTTTCAAGATATAAAAGTTAGTTACAGAAAATGCAAACACCTTCAGGAGTTGCAGAATAGGGATATCAGCCAATTAATTCAAAATTCTTAATGTTCTTCTGCTAATGCTGCAGTAGTTTGGTTCAGTGCTTCGACTACAGTTTATATTTGCATCACTGCTGCTGCCTGTTCAATGGGACCTCACTCTTTTTCATAACATTGGCTTTCTACACACCTGCATTATTCACACATCTCCATAATCCTGCAATAGTAGGCACTCACGTTCTTCATTCTTTCAGAAATAAAAACAAACACAAAACCATAATTTATGTATTTTCTTCCTGTTTGAAATCCAAAAGTGGCACTGACAGATGGTTCAAAACTCACATTGGAATCTATTTTTTCTGACATTTATGAAATAAATTCCACTATTATTCTTTGTACTTCACATCTTATTCTCAGTTTTCCTCTCAGTGTTGTTTCAAGTTTCAAATGACCCACAGCACAGCTGTAAAGTTTTTATTTACTTTCATCTCTTTGAAATCTGAATTTTAAATGCACTTTCTCCTTCAAGCCTTCCTAACATTCCCATTCACCTTCACTTTAATTCTCAGATACAAACCTTAGAAATATATGTATCAAAAAAGTTCTGGTAGGTAAAATACTATCCATTCCCATCTTCCTTCTTTAATGTTTAGTTTTTAGTTTAGAGATATGGCGCCGAAACAGGCCCACCAGCGATTCCCACACATAAACACTATCCTACACACATGGGGACAATTTACATGTTGTATGAAGGAACTACAGATGCTGGTTTAAACCGAAGATGGACACAAAATGATGGAGTAACTCAGCAGGACAGGCAGCATCTCTGGATAGAAGGAATGGGTGACGTTCCGGGTCGAGACCCTTCAGTCTCTTCAATCTGAAAAAGGGTCTCAACCCAAAACGTCACCCATTCCTTCTATCCAGAGATGCTGCCTGTCCTGCTGAGTTACTCCAGCATTTTGTGTCTATCTAGGGACAATTTACACTTATACGAAGTCAATTAACCTACAAGCCTGTGCGTCTTTGGAGTGTGGGAGGAAACTGAAGATCTCGGAGAAAAGCCACGTGGTCACGGGGAGAATGTACAAACTCCATACAGACAGAACCCGTAGTCGGGATCGAACCCGGGTCTCTGAGGCTGCAAGCGCTGTAATGCAGCAACTCTACCGCTGCGCCACTGTGGCTGCCCGTGTTAGTGTGATCATTAATTTTCTTAAATTAGGCAGCAGAATTTCAGCTTCTTAATAGCTTTTTTTCCCTCATTATCTGGTCTCAATTCATGCTTTAAATTATAAAATCTAGATCTCAGATATTACCTTATTTCAATTTGCCATGTGATTTCCTCTTCATCAGTTGGAAAGAAATCCAATTTTTCATTTCCCACTGTGAGTTCATCTATGTTTCAAAGGAGGTATTGTTGAACTACTTCATTATACTCCTTCACACAAATAGAATATTCCCAATGTAGCATCCAGGCTGAATCTGGAGCATTACATTCACCAATGATAAATACAGGTGCCGGTGCCTATTGCTAGACTCACCATTGAGCACAAACAGTGGAGCAATGACTCCTGGACAACACAGTCTGAATGCACCTTTCATTGGATCCTCACCTTTACACCAGAAAATTCAATGAATAAGTCTGCCATTTCAATGGACTCACCAACCATGTATAATTTATGAACTTATTTTAAAGGCACGGATAGGCAAATTCTTGATTAGAAGGGGTATCAATGGGTTATGGAGAGAAGGCAGGAAAATGGGATTAAGAGGCAGATGCAATACAATACAAAGGACATTTATTATCACATACACCAATTGGTGTAGTGAAATTTGACTTGATCAGCCATGATTGAATGGCGGAGTATGCTCGATGGGCCGAATGGCCTAATTCTACTCCTATAACATGAACTTAAGTGGATAAAAGTAAGTACTTCAAATAGTTTGCTTCCTTTTAATAGTCTTAACTACTTGTTAGTGTTTCAATGTGTTTAATTAACTAATTATTATAATATTAAATTATTAATTTGATTTTTTTTTTTAAATCCCTATTGTTTAACTTCTTTAAATCTAGCTGAATCATTTCAGTGTCTAGCTGTCATATGTACCAGAAAAGAATCTCAGGATAGACACAACAGGCAAGAGCAATTTAGCGGGTCAGGCAGCATATCTGGAGAAAAGGATTAGGTGACATTTTGGGTCAAGATCCTTCTTCAGGGTCTCGACCTGAAACATCATCTATTCCTTTTCTCCACACGCTGCCTGACCTGCTGAGTTACTCCAGCAATCTGTGCCTATCTTTGATGTAAACCAGCATCAGCAGTTCCTTCCTACACAAGAATCTCAGGATTTAGTATTGAGGCCTTACACCTGCCAGGAAGCCCATTCCAACACCCTGGAGTGGGTGATCCACTCATCCACCCCCCCCCCCCCTCCTACTTCCAGAAATAGTAAGTGTAAGTGTGCAGGAGTGCAGGTGCCAGTCTGGGATTGTTCGACAACAATCAAGTATTACAAGGTAGGTTCATCCCTGCTGATCCACGAGGGCAATTCAAACTTGTGCAGTTTGGGTGTACTCCCTGCAACATTCCTTCTCTCCAGAAATGCTGCCTGTCCCGCTGAGTTACTCCAGCTATTTGTGTCTATAATACAAGGAAACATGTATAACTTGGTGTGAAAAGAACTCCATGATAATAATTATAATATTCTCTAAACACTGTAACAAAGAAGAAAATGTGTAACAGTGACACCTGAAGCTCATAAGTTCAAAGTGACGAATTAGGCCATTTGGCCCATCAAGTCTAGTCCGCCATTCAACCATGGCTGATCTATCTTTTCCTCTCAACCCCAATATCCTGCCTTCTCCCCATAACCCCCCTTACTAATCAAGAATCAGTCAATCTCCACCTTAAAAATATGCATCGACTTAACCTCCACCACTGTCTGTGGCAATGAATTCCACAGATTCGCCACCCACTGACGAAATACGTTTCTCCTCATCTCCTTTCTAAAGGTACGTACATCCTGAAGCAGTATTGTCTGAGGCAAAGTAAAATGTTTAAATGAGGTCCTGTGCACTTAGCATTCATGGCCAGCCTTAATCCGGCTTTGTACGAGTCGTGAAATATAGATGTAGGAACTCACCAATTTATTAACATTTTAATAAATTGTTAAAACAATTTATAAGTACATAGGCCAAAGTAAGTAATTCACTTATCTTACAGAACATATGACATGTCACGCTGCAGGCAATTAACTTTTCACCCAGCTGAGTCCATGATTCAACAAGACCACATAGTCATCTTCAAGCTCGACTAATTCAAATCTAATTAACACTCCAGGCATGGAAACTGTGTGCCAAATGTTGCTATCCATTTGCGATCAATGGGTAGAAAATCTAATCTATGGTTAGTTGATCTAATGAGAAGCAGGGGCAGAGGCAGGGATGGAGGCAGCAATGCTCCATTTATACAGAAGGTGGTAGGTGCCTAGTATGCATTGCTATAGTGGTGGAGGCAGATACAATAGAGGCTTTTAAGAGGGTTTCAGATAGGCACGTGGTTTAGTTTAGTTTAGAGATCAAGATCATGGAAAGAGCGTTCACGTTGTGGCCCTGTTTCCACCAATCTTTCCACCACCACACACAAGATGCGCAAGACACAATTGTATGCAGATGCCGAGAAGTATGTTCAGTTCTGCTTCAACAATTTCTAATCTTGTGATGTGGACTCGATAAGAAGAAATTTCAGAGATACAGCATGCAAACAGGCTCTTTGGGCCACCGAGTCCATACCGACCAGCGATCCCCTTGCACTAGCACTATTGTACACATTAGGAACAATTTACAATCTTGACCAAAGCCAATTAACCAACAAACCTGTGTGTCTTTGGAATGTGGGAGGAAACCGGAGAACCCGGGGGAAAGCCCACACCGTCACGTACAAACTCCATACAGACAGCACCCCTGTCAGGATCAAAGCCGGGTCTTTGGCTCTGACGCTGCAACACATTGCCGCCCCTGCATGGTTAATGCAGGGAATGGAGGGACATGGATCGTGTGCAGACAAATGAGATCAGTTGACCTCGGCATCTTGCATGGCACAGTTATTGTGGGCCAAGCATTCAGATAACGGCTTAGTGGGAAGATATTTGTGATTGGAAATGAATTTATGAAGATACTCCTCGATATCTAATTTTTTCAGTCATAGGGTTTTTTCGTTAGTGTTTGTCTTATTCATGATTAAGTGCAAAAGATGGAAATTAAGAAACATGGTCAAATAACCAGTCAAGTGTAGGAATTATGATATTAATTACAAAATAAATAAACAATGAAAGGCATACATGAATATAATCACTAATCTACCATTTCCAGATGTTTTGGGAATATTTTATGTTATGCAATTGTTAAATGATTTTGTATACTAAATATGTTCGACCTACTTAAGTAATTAATTAATTTTTGACCTTGCTCTAGTGTGCTATCTGAAAAGATATGAGGGGTTTAGTTTTAGTTTAAAGATACAGCGCGAAACAGGGCCTTCAGCCCACCGAGTCAGCGCAGACCAGCGATCCCCGCACATTAACACTACCCTACACACACTAGGGACAATTTTACATTTACACCAGGTCAATTAACCTACAAACCGATACGTCTTGAGTGTGTGAGGAAACTGAAGATCTCGGAGAAAACACACCCAGGTCACGGGGAGAACGTACAAACTCCGTAGAGACAGCACCTGTAATTGGGATCGAACCCAGGTCTCCGGTGGGTAAACGCTGTGAGGCAGCAACTCTACTGCTACACCACTGCGCCCTGTAATATGATCTTTGCAGGAACAGCCCTCGGGTTAGTAGTGGGGAGTGAGGTGCTAAACAGTTAAAAACAATCATTGCACAACAGAAGAATGGACAGATTTAATTTTGAATAAAGATTTGGCAGCTGTCACATACACGGATGAATAATGGTCCGCAAAGTGCTCTGTTGAGAAATACCAGCAAGGAACTGATAATAACTTAATCACATGGTAAACCAATCTAGCATGAAACAAAAGACAACAACGTGCCAAATAAGGTGTAAACAAAGAACAGGCCATCTGGCTGTAACAAGGTTAACACATCAATGGCACTCGTGACTTTAACAGCAGGAAGAAGAGCTAGTCACAAGGAGATGCTGGCAGCTGCTGGTTTACCAAAAAAAGTGCTGGAATAACTCAGCAGGTCAGGCAGTATCTCTGGAGAATATGGATAGGAGATGTTTCAGGTCGATACCCTTCTTCAGACTGATAGTAGTAGGGAGAGAAAGCTGGAAAGGAGGTGGGGACAGGTCAAAACCAGGCAAGTGATAGGTGGATACAGGTGAGGGTGGGGTGATGGGGAGGGGTATTGATTGGCAGATAGTTGAACAGAGACCAGAGATGAAAACACAAGAAGTGTGAGATAAGGACAGAAGAAGCAGGAAATGTTAAAAGCCAAAGGAAGGAATGTAGATGGAAGGTGATGATGGAAGTTGAAACGGAGAAATGGCACACATGAAGGTAGGGCACAGAGAAGAAAGGGGAAAAAGAAAAGTGGAGAGGAGGGTGTTGTTTACCTAAAATTGGAGAATTCAATGTTGACACCATCGGGTTGTAAGCTACCCATGCAACAATGTGAGGTGCATTTTCTCCAGTTTGCACGTGGGCTCTCTCTAGCAATGGAGGAGGCCCAGGACAGAAAGGTCAGTATGGAAATGGGAAGAGGAGTTAAAATGGTTAGCAACCAGGAGATTCAGCAGGGCTTGGTAGACCGAGCACACATGTTCGGCAAAACTGTTGCCTCGTCTGCGCTCGGTCTCGTTGATGTGAAGAAGGCCACAGTGGGAGAACTGAATGCAGTAGATGTGGTCAGAGGAGGGGTCACAAGAACCTCAGTCTCACCTGGAAGGTCTACTGGAGTCCTTGAGTGGAAGCGAGGTAGGAGGTATAGGGGCAGATGTTACATCTCCTGCGGTTGCAAGGGAAAGTACCAGGTGAGGGAATGCCTTGGGTGGGAAGGGATGAGTGAGCCAAGGAACTGCACCTGCACCATCACTTGGTGGTGATGGGAAAATGTGGCTGGTGGTGAAATCATATTGAAGGTGGTAGAAACGATGATGTTTTGGACGCAGAGTCTGGTGCGGGGATTGGCAAGAACCAGTTCTGTCTTGGGGGAGGGGGAAAAAGAACAGACCTGCGGGACAGAGTAGGCACAGGTGAGGGAACCATGTTTACAAAAGAAAGAGTTCATCAGGAATGCCCTCGAATGGAAAGCCTCATCTTGGCAGCAGATGATGGGATGATGGAAATGGGAAGAGGACTTAAAATGGTTAGCATTTGGAGGCAGAGAAATTGAGAGTAGAGAATAGCATTTTTGCAAAGGAGGAGGTGTAGTCCAGATAATTGTGGGAGTCTGTCGGTTTATAGTAGACGTCAGTCAGAAGAATTAACCTGGCTTGATGTGTGAAGTCCTTACCTGAGCCGTCAGGAGTGAGCAAGCCTATGCATCAGGATATGTGACTGGTTGACAACCAACAACTAAGATGCTGGAGTGGGAGATGGACATGACAACAGTCCAGTGGTAACGGGTCCAAGATTGATGAAAGATGGACCAAGACTAAACTATCGCTATGGTATCGCTGTCGCTAGAGCTGGCCCCTGATTTTGCCTTGTAGGAAGTGATGGCGTGCAAGCCCTGCCACAGCTGCCGAATATCCGCCTCATCCTCCTGGTAAGGGGTGGGCAGGGTGGAGAGAGCAACAGAGCCCAGGAGGGGATGAGTAGATGCTACAAAGGAGTGCAGATAAAGTAATTTGATAAGAAAGGAAGAGTGGATCCAAATAAGGGAGGGGGGTGTTAGGCAGTTGTCAGTAGTGTCCTTGATATAATTGGCACGACAAAAGTAATTGTTTCAGTTGAATTACACTAGTCACGACAAGAGTAAATGTTATAGGTGAGTGAACGAACAATAATCTAAAATGCCAACACTGTTTCTCTTTTCCACGGTTGCTGCCTGATCTGTCGAATATATTTTATTTATGGTTTCCAGAAAGCCCCATTAAGTGATAGAAGCATTTCTGACCCCATACCCCCTTTGTCCCCACCCCCCACTTTCTTTCATCCACTCCCCCGTGCCCCACCTGGACTCGCACATATCTCCCCTCTCCCTCCACCTGCATTTGTTCTTCTAGCTTCACGACTCGCAAGTCTTCAATCTGTTTATCTCACACCTTCTGCTTTTTTGTCTCTGCCCTTTGTCTGCCAATCTCCCTACTGGAGCACTCCTCCACCTCCTAAATCCATCTATTGCCTGCCATGCTTTGTCCTGCCCCTCCTCTCTTCCAGCTTTTTTAGTTTTTTTTCCACCCCGCCCCCCCACCCCCCCCAGCCCCTGCCCACTGACAATCAGGCTGAAGAATGGTCCCGTCCCGAAACGTCACCTATTCATGTTTTTTAGCGATGCTGCCTGCCTCGTTGATTTACTCCAGTACTTTGTGTCTTTCTTTTATAAACCAGCATCTGCGAGTCCTTGTTTCTGCAAGCATTTCCGATTGTCGTTTTAATTCTTTTCTTGAATTTGAGCGAAAGGAGTCAGCTGGGAGAAAATTAGTTTTGAGGCAGAAACAAAAGCAGCTGTACATAATTGGTAAACAATTTTGCAAAATTATTATACTTTTGAAACATTAACCAATAATTGCTTTCGTGTTGTGAAGAGAGAAAAATGAGCAGGAGAAAAGAACTATCATCGGGATTAATTAAATTTAGTGCAAAAATCAGAAAACCCATTTATTTTGCCCACATTAAGTTCCCGTCAATTAGGTATTTTTCAAATAAGTGCATAAAACAAATCTATTTTGCATAAGGACATTGGAACACGAGGAACCATTTAGAAACATAGAAACATAGAAACATAGCAAATAGGTGCAGGAGTAGGCCATTCGGCCCTTCGAGCCTGCACCGCCATTCAATATGATCATGGCTGATCATCCAACTCAGTATCGTGTACCTGCCTTCTCTCCATACCCCCTGATCCCTTTAGCCACAAGGGCCACATCTAACTCCCTCTTAAATATAGCCAATGAACTGGCCTCAACTACCTTCTGTGGCAGAGAATTCCAGAGATTCACCGCTCTGTGTGAAAAATGTTTTCCTCATCTCGGTCCTAAAAGATTTCCCCCTTATCCTTAAACTGTGACCCCTTGTTCTGGACTTCCCCAACATCGGGAACAATCTTCCTGCATCTAGCCTGTCCAACCCCTTAAGGATTTTGTACGTTTCTATAAGATCCCCCCTCAATCTTCTAAATTCTAGCGGGTACAAACCGAGTCTATCCAGTCTTTCTTCATATGAAAGTCCTGACATCCCAGGAATCAGTCTGGTGAACCTTCTCTGCACTCCCTCTATGGCAAGAATGTCTTTCCTCAGATTAGGAGACCAAAACTGTACGCAATACTCCAGGTGTGGTCTCACCAAGACCCTGTACAACTGCAGTAGAACCTCCCTGCTCCTATACTCAAATCCTTTTTTTATCTCATGAAACCCTGATTCACTATTTGTATGCTTCGTTATCTAATCCACAGCCAACAATGGACCATTGTGGGCTCCACCTTTCCTTGATCATCATTGCTTTTTGCATATCTTTCATTCATTTGTTCTATGGACCTTTCATATCTCCTGTTTCCATCTATATCTCTCGTTTCCCTTTCCCCTGACTCTCAGTCTGAAGAAGGGTCTCGACACAAAACATCACCCATTCCTTTTCTCCAGAGATGCTGCCTGACCCGCTGTGTTACTCCAGCTTTTTGTGTCTATCTTCTGCATAAACCAGCATCTGCAGTTCCTTCCTGCACCACCATTTTGGAAGATATTGCTGATTAGTGACCAACCTCGACATTCCATTATTCCCTCATGTCACTATAAAAATCTATTGATCCACCAAAACAAGATCATCCTACTTTAAGTGCTCCATGCATTTAAGGCTACATGAATAACAAGGTATGATAAATCCCCACTTTATGTAGATCTCCACTTCAGAAATATTCTTAGCAGCAAAAAACTGTTAACCTCCACCAGAACTATCATTTTCAACTCGACAGCAATTCTTCTGTAGCCTATTTGTTTCTGCTATCAATTAACAGGCTGTGGTACAGGAAGAGATTCAGTCTACTAATGGAAATAAAAAATGATATTAATTTTTCCACCAACAACTTCCTTATTAAACATGCAGTGCGCTAATTATCCAGCATAATTCACTACTGAACCTGACTGAAACTCAAGGAATGCACAATGGATTGTAATAGTTCTGTCAAAAATGCTACAAATCTTAATGCTTCCTTGATAGTATACTTGCTAAAAGATGGAAAAAGAACTGCAGATAATGGTCAATACACAAAAGGACACAGTGCTGGAGTCACTCAGCAGTACTTATCGCTAGCCTTTGTTCAGCTTAGTTTATTATCACATGTACCGAGGTACAGTGAAAAGCTTTTGTTGTGTGCTATCCAGTCAGCGGAAAGACAATTCATGATTACAATCGAGCTATTTACAGTGTATAGATACATGATCAAGGAATAACATTTAGTGCAAGGTAAAGCCTTCCAACCATCTGCTTATCAACACCCCCCGCCCCCCCCTCACAGATGTTGATCTATTATCTGCCTTGTTTCGTCCTGCCTCTCATCTTATCCTGCTTTCTTCTCCCCCCCCCCCCCACAATCAGCCTGAAGACGGGTTTGATTCAAAGCATCACCTATCCATACTCTCCAGAGATGCTGCATGACCCGCTGAATTACTCCAGTACTTTGATTCTACTTGTTAATAGATTTTTAAAAGAATATTTGGCAACAGTTCTCTTTAAATTCCATAATATATTGATTAGCCACAAGCTATTTTAAAATATGTAATCTAAAGAAGGGTCTCGACCCAAAACGTCACCTATTCCTTCGCTCCATAGATGCTGCCTCACCTGCTGAGTTTCTCCAGCATTTGTCTACCTTTAAAATAAATAAGGTCTCCTCAAAAAATTAATCCAAGTGGGAGCTAGTCAAACTAGACATTGAAATCCTACTGTAATCAGCCTAAAGAAGGGGAGCTGAAGCATCACCTATCCATGTTCTCCAGAGATGATGCATGCCCTGCTCAATTACTCCAGCTCTTTGTGTCTTTTTTAATCAAAATCAGAAACCCACTGTAGTCTTTGCTGCTTTGTAATTTATATACTCATATCTGGAGCCACCTTAAGTATATTGCTGGGTTCAAAGAGTCTATAGTGGTTCATGAAGTTGGCTCATCAGGTCAACCATCTCAAGGGCAATTAGAGTTGGGTTGTGAATTCTGGATTTGCTAGTGACATCCAGATGCCAAAACCGGAATAAAAAACAAAACTTACTGTGAAATGCTTTAATGATAACAAGGTGTCCTACATTGTCTGTTTTGAAGCATGGCAAATGCATCTTGAAATTATAGCCTTATATTGAAGCTTTATAGAAGATCTGGGCTTTTAAAAGTGGCTTCTTCCCATTGTTTTTTACATTCTGCAACTTTATTGGAACCATAAGCAGTGTAGTAAATCCACCATATATATGCACAGACTTTCCACGGTTTGTGTCCCACACAATTTCTTCTTCGCAGTTAGATTTTGCTGGCTTAAATTAAAAACATTGCATGTATTTGCAATTATAATAGTATATCATCACATTTTCCATGCAAGTTGATTTGACCTTGAAATTACAAATTTCATTTAAATTTTAGCTAACGCAGGTAATTCTGCTGTGACAGTATAGTTTTGTTCTTAAAAAACAACTTGCGTTTATTGAAAATTGTGTTGTAAAAACAATAGTGTCATTGGGGAACAAAGGGTTAGGGGGTAAGCTATTTCAGATTTGTAATAACAAAGCAATTTCTCCCAAAAGGTTTTCAAAAATATAGATCTTTATATTAGCTGCAAGTTGTTTTTTTTCATTACTGCAAGCTAAAATTACGAAAAGCTATATCGAGTATCATTAGACAAGTGTCAATCGAAGCGATTCTTGATGATTCGTGGTGAAATTACAGACTGCCTTCTTAAGAGATAACACTGTCTGATTGCTGCACAGAGATTACATGGAAAAATCCTGGACTGTTTTCTTTCCAAGACAACATTTTTTTTGCTTGTCAATTTCCAAAGTAACTTTTAAGTGGTTCTGTAGTTTCCAATCGAAATCACTTTACAACCATGTAATGCAAATAAATGTCCCAAATTCATCCATCGCATTATGAAAATAAGCATTATGATAATATGTATTATAGAAGAAGTATGTGTAGTAAAATAGATCTGGTTTCCGGTGGACAAACAATGTGAAATGTATTAATTCATGCACCCAATTCTGAATTGTTCGTTCTTTGACATAGCAATGGTTTGCTTGAACCATACGAGCAAGAAATTGCAGAGAATTGTGGGCGCAGCCCAGACCATCACACAAACCAATCTGATTTCCATTGACTCCAATTATACTTCACATGACCTCGGCAAGGCCACCAGCATCTTCAACCTGGACTGACATCTTCATCCTGTCACTTGCCCAAGCAGTTGTGCCCACGTGCCTTA
Source organism: Malacoraja senta (assembly GCA_038087875.1). Taxonomy (NCBI): domain Eukaryota; kingdom Metazoa; phylum Chordata; class Chondrichthyes; order Rajiformes; family Rajidae; genus Malacoraja; species Malacoraja senta. Next base: position 13,684,772 of record CM075979.1, on the reverse strand, counting down.
AATCCAGCTCCATCGTGCCGGTGCCAAAACACTCCACTGCGGCAAGCCTCAACGACTTCTGCCCAGTTGCACTTACTCCCATCATCGCCAAGTGCTTCGAGAGGCTTGTCCTGGCACACCTCAAAGGCTGCCTTCCCCCCACATTGGATCCCTATCAGTTTGCCTACCGCATGAACAGGAGTACGGAGGATGCCATCTCAACGGCACTTCACTCCGCCCTCTCCCACCTCGACAACAGAGACACTTACGTAAGAATGCTGTTCATCGATTACAGCTCAGCATTCAACACCATCATACCCTCTAAACTGATCACCAAACTCGGTGACCTGGGCATCGACCCCTCCCTCTGCAACTGGATACTGGACTTTCTAACCAACAGATCCCAGTCTGTTAGGTTAGACAAGCACACCTCTTCAACCCTCACCCTGAACACCGGCGTTTTACAGGGCTGTGTGCTGAGCCCCCTCCTCTACTCCCTCTTCACCTACGACTGCACACCTGTACATGGTACTAACACCATCATCAAGTATGCAGATGATACAACGGTGATTGGCCTCATCAGCAACAACGATGAGTCGGCCTATAGGGAGGAGGTCCAGCTCCTAGCAGCATGGTGCGCTGACAACAACCTGGCCCTTAACTCCAAGAAGACAAAGGAGCTCATTGTAGACTTCAGAAAGTCTAGGGGCGGCACACACACCCCCATCCACATTAACGGGACGGAGGTGGACCGTGTTTCCAGCTTCAAGTTCCTGGGGGTCAACATCTCCGATGACCTCTCTTGGACCAACAATACCTCAACTCTGGTCAAGAAGGCTCACCAGCGTCTCTTCTTCCTGAGGAGACTAAAGAAGGTCCATCTGTCTCCTCAGATTCTGGTGAACTTCTACCGCTGCACCATCGAGAGCATCCTTACCAACT